>OW285188.1:12005232-12605232 GCA_935421135.1 Bugulina stolonifera | reverse complement strand
CATAACATGGGTAGAAAATTGCTATCCTGTAATAGTAACATGAGCAGACAATTGCTATACTGTAATAGTAACATGGGCAGACAATTGCTATACTGTAATAGTAACATGGGTAGAAAGTCCCTCTACTGTAATAATCACATGGGGAGAGAATATTCCTCTACAAGAATAGAATATTAATCATTCATTATATTTGAAGGTCACAGTGGATTTTGCCACCTACATCTATGCAGGAAGAGCTGGAGTTGAATGTTCATTAACCAGACCTGACTTCTACGCTAATGTTGCCAATGAAGTGGTAGGTACATAAAAACAAGAACACTGTTTGATGTATATACATGTACATGTATAGTCTATCTATATAGAATTGTAGCAGCGGCTGCTTGATAAAGCAAGTATAGAGCTAAATAATGAAGGATATTTTATGGAAACTTTCTAAAATAGTATTATTACTTGATGCTATTACAATGATGTGGCTTGAACACATACATGTGCATATGTATGAACAATACAATATTATTATAACACAATGTGTACGTGGTTATATAAATAATGCTTGAAATTGTGAATCCCAATATACTATTTTGGTACCTGCTTTCTGCTAGATATGAGACAGTTGCAACATGATTTTCCTCTCTAATCGTGTAGGAGAAATGGCAACCAGTGCAAAGACTTGAACTAAGAGAAGGACAGGAGAGCAGTGTACAGTATGGTCAACCTGTCTTCTATAATGCTACCATTGCTGTTCCCTATAGAACCGTTACCTCGGCACTTGTGCAAATTAAGAGCTCTACCCCAGAGCTGCAAGTAAGTTTGCTTGTTTTTAATTCATTGGTATACATGTGGATATAATAAATAAGTTATGTAACAAAACAAATATCATCATCAATTATGTGACCCTGACATAATATAATTGAGAGCATAAAGTTGTGAAATACTTCGTAATTAATTTTTTGTTGTCATGCTTTTATTATGACTCTACTTAGAATGTAGTGGACACTGACCATGCATAGTGTAAAAGAGAACAAGAGTGCTTTCTAACTAATGTAATTATATATTACAGATCTGCAGAGTTAAATTCCTGAATGCCGGAGGAGCTCTTGTAGATTTTCAGAGATATGACCCCCATCTGATCAAGGGAGATGTCGTAAACAGGACAACAGAAGCAGAGAGAGACATTACCTCAAACTACAAGGATGCGGTGTCTAGCTACAGTAAGCCAATAAAATTTATAGTATCATTCTTTGATTATAAAACTGCGTCTTCGTACTATAATGTACATGTATCAGAATCAACAATATTTAAGTAAAATACTCATGTTATACTATTGTATGTTAATATACCATATTACATTTATTATGAAAGTGGAATGAAGAGCTCATTAACTTAGCTATTATTGGGTCAAGGGTAAAAATTACCTGCACCTCAGTTTGAAAGTCAGCGAAAATGTTCTCATCAAATTGCCATTAATAAAACAGATTCGCAACAATGTCTTATTATTTAATTTTATTGTATATTGAATAATAATAATTATGCATAGTTTAAAAATGGTTATTCAATTCTATGAGATACTATAAAAGTTACCAGTCCCACTGCATTCAAATGTTGATACTTTTAGGCTACAATTACTACGTTGATGATGTCATGGACTCATATTTGTACTATGAAGCCGTTGTTATGCTGAACGAAAGGGCCGGGATTGGAAGCAGCTACACATTTGACGCAGTTATGAAAGCACAAAATGTGGAAACTTCATTTACTCCGAGTGTAACGGCTATAAATGCAACTGCTAGTGGGGTGAGACTTATCAAAATGTATTTTATTCTAGTCTAGCTTTGAATGTTTATAGAACGCAACTGCTCCTATAATAATCCCACTGCTTAACATTGTTGGAGTTGTCTTCACTTCATGAAGGAACGATAACTTTAAATTAGTATTATTACTAGTTATCTACTATATCAGTTTAGTATCATGAAACTTTTTTTTACGTTGTATTTATCAGTCGTTTGTGCTAAAGCAAAATTATAAAACCATTTATTATTGCAAGGTTAACCTGGGCGTGCAGCATCTATAATAGATGTAGTATTTATAACACATTGCATAAATGCATGGAATCTATGTTTTACAGGTGGAAGGTCTGCCAGCGATTAACATCGGTAAACTGACGGAGCAGACAGATACAATCAATTTAGGAGGTTCTGAGATCTTTTACCTTGACCTCTATATTTCACCAGGCACACAGCACAACTACGTAGTCAATGTGTTTGCCCCTTGGAACAGCACATTCTATGGTATGTATGTTCAAGCTACTCCAAGACATGAAATTATTATCTGATATTTTCGTATGCAATAGTTAGACAGCGAGTAGAAAGCTCATTTTGTACATGTACTGATTGTATAAATTGGGCCACGGCCAATGTATTGACATATCCAGACTATAAACTTGCATAGCATACACACTTTTAGACATGTACATAACTGTGTGACTCTCAGAAGATGTTATTCATTTCCAACAAGATACAAAGTATCATATGTTAAGAATGTTGTTGATGGACATTGGTTTCCATTGGCACCACCCACATGAGTTTCCATAGGTACCAGCCACATAGGTTTCCATAGGTACCAGCCACATAGGTTTCCATAGGTACCACCCACATAGGTTTCCATAGGTACCAGCCACATAGGTTTCCATAGGTACCACCCACATAGGTTTCCATAGGTACCACCCACATAGGTTTCCATAGGTATCATTTACATCGCTCCTGATGGTTTGTTTATAGGGCAGTATGAACTGCTGGAGGTGTATATAGTATCAGCAGGGGAGAACTTGGCATGCTATGACTACTACTTTACTAACATCACAGTGAATACATCTAGTGATAATGATACTCCCTTCAACAATCTTGGCGTCGTACATCTTGGCTATATACCAAGCTTAGCAGAAATCGGTACAGAAGTAAAACTGGATGAAAACAAGGTTTGCCATTAGAAGAATGTAGTTTGGTAACATATGCTACATAGTTACCATCATTGACAGATTGTTATACTTGGTAGAACGTATCCATCTTGAATTAGGCCAATATGTCGGAAATTAGAAATTTTAGCATCATCTTCAGGTTAGATTTGTAGTTGGAAGTTGTTCCCTCTTATGCATGTTACCAGTACTACTTTATTCATCAATGGGTATGTAGATATAGTATATAAATACATGTATGTAGAACTAATGTGCCAATAAATAAGTACAATAATGGTATGCTGATGGTTTGTTGACTTATTCTATGTATCCACGCTTGTCCCTTAGTGCCAGAAATTTAGAAAATAGAAACCCATGTTGCAACTTGTGTTTGTAAACCGGGTTGCTTCACTTTACTTGTAGCTGAGGATCATGGCCCATGTTGGAGTGCTAAGTAACAGTACAGAATTGGTGGGAGAATCAATTCCAGTTGCTGGAACTGTAGATATCGGAGGTAATCACCTCTGGGTTGGATATGTTGATGCTGAAGTACTGCCTGCTGCAAGTGATGATAACGATATTGTAAGTATTTGGCGACAGTACATGTAGTCGTATATTATGACTATATGACTTGGCAGTTACAATATTTCGTTAGTTGATAATAATAGTTTGCTGCTGTTATTTTCTTTGGAAACATCAATTCTTGCCATTGATACTTTGCATGCTTCTGTTTCATTTCGTAACCTAAACCTCAATCCTCGAACCTAAAACAGTTTCAAAACATTTGGAGTTTATGAACTGCCATTTACGAAATTTAATACATCCAAAAACACACCATTTTTGTCCAGCCAAGATAAAATCAAAAACATTATACTACAGAACACATAAACTATTCCTTCATCCTTACAGTGTACAGTAAATTATGAATCATTGCTTTGTTTTTAGGATAACAACCAAACAGCAGAGTTGTACATTACTAATCGAGGTGGTGACAGCGTATTTAGTGTTGGTGAGGTACAGCACTATACGGCTAGAGTGGTGCTGCCAGCAGGCGAATCCTTTGCTGACTTTGCAGTAAGTAGAGAAAATCAGAAAATAAACATCTAAAATTAGTATGTTTATTGCTTCCTTAACCAGTAGCATGTTTTAATATAAGTATTTGTATTAGATCTATTGACTATGTAAGATCTAAATGAGTAGTATTTGTATTTCATTTGTAAATAATTTCCGTAACAAAGCTTTTTGTTGGGCACTTGTTAATTTTAAGCATCTTAATCTTCCCACTTTCAGCTCAACCTGGAAAGTCAAGTTGACGATGATGAATCTCGCATCAAGATATTTGATGTAGTCTACGATGATGCAGGGAAGAACTTGCTGGAACTTGGCAAATATCATGAAATTATTCCAACACCAAATCCATATGGCATTGACCATATTCAAAAGGTCGACTTCAAATTTGCAAGGAACACTGGTGAGTCTTTCTCATGGGTACCCTTAGTACACATCATAACAAGCAGTCGTCTAAGAGTATTGCTATTATCAGTAGCGGACATTAGTGCTAGTACCTACGAATTTCTATGTACATGTAAATTGAAAGACATTTACTATTCTGCTATTGTAAAGTACCGGTTTCTCTACAGGGGTCGGAGCAGTTCGATGCAAAAGTAGAAAAATTTGAGATAGCCATTTTTCTTTGCCCTAACATAAGCAGGAAAAGTTTTCATCTCTGCATATTATTAGTTGATAGCCCTTACCCTAAACCTCAACCATAAACAAGGAGCCATGGCTAACCAAATTTCTCTACTGTTGCTACTAGATAAGTATATTTGAAATTGGTTGTTATGTAATCTCATGATTTGTACAAAGGTGATTTACCTTTCAGGTATAAGAGAATAACAGCTACATGTTAAATAAATTTTTAGATCTCAGTGGAGTAAGCGACTACATCAGCCCTAAAACTGAAAGGGAGACAGCTGCTGCCGTACTTGACAACGAAATCAGCTTCAACTTTAGCGTCAAGCTTCTTGATACTATCAACTTTGTCAATGGATACAAGTTTAACTTGAATGCCACGGTAACTGCTGGGAGTGGGCTATTAGCCGAAGGTGCTGGTGACATTGAGATCACGGTAGAAACATTAGAAGATGATAATGCCATTATTCTATGGGATGTAGGGATAGTCTCTACCCCACCCAGCATTACTCGAGAGTAAGATATTAAGCTAATAAGTCAATGTGTTACATGTATGGTTTGTGTCTAAGAAATTGTGATTCAGATCACTCAATGGATAAATTCTTGTAGCCTTGAAGTGTTGGTGGCATTGAAAGTGAAGAGAAGACAAATTCTTTTCTCTCTCTCAAATTATTTTGCTTTTGTCCAGCATACTAATTGCTAATTGCTAATATTGCTAAATTGCATTATGCATATACATGTACATGTATATTGTACTCAGAGGAAAGAGCAATTTTTACATGCATGTACCTACACGACTACATGCCAATGTACATGTACCTAAACTTTTCTAATGCAATGGAAAGTATATCATTTTACTTCCTCTGCTGTGGCCTAGCTATGTACGCATCCAGTTTAAATTGCTCTTGTCCCTGAGTAATACTATAAATGCGAATACATGTCTGTACACTGAAGATGTATATCCTGTTATTCAGCACCATCCTAGAGTTCTATCTGAACATGTCTCTCTCGGAAGACTCTAAACGGTTTCCAAGTCAAGTTTCACTCAACTTCCGATTACCATACTTTAATCAATTGAAGGGATTCTCCAACGAGTCAGTGATTACCAGTCAGTACACAGCTCCAACTAAAGTAAACGATTATGGGTTGAGATTTGTGGTGAGTTTATTTTATATATCCAAGGTAGCTGTTTACAGCAGCTGTTTACATTAAGCTATCTACAGTAGCTGTCTACAGTAGTTGTCTACAGTAGCTGTCTACAGTAGTTGTCTACGGTAGTTGTCTACAGTAGTTGTCTACGGTAGTTGTCTACGGTAGTTGTCTACGGTAGTTGTCTACGGTAGCTGTCTATTTTATAGATAGGTTAGTTTTATTCTGTTTTGTTCTAACCATAAATGTTTATATAATTCATGAAATAGTTCTATACTATGTTAGCAATAAAGAACACCACGGTTGTTTTATTATATATACACTGTATATGTATTATATAATATATAGCATATTTATCTAATACCATGTATATAATATTTCAGTGGTCGAAGATCCGATGGGAGCACACAAACTACATGCACTTTACCGTAGAATTGGACCCAACCAGTGAAATGGAGCCTGGGCTAGAGGACAGGAAGATTACCATACCTGTAGATATCAGCTATGAGAGGGAAGACAGAGATAACCCTGGATCCTCAGATGACTGGTACACCGAGATGAAAGTCATCACTTTTGATATCAATGTTCCTGGTAATGCAACAGTAGATAACAGTACAATGTAGTACAGTATAGTATAGGGTGTGTAGGATGTTATGGTTAGGCATTCAGATAGCATAGCAAGTTGTACCCAATTGATGCAATCCATCCAGGAGTTATTTTCCTTTTTTTTTTGTATCATGCTCAAAAATTCCATTGCAGAGAGAAGACAATTGAAAAAATTAATCGTGCGAATATAATGCTACAATGTTATAGAGAGTTACGAGGCACTAGGAATGGAAAATGGTGACATTTTGGATTGCCAAATTACTGCCAGTTCATATGAAGCACCTGCAGAACCAAGCAAGGCCAGACCTAATTTAGACGGGTGGTCTGTAGGGGAAGGCAGAGGAGAGCCACTCTACCAGAATGAGTACATTCAGGTAGTGTGATAGCAGTTATTGATGTGCTTCGATGGTTCCTTGTTTCATATAAGTATTCGTATCGCATGTGGCATCACAGTCGCAAATCTAACAAATTATGGAGAATACAATTAAAAGAGTAGATCCTACATATGGAACTCAAGTATTTGGGATGTGCAAGCATATACATGTAGTATATCGTATGATTATACTCTTAACGCGGAGTATTTTTTCCTCAAGGTTGATATGAGTGGTAAAGTGAAATTCACTGGAGTGACTATCTACCCTTACAATGATGTTGGCGTATCCAGAGTTACAAAGTTTATGGTGCAGTACAGTAGCAAGGGCATTAGATGGATGTATGCATTAGATGGCTCTCTTGAACCAAGGGTAAGCTGGACACAGCTCCAAAACTAACTTTGTTCTATTTTGGACAGAAAATTCCGTTTTTAATATCTTTCAAAATACGGTTAACGCCTACAGATTTTAAAACAAATCATCAGGGCTAATTATACTGCAACTGACAAATGCATGACCTTGTGCACATACATGTATGTACGTATAATATTAATTCATGCCTTCAACTTTACATTCTCACAGGTTCTTTTTAATAAAGAGATAGAGGTCATACAGGAGGAAACTTGAACCCACTTACAAACCGACTTCTCCTTCCCTTCCTGTGTCATACATGACAGCAACTTACTATGAAAGTATTATTATTGTTATAGGTATTTGATGTGGCGTGGCCCGTCTCCCCGACCACCAGCTCCTCCGTTCTCGTCCAGTTCGATGAGTCCGAGTTTATAGCGGAGCATGTCAGGATCATACCACAAGAGAACGCAGAGAGCAGCTACACGAGTAAACTGAGGTTTGAGCTGCACGGATATGCATATCCTTATAAATCAACATTGACGGCATGTAAGTATCATATAACCAAACATTGCATAGTTAGTTCTTAGTCTTGACACTCTAAGTCTAAATCATCTAATATTAGCCTAAGCTCTTGATTATGTAACGACAGTAGTAAATTTATCACATTTGATATTTTGAAGGGAATATTTGTGTTTGTAAATGACATATTCATATTCATATTAAAATAGTAAACATAATTGCTGTTTAATTGGTCATTTTAGATAAAATATCTACATCCATATTGTCATGGTATAATATGATGCATACTTGCAATATTATATACCCTATCATTTCGATGGCGGAATATTATACTTATTTTGTGAATTTGTTTGCACTCTCCGACAGAGTACACTGTAATATAACTAACTGCATATATTATACTTCATGATAATACAGTTTCTATTCTGTTTTTATTTACAGACTCATGCCCTGCCGCCGGACCTGTACTCAAGGGATACGATGACCGCCAACTTCTTGCTGTGCCCAATAAAGAAGAGATGTATGCCTGCACCATTCCTCGCCCAGGGTAAATAGTACATTACTGTTGGTCGCGACCAATTTTTGTTTGGCAAGTTAAATTTATATTAATGCATAGTTACAGCTCTAACATTAATAATTATACTTTACAGGTTGCTTCCTTTCTGCTCAGCTACAGATGATATGGGTGTATCTTGGTTTGGTAAGTAACCTATCTATTATCAAAACTTGTTTATTCTGTTTTATTTAGAGAACCTTTGTGTATTTATACTGTTGAGAATTTTGCTATCCTACAATGGACCTCATGAGTTATAGCTTATATGAGTGGAAGAGCTTATCGCCTTCTATGACAAGAATGTGTGGGATTCGAACCTGTAGCCCTAAGATTTACTGATCATCAATTTGGCAATTGCACTTTGCAGTCATACAATTGAATCAAACAGTGAATCGTGACTTTCGTATTTTTGAAGCAGGTAGTAATGTAGTCATGGTAGTCGACTAGTCGTGTAGTCACGGTAGTCGTGTATATTTTCAGCAATGGATGACAATGTGCTGAATGTATATGGATACGATACGGAGACAGCCTACGTTTATGCTCTGGCAAGAGACAGGAAGACCTGCCTTAGAAGTCAAGATAGTGGACACCGATGGTTGGTTTTACAGCACTTAAAGCCTACTGCTCAATGACATCTAGTATCAACATGTAAACAATTGTTTTTATAGCAACGGTGATTTTAGAATTAATAATAATTCAACTACTTCGACCTTGGCTACTTAGTTTGCAATAGTAGTAACAGTTATCAATTACCAAAGTCGCAACTCTTATTACTGTTTGGGAACATGCCTGTAGATGTGAAAAAATGGATTTGTAAATTTATCGACCTAAAAATAACTTTAAAAGTATACATTTATAGGAAAGCGATAAATTGTGCTAGACACGATGCAGTAGTTTCTGCCGGAACTTATGTACCAGCCAAAGCCGTGCCATTTAACCTGGCAGGAAAGACTGCAACTGATCTTGTTAATGATTATGGGACCGATGTTGACGCTGGACATTTCTGGACAGGTATGGTGTCATCATTTACTTGTCCTCCAATACGTGGCGCTAACTTACATGTATCTACCATTTATTATAGTTGAGACCTGAAAGATCATGACGCCAAGTCATTAGAATGGCTAGACCTTTGACTAAGATAACAAGAATGCAGTATTCAAGAACACAGCAGACACTCTGTGACTTTGAATTTGTGCTACTCATGCTGCAATATGCAATTCCATTTACGAATATTATGGGCTATGTATATTTTACCATTTCATTATTATGCGGTTATCATTCACTTATGATAGAACCGATTAAAAATTAAAAAATTAAACCTCTATACATGTACATGTAGAATAACATAATACTTTTTTATCTATATTAACAAATATTTGTTCATTTCTCTCCTAGCATATTTCAGGGCTTTGGATCGATTATTATGTAGTAAACAGTCGACTGTAAAATCACAACTTAAAGTTTGCGTGTCTATTTCTAGTATCTGAGAAGGCGGTCCACGCTTACCTTAACTCTGGCTCTGGAGACGCTGGCACAAAGGTGGACACAGATGGCCAAGTAGCATACTGGGGAAACAAAGTGTGGGCTGGACCTTGAGCGGGAACTAGCAATGCTTTTGAACTTTACAATCTTTGATTTTTGCTCAATGTAATCAATGTAATATTCTTTTCCACTTCTAATGAGCAATATGCTGTTGGTATTATATCGAATAATCTTAGTAAATATGCATAGCTGACCTAAATACACGCATAGTTGACCTAAAAACACCATAGTTGGCCTAAATAATTCTATATAGTGCTAATTTTAATTAATATCATTAATGTGATACATTCTTAAAACGATGTATTTTTCCAATGTTTTTATGACTATTATTCTTTTATATTATTAATAACTACCCAGAATTGTGATAATTCATGTTTTTGACATACGACCGTTCATAGGTCTGCAGTAATAAACGTAGATGTTGTGCTCATGTTATACATGTTGTGTTGTAACGTAACCGCTATACATGTATTATATGCACATATACATGGTACATGTATATGTGCTATGCTGTGATAATAACATTGAATATTGTGAAACCAGTGTGGATTGTTGATACATGAGAGTAGGTTATCCATACAACCACCTGTCAAGCTACAACAATACAGTTGAGCTGTGACTCACACCCATCTTTATTTTTTTCTAGTCTTTTAGTATAAATTGTAACAGATTTTGGTGTGTGAAAAACTTTGATAAAGGCACCATAATCCTCTCCTCCATTACTGGGAATTTTCTACACTTTTAATCTACGCTATATTTTTATCATTGGATACAGCAACAGACCTATACTAGATATAACATGCGTACATGACTGGTATACCTGTAGCAATTGATTCACAGAACATGGTGAGAACTAAGCAAGGAGTTGTACTGTCTTGTGTGCAAATCAGCTATTACTATTGGGGTTCTACGGACCAATCAGAGAAGCTTCCTCACAATGGCCCCATATAAACAAGAATCAAATTCTTATTACATGGTACACATTATACAAGCGTTAAATTGCGATGCTGGTCGAACAGCTATCCAAAAACCCAGCAGATGGACGGTGAGAAAGTGAAATGTATTGTAGTTGTTACCTTTTATATAAAACCATTATCATAGCCTTGCTCTTACTGCCATGACATGCAGAATGGCGAATGATTGGGAACAGGCATACTATTTGCTTGCAGGCGTACAGACTACCAAAGAGGCGGATAGAGCTACATGTACAATCAATATGCTTAATTAACATATTCATACTTTTGAAAGTTTTAAAACCAGCTTGCCTATTACGTCTAGAGTTGGATATGGAAGGTCTACAGTATATCAATTACATTATACAATCAAATGTAATAACCATAGTAATATAGCCAAGTAATCAACCTAAAATATGACATAAAAATGTTCAACAATGCTGTGCCTCAATAGATTATTGTTATTGCCATTATCATTACTATATAATACATTAATTTAGTATTCAAGAATGTATCTGAAATTGTTGCACTGAATGTCTGTCTTGAAGCTGAACAATGAGATGATGCAGTAGTGTGTTACTGCTTACTAAAATGGGTGACAGAGATATGAATCAGAGTTACGTCACAACTGTGCCACTACTTTCAACGTCCACACAAGAGAAGAGAGACAACATATTCAGTCATTCAAGTGTAATTGTGGGGCTCACCAGTGCAAGCACATTGGGTAAGCAGTCGTGCCTCAACGCATATCAACAAAGGGTTATCTACACTTTTGAAGAGAGTAGATAACTCTAAAGGTGGACATTGCTGCACTTATTTTGTATATTATTACAAATACATGTACATGTATCCTAAGCTTTTGATTTTGTTATGAAGTTGCCCTCTCCCAACTACCGTTTTTCTCTTTAGAAGAGGACAACTTCTAAAGATAATCAATAGCTCATGAGTGCCATGACTAAATACAACAATCATCTACAAGTACATGATTGCTATAGCTCAATATAGTAACCTAAAATATTATAAATTTATTTATGTTACTTTACAAACTATATTATATAATACTAAACTATATTATATTATATTATATAACATGCTTTGTATTGCATTGTATTGCATTGCATTGCATTGCATTGCATTGCATTGCATTGCATTGCATTGCATTGCATTGCATTGCATTGCATTGTATTATATTGTATTATATTGTATTGTATTGCACCGCACCACACTGCACTGTGTTATATCACATTGCATCGCATCGCATCACATTACATCATATTATATTATATTATATTATATTATATTATATTATATTATATTATATTATATTATATTATATTATATTATATTATATTATATTATATTATATTATATTATCTTATATTGTATTATATGATGTCATATTACAATCATTATATTATATTATATTATATTATATTGTACTACTCATCGCATTGCTTCACATCATATCATATCATATATATCATAATTACCATGAG
Source organism: Bugulina stolonifera (assembly GCA_935421135.1). Lineage (NCBI taxonomy): Eukaryota > Metazoa > Bryozoa > Gymnolaemata > Cheilostomatida > Bugulidae > Bugulina > Bugulina stolonifera. The sequence continues at coordinate 12,593,047 of OW285188.1, read as the reverse complement.
TGTATCGTACACTATAGTATAGTATCGTATCGTATTACATTATATTGTATTATTTACTTATTCATGTACAGTATATAATTACCTGCACACTTGCCTTGCAGTGATTATTGCCATTGCGGGAAGCATTTACATATATTTGAGGTTTGTAAGACCAGCCAAGCTTGCAGCACCTACTACTAGCAGGTCCCCACATACAACTGGCACATACATGACTGCAAAGTTCTTAATAGCGGCTGCCATTGGTGGAATAGATTCAGCGATGAAGTCAAGGCAAAGTTGGAACCAGTACGGCTCACAGAAAGAATTAGTCCAACCATATAAAGATGATAATATTGAAGCGTAAGTGAAACTGAGTTATCACAATGTAGAATGAGATATTTAATAACATCCAATTAGATTATGCATATAGCCTGGGTTCCAAGGATGTATATGATTGATTGAGTAGTTATAGGCTGAGCCCCTGCCAATATAAATCAATTCTCGAATGAGTTACTGTAGGTGCGATTTTATAGAAACTTTTTATATAAGGTCACACCTACATGATGTATATAATTCCAAATGTTCAATGATAGAAGAATTTCCTTTCCACTCTTCGTTGTATAATATTATGTACACCACAAAGATCTACAGAAATGAAGCATATTGCATCTAATGAAGCAATTATTCTCAAGGTTATTAATAAAACAATTAGATTCTAATATTATATATTTTTATGATATGGAGGAGACCATAGATGTACTTATTCTACATGTATATTATTAATATTTTTCGTGCAAGAAAACTGACTCGTGAGCATCATAAGGTTTGGCTTAATATACTAATATATCTACTCTGTTTTTGTTCACGTACTGTAGATCTACACTGTTTTTGTTCATGTACTGTAGATCTACACTGTTGTTGTTCATGTACTGTAGCTCATTATTCATTGCAGCACTGATTCATTGGAAAGTAGAGTTGACAATGTGATGCACAATATATTCGGTGTGGGGCCAAATGGTAGGTTAACTAATGACAATCCAACATATACCACACATTCATGTAGATAGATGTAACATTGTCATGTGTTACAGTTTTATTATGCATTACCAATTCATACATGTATCATGCATGCAGATACCACCCATGGGCATGGCCAATCTATACATGTACAACAACCCATAATTGTACATGTACAAGTATATGTGATCATGAAAATATGTAATACATGCATGGAGAGTCTAAAATTAACAATCATGAAAATTATGAAGTTGTCTTCTCCCACTAGGTTTCCTTCTCTTGTAACTGATTGGGCAACATCACCATGAATGTTTCAATGTAACATCTGGTACTTTGCTTAGACTAGTACCTATCACTGTTTGCATGTTGTGTAGCCGTCCACAGCATTTACAAGCTGTTGATTACTATTAGAGTTATCCTCTTTCTTTACCAGAAGAAAATGAGAGGACAATTTCTTACAAAAGTAACTAGCATGTCTATTTAATGACAGAGATCTACTGCACATGTATATTATATATAAATATTCTGATTTATAAGTTTCAGCACCTCACATTTCAAGAACAAGAGGAAGCAGAACAACTGCCAAGTAAGTTTAGTACTGTAGTGGCTCTAATATACATGTAACTATATAATGCTATACTAGATTAGTAACAGTGATAGGAAACATGCTGAGAACTTGTTTGCAATTTATCCTAATAACTTACAGATCAAAATTTTCAACATTGACACCTTCAAAATCATCTACAAGTGTTCTGAACTGAGATGGCAACGAAGAAAAGTTGCTGAAGCAAAAGCGAATTTATTAGATAAGATGCCATCTTCAGGAGTGCTGTGGAGTCAATTTCGAAGCAAGTACTTGCATTACTAGTTCAAACTAGCTGCATAATGAACAGTATAAGATATAGAATACCATCACCAAAACCATTGCTGATTATTGTTATTACTGTATTCCATGGAATAATATAAAACAAACATTAATTAAATGGTATAATAATAATAATATTATTTGCATGTACATGTACATGTATGTTATAACTACAATGATATAAACACAGGCATAGGTGAAAATGAAATATACAAGTGGCCAAACTGAGAGTAATAGTTAGAATCTAACAGATTACCACAACTACAGACAAATTATATTATATCTCAAACCTCACCACCAATAAGACGCCATGTACCATTGGATACCATTGGAAATCTCAGAAATATACATGATGTATAATAATAATATATTAACCTTTTAGAAGAATATTCGATTAATATTTACATTTAGTTGTTAAACCAAAACCCAAAGACACCACCTTCATAATATTATGTACATGTATAGAAAGAAGTTGCAAATGTTTAAATAACTAGTTTATGATCTTTGCATTTGGAATAAAAGAATTTCTCTAGATTGTTGGCACATCTGTAGTATTCTGTCTCGGGTTCATTATATGTACGACAGTTAGTCATCATCCTGTTCATATCAGCAATGAACAGTTTTTTGCTAACATAGTAGCAGTTCTTCAGTCTTGTCCACATGGTCTGCAAGTCTACAGCATATAACATTTGGATAGAAAATGTTATTAGTTGACCACTTGACTCTGTTACTATAGCCTATTAAGTGCACTATCACTAATATAAACCCAGCATTGTTTCGAGTTCAGCCTTCATTATGATAAGAAGTTGTCTTCTCAACAATTGAAAGAGGACAACTCCTAATCATCAACAGCCTATGAGAGTGCCCATGAATGGGAATCTTCGCCAGACTAATCGGCAAAACCACTAGAACAGAAGCTAGGGTGTTACACTTAGGCTGGTACTATCAGAACTGACCAGATATTATGTAATATATACATACATGTATCGAATGCAATCTGATTGAAGGCAGACAGCAATGGAAGCAGCGCCCTCCTGAACACAGCTGCATTAGAGGGTACACGATTGACTCTATCTACGTAAAAGCACATTCATGTACTTACTAGATAAACATATATAGAGGGTACACAGCATCATAATGACTCACCCATCGGGTATTTAATATACTCATAATAATCTGGTACTTCTTCTGCACTTACTGGCTCCAGGAATGGCCAGGCTGAACTGTGATTCTACAATACGTGAATATATTTTATAGACTTGAGTCTCACTATGAACTTTTATAACAGCATAATAGACTACACTGTATGTAACCTATGTACATACATATGTTGCATGTACATAGGTTACATACATGTAGAATATATAAACATACAGGTATAAACACACATATGCAATACACCGTATTGAAGAGAAAAGTAGAGTATCGACTATTAGAATACATGTATTCCTAACATAACAGCATCAATACATCTCCACAAACCAAATGTGCTGTTGCTAGGTAACCAAATATGTAGTCTGCAGTTGCTAGGTAACTGACCTTAAGTGACTGAAGTATAGCCCTACAGGCATTGTACAGCTGATCTTGGGTGAGGTTGGAGTCTGGGATCTTAGGTAACGGCCCCACAGCTCCTTTATACACCTCACTGAGACCTGGGATATCTTCCACAGCTATCTTCCTAATACCATCCTAAGTAAGTGATAGAAACATTATTCCTACTTCTCAGTATGTGGCAAATGGTAGGGTATCTATAATCTATTGGGTTGGGGGTCTCCTCCCCCACCCTCCTAAGAACACTGATGTCAACCAGCTGTGAGACAGATCAAGCACAGATATTTCACTCCCATTATAAACAGCAAAGAGAAACACTTTACCTCAAAACACTTGATTCCCGGATAAACTTTCCTCATTTCATTTCTTCTTTTCTCAATCAAAGCCAACACAATCTATAATTACATGTATGTGTAGATTTACTCTCAGAGTAATAAAATTATTTAAGATGTTGAAACAAAACTCGACTAAATAAAATATACACTATTTACATGATTATTATAACAATAACTGAAATCTAGAGGGAGATTATTTGAATAAATAGCTAAACAATACGTAGAGGATAAATCAAGAGTTCGAAGGCTAACTGCATTACAATATTGTCCAATATTCGGTTTCCAATTTTCCGGCCGCGATTTTCAAACAGTTAATATTCTATTTTTATCTACCATTATAAATGGTTTGTAGTTGTACTTATACTGTATTCAACATTGATATAACTACATACCTCTTTCTGTTTCTTGATAACTAAAGAGAACTCGGTGTATTGTATTCTAGCATCCAGTTCACAGCCCATGAGTGTGGCCCCTTCATACTCCTTTATATAACCCTGATGTACGTCCTTACTTAGTCTTATATCTTTACTAAAACCCTGCAATCACAGTTTATCCATGTATATATACACGGATAAACTACCGTATATACAGCCATGTAAAATATCGTAATATATAATATTGTACTATATAAAATATGGTACAAAGATACATGTACTCAATGGCACATACAGCAGATCTACATGTACATGTACAGTGTACATGTATCAACAATGATATCTATTTGAAGCCACTTCATCTCCTTGTATACCCCAAACCTTAATCAGTCACAAATATACTACACAAGGATGTGCGGATAGTTAGACTGTGGTACTGAGGTATCTGACCAGCTACATGTACACCAATTGAAATTTCTACCTATTGACGTCAACTGATCGATTCAATAGATATCATTGTATAACTCGACACGTACATTATATTGCAGTAAATGTACGTGTACATTACATTAATAAAGTGAATTGTCTCCACATACTGACCTGTTTCTTGAAGTAGCCAATAGCAAACTCGTCAGCAAATGTGAGGAAATGCATCACACCGTGATTAACATGGTAGTCCTTGAGGTGGTTCATCAGGTGTGTGCCGTAGCCCTAGGATAACACATACATGTACCACATTAACTATAGACATACACGTGTGCCATAGTCCTATGTAAAATTTATTTTTCCTGACGATGATAACAGGACAAAAATAGAATGTATCTATAACTACTTGTTATTGCTGACACAGCTATATGTATATGCTAGGGACAGATAAGTAACAGTTCGAACCTGATCCAACAATTATTATAAATATGCATTGTGCACGGGTACACAGCACACTAGATATACACTGTGCACGGGTACACAGCACACTAGATATACATGAGTTGTCTCCCCTGTCCATCATATCAGGTAAAGGGGGTTGTTTCCCCTACCCATTGTACCAGGTAAAGGAGTTGTTTCCCCTACTCATCGTATTAGGTAAGGAAGTGGTTTCCCCTACTCATTGTATCAGGTAAGGGAGTTGTTTCCCCTACCCATCGCATCAGGTAAGGGAGTTGTTTCCTCTACCCATCGTATCAGGTAAGGGAGTTGTTTCCCCTACCCATCATATCAGGTAAGGGAGTTGTTTCCTCTACCTATCGTATCAGGTAAGGGTACATACCTTCACTTGTTCATTGGAAGACACTGCACAGAATACTATCTCGGTAAAACCTTGAGTTGGAAACATCCGGAAGCATATTCCTCCAATCACACGGTTGTCTTTGAGCAGAGCAAGACACTTGTGTTTCCTGTGAAAGACAAGACTGTACAATGTAGAACATGACTGTACAGCTAATATAATGCATACAATGCATATTCTTTTCAAACTGCAAGCTGCACTATCGCATTCTATTAACTCTGAAATTTTCTTCCTTCCACTTGGATAAAACTCATACCTGAGACTAAAGACCATGTTATTATCTATAGCGACTAAATTGGATTTTCCGGGCATATTAGCATCAATCAATAACCTTTCTAGGTCAAATAGTAGCCTAGTTAGCATTCATGATTGCACTCTTTATACTTGGGTAGCTGTATTTTGTGGTGGTTGACTGGGTCATAGGTTCAAGTCTTGCATATTCTCTATGAGAAAGATGAACTCTTTGAATCGGAGCCCAGCTTTGTGTTACTATTTATAACGTCTGTTGAACAAGAAATTCCTCACATTATAATATACGAGACAAAGAAACTTACGGGTCAAACACAAGTCTGGTTATGTACTCTTTGGGCATCCTCGGTAGCTGATGTGAGAACACGTTCTGGAGGCCGATAAGCCAGAACAGGGTCTCCTTGCTGGGTTGTCTGCTTAAAGTGTTACTGATCACATGGAAGGAAATCAGACCTTTCTGTTCCTCTAGTCTAGCTCCATCATCTCTGGCCTGGTCAGTTGATGAACCAGATGTCTGTAAAAATCGGTATATAATTATTATGTTCAATTGACATCCACCCGCAGATAGTAGTTTAGTAACATGTAAAGAATATCATTTTATGGAGGCTGATAAAATTCCTTTACAGTGAACTATAGCAGCACATTTTGTTACAACTCAAATGTGTATATGGTTGAATGCTGAGGAGTAAAGACATTTTGACCTGCAAGAATTTGTACTCGGCTAACAGGAGGGGTTTCTGCGTACAGAAACCTTACAGATAAGAATTTTTTCAGCAAAAGTATAGTCAGCTTCACTCCACTCACTTGACTCATGGTTTGGATCAATTCACAGCAATGCCTGATGCCACTATCCGAATTAAATTTTAAACATTTGCTGAATTTTCACCAATAATATGACCCATTGCTACAGTCCTCAGTTAGAGAATAAAGGGTGCATAAGCCGAGTTGGCTCATGTCAAACCCTACAGATAGAGAGCCCAGATTGCATGATCTGATCTCATACTGACAGACTGATTGACTAACAGACTGACGGTGATGCGTGAATGTATGTATCTATTCCCTATTAAGTAAGAGTAGGTATGTTATAATACACCCTTACATCGGGACCAAGCATATCTTCGGGATCTTCCACAATGGCCTTGACCTCAGCGAGCAGGTCATCATCAAGGTCACACTCGGTGTCTATTCCTGCGGTGAAGGTAGATGATGCATGAGTGTGCTGAGATGATACGGATACAGAGTCTACCGAGATCCTTCTGCGTTTTGAAGAGGAAGTAGACAAGGAATCGTCATTCTGTCGTTTAGGTGTTTCTACTACAAAATAATATGCATATACATGTACATTGTACATGAGTATACTATATACAGAGATATGTAGGCTACAAATAAAAATATTTTTTATGTATTTTAAACATGCAGGTCGGTAGAAACATTATACATACATATATTAAACCACTACTGTCGCACCATTCAATATTTTCAAATAATCTTGTCCATCCTTTTTCAGTAAGATTGATGTGTTGTTTGTATTTGATAACCTAGCTGCTGCCAAGAAAACCCTATTTTAATATTGGCTGATTTCACCTTCAATCAGCCTATGCTGGGAATTTTGGAAGCTCTCAAGCAGTTAATATAAAACTGTGCTACAGAGATAGCCATAGGACTTACAATGCATTGCATTGTTTTTTGTGGGCATGACTCTAACTTACTTATTCATCACTGTGCACAAGAGTTATTTATAGAATGACAGTTAGTGTTGGCTCAATAAGATTACTGGGCTATTTGATGTTAGTAGCTTACCTATGTACATAAGTTACAAGTATAGACTTAGAACAGGCATAGCCATAGGAACTTAACAGGTCTCAATGCTGAATGGAGGTCATAATAGCCAATATTCAAATGAGTTTATCTTGGCTGCCACTAGGTTTACAAAGACAAACAGCACATCAATCTTACTGAAATAAGATGACCAGTATTCTTTGCAAATATTGAATGGTGAGACAGTAGTGGTTTAAGTATAAACATGGAAACACATGTACAGTAGATACTCAGTATTCATAATGAAATACAAAACATAGCACCAAGATATTTGGTTTCACAGTCCATTGTATTTAAGCACAAACAGGAGCGTCTATAAAATTCTGTAACTGTAGAATATGTCTGTTTAATATATTCAGTTAACAAACACAGTAAATTAAGTAGCGTCACCTACATCCCAGAGGAACTGGCCAAAAGCTACGAATTCACATCAGTGTCTAAAGAAGAGGAGGGAATTATACTGGGCACCACAAACGTATATCTTACTCTGATCTTTAGCTCTCACCTGGTAGGTTTTGGTCGAGTTCTGTTTTGATAACCAGAGGTTCTAGCTTAGGGTTAGATGAAATCACAGGGGGTGGAGGAGGCGGGGTTTCTGGTTTAGCAGGAGGCTCAGGTGGTAGTTCTGGGGGAATGGAATTCACATCAAAGTTTGTGTTCCATATTGGGGAGTTGTCATCATCTAACTGGTCGTCTAGACTCTGCAGAAACCTATATAATACATAATACTAGATCTGGTATTGTGTGAGCTCATGTGCATAGGTAAAGTTGGTAGGAGCTACCAGTTTTGTTCAGGTTATTCTAACGATATTTCCACAGACCTGTAATGATACAATCCCCACAGAACTGAGCAGTATACAATGTATATCTGAAGATAGACAATAAACATTACAGAAGTTCAACTCTAGCTAACTCTTGAAAGGCAATAAATATATGATTGCACAACAGATAAACCAAGACAACATTATTGAACATTGAAATAGGTCATTAATACAATTCATATTGCTACAATTACTTTGGGAACTGTTCCAACACTAGAGGGCGCTTCTCCACTGGCATCTTCTCACGATCAGCTTCGAACTTTTCCATTATTTGACGACGCGCTGTAGGGAATATAGATTTTATAAGCGTACGTCCAAATATGGTAGTGAGTTCGTACTTGGGCAAGCTGTCACAGAACGTAGGCACTCTGCAGTAACACAACCATCTGCAACAGAAAATATATACATTACATCACAATGCTCTGAAGAACACAGACCATAATATAAAATATTACCCTGAAAGTGCTTATATACTGCATGAATACTGAGATTGTTTGAAGTTCAGACATTAGGGGGGATGCATGCTTGCAACAATCTACCATATTATTGATAATAGTGACAGCCTTCTGGCTTTGTGCTTTTATAAACAAACTGACATAATTACAGCATAGAGAATTGATATACAATAATGTAATCAAAATACATAGTCTAAAGTGAATCACTTAGCTCACAAAAAGGGGTAGAACTTTTGAACATAACTTAGTTCTACATATCCCCTTTCTACATATCCGAGACAGAGGGAATATATATAATATAGAATGTTTCATTTTGCAAACAGAGGCACTGTGTCTAACCTAAACATACTAGTCTGTACAAAAGCCCTTACTGGTAGTTTACAGATCATTATGCTAACGAGAGTACATGGCATGAATACCCAGTAGCTTTAAAACTTGAAAACTAATTTTCATAATGATGCTCATTATTGTTAGTAGTTGGTGGATCCTAGACTGCACACATTTCACTGTTCTGATTCAACAACATACATGTACCAATTCAAACACACATGTAAGCTACAGAATATGTAACGCCAACATACCTTGTATAGTTGACTTTATACTGTCTATCCTCATTCTGAGACCGCTGAGAAGGGGCCTCCAAGGTGCAGTGGTTTATACACTTGAGGAACATGTTTGCCAAGCCGAAGATGATCTGCTTGTCTTTAGGAGGTAGATCTCGGTATTTATATGCCACAAAGTTAGTTACAGCCTAAATATTACAGGAACACGAGCTTAGACAAGCCCCAGTAATCACAGAAGATCAGCTAAACACAACATTACATATTTCCACATAGCCTTAGATCTTACATTAATGGGATGAAACAATTTCATGTACAATCTACAAAATGTATGACACAATAATATTGTAGAGAATTTAATTACCTGGGCTATGCTGGGTTTCTCAAATGGTGGATGACCTAGCGGACCTTGCACTGCAGGTGTGGATAGAGTAATCATACATTTTCTTAGCACCTTGTAGAAAAAAACAGATGAATGAATATCGCATATATGAAGTGAGCTTAAATATTTTTCCATCACATCTACATACATATATTATTCAGGGCATCGCTCCGCCAAAACCGACTGAACATTCTAAAAAATTGGAATGTGTTTACATACTTTAGTAATATTCAAAGAATCAGCTTTTCACAACAAAAGCAAATGAACGTTGTTACAATATATAATAACTTAATCCTAGTAAGTGTACTAGTGAATACATAACACAAGAAAGTACTCTCTGTTTATCAAGTCTATTAAATCAGACATGAACTTACTTTGAACAGAAAGAAGTAGACATTTTTGGTGTCAACATCTACCTCCTTGTGTACAAAGAGAAAGAGGTTCTCGATGTCCACGACAAGACCGATGAGCCGATTCAGCTGATCATCCGGGGCATCATCCAAGTGTGACACATGGGCAGCTGCCAAATACATCAGTCAATATAAGTATCGTAGCATCAAACATAGACCTCATAATACTAGGCTCCGAAGAACTTATAAGATGGGGAGCATAGACATAGACATACATGATGTAAACAGGGTTTCAATTGACTCGATGTTATATTTCACCATCATGTCTAGGCAGACTTATCTTACCTATATTTGTTAGTATTATGTTATAATGCAGATGGTCAGTAGGTCATACTATGTAACTTTATTAAACTTATATTTACTGGAGCCTAACAAACCAGGTAGCTCGGCAATTGATAAGATATGCTGATATATAACACGTACCCAGTGTATGTGAACACGCTCTACAGGGATCTGTTATAGCAGCCAATGGCTGTGTGATGTCTGTAATTGGAGGTTTAGGTGCCGCATTCGGATTTTTCCAACCAGTGCACCTGCATCGTTCAGTCTGAAACCATTATTTACAGGTCACAATATTCATAACATGTGAGCCCTATATCATTCCCTGTCCTTATTTTAAAATGCTGTACTCGTGTAAAGTTTCAAGGAGAGGTTAATAAAGACTGGACTGGATAAGAGCTCATGATTTAAAATATACAAATTATTATAATACTCGGACCGAGCATGAGCTCATCGATTACCATTCAATGTAACTAGTTGAATCAAATTAAAATGGCAAATGGTCAATAGAATCTTATAGCCTAGTTATAGCTAGGCTATAAGATTTCATTAATTTTGATTTGATTTAATAACGAATTATTATAAAATAATAATTATATTATATTATTCATAATATTTAAATTTTATCTGATTAAATATCTAGTTACAACCACCTATACCCATCACATAAAAATGAGGTTTAACACTAGCAACTAGTAACAACATGCATTATTTACGACACTTAGTGTTTTACCTTGCAAGGTGAGTATACAGAAAGTTTCTCAAGTTTCTTGGTTCGAGAGGAATTACACAGTTGCTGTTTTTTCAGAGCAATCTTATTGATATTATTCTGACTCTGTGGAACTCGTTGACTCATGGTTAGTTTTATTAATCCATATAAAATGTTATTTCCTGGAGTATTGCGCAAGTCATTGAAACTGAATAATTTTTGGAGGATTGATGAAAAATAATTTCAATTTGGTCTGATTAGGCATTAGCATTGTGATTGTTTTTTTGTTTCGCTAATCAAATGGCTCAAGATATCTGGAGTTTCTATAATTCAGAGTCGAAATTAGGTACTGCAGAAGAGATCAAATGACCCACTCTCGCTATAGGAGAGGATAATTCCCACTGTGCTCGTCCCAACATGCTATTGTAGGGAGAGCAACTCCATACCTTACATTTCGCCAATAATGTTATCAAGTGTGGATACTAAAAACATTCCAACTCAAAATAATGACAACTTCTCAGCCCAGTAACATTTGAGATGTCTTTTTGATTCAATCTTTGTTTCTGCAGAGCTAGAGAGTACTACTACTAGGCTAAAGCAAACTGAACCTATCTTAGGGTAGAAAGTTGAGCATTATTGAGTATTTTTACAGCACATTATAGGAAGCCTGAATATTTGATGATGCATATTTTATTTATTCAAAATTCAATTCATTCATAAATAACTACTAAAAAGCCACATAAGAGTTTATTTGTCCTTGTTAACAGTAAATTATTAAAACCATGATTACTGACCAATATGTTGTAAATAAAATGATACAATATAATAACAATTATTACAATTACCAATAAATTGTACATTTTTATTACCAACCTACATAAATAGATTTTGCAACCAGTCTTTTAAAAAATCACCATGCATCATACATTGGAACATAATGAGAATAACAGAGTAAACATAAAGAGTTGTTCAATAGTGATACAAAGTGAAGATACATGCATATCATAGTGTATATATGTAAATAACATTAGGTTTTGTAAATTGCACAACAGTACATTCCAATGTGTCTTAACTATAATATATAAATAAAACTAGCTTACAACATCAAAAAATTATTTTATCTTTGTTCTTCAAAAATTATTATGAGTAACCTAGGAAATTTGGGGAGCATATCAGTTTTTACCAACACCACACGGATTAGTACTCAGAATACAGTTGGCATCCCCTACTAGCTATAGACATTGTCGTTATAATATCATATAGTTAACATTGCAGACTAGTAAGTTCATCATAACCGGGAACATTTCAACAATGGCTTCACATCTTGGAGTCCATATTCATCATCTGTAATAGCAGTAAATATATTTTAGTAACAACATTAAAATAAGAATGGGAGAGGTGAACTTCATGTACAAATTAAAAATAATTATACAATGGGGCTGCCTCATTGTTACAAAGCTTTTCCTACTGGTTTAAAACCTTGAATTAACAGATCTTCAAAAATATTAGGAGTTGTCTACTCATAAGCTTGTTGAACAAAAGAAGACAACTCCAGAATAAAAATTTATTTTGAAATTATTTTTCGGATTACACGGCAACACCTTTTGCTTTTAAAGTAACTTCATGAGATTAAAATTTACAAACCTAAAAGCTTACGATCACTAGAGATCACTGCTGCTCTAGTTAGGTGCAGAGGTCAAGGTGATTCCTTCTAAATCTTTAACTACTCCAGAGTCCAGATCTTTGTCAACAAAATATTCTACCCAAACTGGACAGTGGTCACTGACTACTCCACCCCAAGACCACCCATCAGGTATCCATGGGCTAGTTAGTCCTTTCCTCACTACACCATGATTGCCTGTAACATACATGTGAATGTGATATCACTATTATATTCATCAGTGTTGTGCAATATGTATGTACGTGTACATGTACATACACCATGTAAGTACATATATGTGCAAGTCATACCACAGTTAGCAAATACAACAATGCTAGCAATCAAGTAAACCACAGCTATACTCAATGCAGGGCAGGTAGGCAGTTGTAACTTGTGCCACTAGCGTGCCACGATTGCGCCACTGTTTTAGATACACCATATTCAGTGTGTAATGGTTGTATTTAACACAGAGCAACAAATACGGAGACTTCCACCAATTTCTTTGGAAAAAGGAAATTCCTTGTAGTTGTGACTAGTGAGGTAAAACCCAGTGCTTCCTGACTGATGCAGATTAATAGATTGTTAACATATCCCAATAGACAAGAAAGTTCACAAGCCCAAAAATGTCTGAAGAAATTTCGAAACTTTAACACTAAACAAATATCCGCTAGATTGCACTTTGATAATGGCATAAGAAAGTTGAATTAAAATTACTGAATTGTCCAATAACAATGGATAAACTAGAATAATATCTAAGTGTGTGGGCGCATACACTATGTACACTTGATGAGATAGTATTATAGAGAAGCAAGGGAAGCTAATCATATGCTAGAATTTCTACTTTGTGACCAACTTTATCCCCACTACACACATATTTGTGTTTGGTAAGTATGTGACTTATGTTGTCAGGTGGTACCAAACTGGTTTATAAGACAGGTCAAGCCTGCATTACATGTGTAGAATGCCAACATGTTGGTACATAGGTGAACTATTTAGGTCAAAAATGTATTACATGTGGCTTGGTATGATTGATATGTATAGCATGAAGGTTTAGATCAAATAGCAAGCCTATGAAAGTTAGAAAAAATGATTTTCAAAGCTCACAACATTTTGAAAAATAAATAGGACAGTAATGACTATGAATAATTGTTGGAATGAGACCAAATTTAGGTGTTTAGAACTGTTAAGATAGAACCATGCTGGAAAAGTGCCAAAAAGTTAGCTAGCTATAAAGACACCACTATGACATTCCACCCTCCACCCTCCAGGTAATACCCTTCCAATATGATTGTATAAAGTTGGAGGCAGATATCATAAACTGGAGTTTTGAAGTGTTATTTTTTACCTTTAGATATTTTCATGTACATTGTACATTATCTCAAGTGGATATCTGTTACTGATAAGTAAAGACAATGTAGATACTACCTACGTGTACTACTATGTACATGACTGTATATCATTATAATCATAATAATATGAGTAATTTGGAAAAGTAACAACCAACAACACTGATGAATTGCAGGCATACAAGTTGTTCACTTATTCCAGATGTATATTCTGATTGTTGACATTCACAACAGGGAACTCCATTGTCTTTCCTTATCAGAACCTTCCATGGAATAGTCATGTTAGTATTGATATAAACTTACTGCATAGTCATTTCAAATACTGTATAAACAATTTTAGCATAAATGAATAATATTATAATCTATATAGTGCAGTCTCAGGGAATACAGTGACATTGTTTTGGGCTTGATAACAGACAGACAGACAGACAGACAGACAGACAGACAGACAGACAGACAGACAGACAGACAGACAGACAGACAGACAGACAGCCAGACAGACAGACAGACAGACATACATACACAGAGACATACCTGTATAGATCTGCTGAAGCTGTCTACTAGCCCATATATTATCATATGCTTGACTACCAGACATATTTTTAGTACTGATGTTTGTGAAGAGGTTGGACGGAATCATGTTGGTATAACCGCTAGTTCTGAACACGTCAAATTCTACAAGACATGCCATGAACACATAAATATATATGGTAGAATAATGCATCCTTCTCATTGCAAGGACATATAAATATATCACTGGCAGCGCACATCTCTACCATTGCGAGAATACAGGATTCTTGATAAACTGTGAGATAACGATAAGATAATATGCCTGAGTTCATGTGTACTAAAATGGGCTCACTTGGCAGTAAACTCTGGTCAATGTTCAAAGACCACTTCTCTAAGTCGGCCTACATCACACACCAACAATATATTGCGTTTTAATATCAGAGAGCATAGCTACTGAGAACTAGCCTATATAGATACAAACATCACAATGCAGTGTATTATCACTAAGGAAGGTTATCTCTCTTTAGCACTATGATAGTCGTTCCAAACCTTGTGAGTCAGGGGACATATTGAAATCTCCTAACACGACTATGTCTCTCTCATTCTTCAGTTTCTTCTTCACAGCTTTGGCTATCTTATGTACTGTAGTGGCCTCCATCTTGGATTCATCCAAGTCTTCGTTTCGTAGACCAGTAGCTTTGAGATGTACAGAGCACAGTGCCATATCCACTGTATGTAACTGTAAGACAGATCATAGATATACATTGTAAATACAATTTGGTATATTAACACCTACCTTAGGTTTATAAAATATTATTTTATGGGGTGACATTAAAATAGCTGTTGAGATACGTGGCTCATGCAGAGCAGAAAAGGGCAGCCCAGTGAGCTAGCAGCATCAGTGTACAGCTTTGATGTTTCTAAACTTGCTGCATCGGCAGCATAACAAGGCTATGTAATACATTACGTAATACTGAAAGAGCATTATGTATGTAAGTTACAGTACATACTGCTATAGTTTCAGATATTATAGTAACAGTACAGTATACAGGATATTATTATGCTTGTATAATATTATAATAGTGTACAAAACATGTTATGAGAATTGTAAAATATAATACTAAGAAGAATATAGGTAGTCAGTGAATAGATGTACTAATACCAGTTACACTAATCATTATTAGCCATAACCAGTATATTATTAGTGGTTACATGGCATATAATGTACATATAGGATAGACATCACAATTATAGATCTCTATTTCTACCATTGTTGAAGAGGTTGGGTTAAGTAGACTAGCTAATAGCTAATGGTATTGCTACTAATATAGGCTAATGTATAAAATATTACTATTTATCTACCTCCCTAATTTCTCAAGTGGGGACAAAATGGGCACAAAACTATATATTAATTAATCATATATTATATATCATACTGTACATTGTACAGTATGATATATAATATATGATTAATTAATATAATTAGTTTTGTGCCCATCTTGTCCCCACTTGTGTACAGTGTACATGTAATGATATCCATGTACATTTATATCTATGCAGGTTGAAACATTTTACTACAGGCTACTGGCTACTATAATAGGTCTACTATTGAAAATTCATAGATATACACAGACTACCTCTAGTACACCTATTACTCCACTCAAGCCTGACAAATAATGGTGTGAAAGACTGAGTATAGTCACCTTAAAATGACCGACATATGGTTTTCTCACAAATGCCTTTTCTCCATCCTCGGCATCTGGTGAATTCTCGATAAGAGACGCTGAGAGCAGTGTCACATCCTGTTCCGTGTCGTAGAGGAAACCATTATACTCGACACCCTGGAACATCCTGCCCGTTGGTGAGCTAGAGATATGAACTTCCCAGTGTCCCTTAGCACCTCTCCATTTACTCACACTTGGTAGTGTCGGGTTGTTCAACTCGTCACAAATTTTCTGCAGAGCCTCCTTCTTTGCTACTTCTTGGAAGGCAATCAGACCGAAACTACAATATGGCCGTTATATGGGTGAATATGGTATCACAATTTAGCTAGCAGAGAGTGGACAAGGGCTAGTAGAATGGGCAAGGGTCAATCAAATTACAAAATTTACACATTATGGAATATCTACAGTCACAGTTTGAAGGTAGTGTATGACCCAAATCATATAGCCATCGATATAATATAAAGACTTTATATTTATATCTATGCATATAACACATCCATCAGGGTCAGTAAGGGATACTAGATTAATGTTTTGGCATCCAGCCTATTATTATTCCAGTAATCAGTTGAACCCAGAGCACATGACTCTCGGATTAGTAACTGATCTAGTACCAAATTTGGCACGTAGCCATTTTCTGATGCCGAACATATATTTTATAAGACATATCTAGTTCAATTTAGTAATTAGTGAGCATTCCTTTACTTGTCTCAAATTGCAACATGATATACATCTCTACAGGTTACATTGTGCAGCTGCAGAGTGATTGTACTTTTATTATCACAATAAACAGCAGTAAGCCAGGGATTAAGTGAATGTGGAACACGACTCCAAAGGGTCATCGGATTGGGCAAAAATGATGCCAGTTCAGTACATCTGAGTGGCCAGAGTAGAACAAGCCATCAAGTGTACATGTCCTTACGCTTTTGTTTATGTACATGTAGCTATAACTATAATATAGTAAAGAGTGAATAGGACTGACTGTGTGTGTTGGGAATAGAACTGACTGTGTGTGTTGGGAATAGGATTGATAACAGAATGATGATAGGGTTACCAGTATAATCAGTGCTACTGAATAGCATGCAATCTCACACTTATGATACTCTAGTGAATAGCCATAAACCCACATGGATTTAGTTGTTGAACAGTCTCATAGGAGACATATTCCTAACCACACACAGATAAGTCTCCTAATGATATTATCTGCACCTACCCATGTTCTAGAATAGTCATGCACACAACTTCCTTTACTCCGGGATTGTTGACTTTATCATCTGTTAGTTGTTGTAGATTCCATGAGGCTATTCGTACGACTCTCCGTCCATCCATCTCAAAGTTGAATGGAGTAACATCTGGTCTATTAGAGTTTTCAGTTAGTGGACCACACATGGCCACCAGCTGACTTACATGGTCACTAGTGGTAGAGGTAGAATCTGGAGAACGAATACTGATAGAGGCGGGAGGTTGAGCTGACGCTGGACCAATACCGCTATCAGCTGAGTTACTCCTTTCATCTTCTTGATCGTCAAGGCAGAGTTCATGTCTAATCATACTAAGTATAGCGGGTCCAATACCCTTCACCTTTAACAGATCATCGATAGACTTGAATGACCCTTTCTTATCTCTATAAACGACAATGTTCTGAGCCATTATCAAGCCAACACCTTTCACCTTCATCAACTGGAACACGTTCGAAGTGTTTATATTAACACGTTTCTGAGGAGGTAGCTTAACCTTACGAACAGCTGTGGCTTCCACACCATTCACACTGCCATTTGGGCTATTTGTTTTACTGGCTTTCGGTTTCGAAACGCAAATTTCAGTTCGTAAACTTTCTAGTTTGGTTGCGCCAACACCAAATACTACAGCCAAGTCCTCAACCTGTTTAAAGGATCCAATTTGCTGTCGATACTCAACGATGTTCTTGGCTGTGGCCCTGTTAATACCAGGTAATGTCATCAGCTCCTCCTCTGATGCTGTGCTAAAATATGTCAATTAATACTCCATGAGGATTTTTAGATTAAAAAGCTACCTTGTGCATATACCAGTATTTTCACAAGTTCATTGACACCGAAACTAAAATTTACTATCACCCCCTTCTACTGGCCTTGAGTTAAATAATCGATTAGGATTTAGAACTCTACCAACATACTAGTCCTTAAAGTTATCATTCTTGTTGCACTGACAGTAATTACAAGACAAGTGAAAGCAGCCAATAATTCCCAACAATCGAGGTGCTTTAGTCAAGAAGTGAGAAGTTACATCAGATACAAGAAACACTCCTCTAGCAAGTGTTGCCATCCTCACTATCAATCAAACCTCAGATTAGGATTTTACTACGAAATATTTCATTTTTCTGCACTATTTTGAGAATAGAAATGCATTATGTAGGAAGTTAAGCTATAAATTGTTTGTCTCAACGTCATTTTCATCTTTTTTTTAATATCCTTACCTTTTCAGAAATAAATTTTTAGACTGATAATTTCCATGGTAAACTCTTAGCTGTAGGATATCAAACCAAAAAACTGTATTTGTATAAACCAATGGCAATATAATGTGACAGATGTCATCACAACATAGCCAAGTATTATAGGCACATCTGGCCATTGAAAAACAAAGTATAACATAGTATAATACTATGAGGTTATTGTGGCTATTGGCACAGTACTCACTTGATATTGAGAGAATCAGGGCTATGAACAAGTCCACTGGGTCCATATGTAGTGCTATAATGTTTCTTTGAACTCCTGATCTTTGGCAAGGACGCATGATTCTCTCGACACAAATTAGGATTCTTGGTTGGTATACACAAACTGTTACAACCACCCATGATTGGTTAACTACTCAGGGGAACTATTGCATCCGCCTTCCCTTGCACACTCTTTCCTCTGTTGGTTGCTCCTTCTTTATCTACAGGAAACCATTATTCAGTATGTGAAGACCAAAGAACAGACTGAGAGAGTTTGCCATTGAGAACAAAACACATTCCACAACGTAGTCATCCATCAAATGTGTCTCCTTTATATAGCTAATGTCCTAGGACCTAGACTTTACAGAATGTAGTGATTTAAACAAAGACTAGCTTTACATATAATTTTGCAACCTTGATTGACCTCTGGGCTTAGGTAATTTATGCTATAACTACAATGTAACAATTTGATTCAAAACATAGTTAAATGAAACAACTGGATGCAGAAATTAAATGAATAAACAGTTATGTAATTGTGTATAAACAATACACATTCAATTTTCACTTCCAAATGAAACAACAACCCATTGATTTTGCTACAAATTAAATTATAAAATTCAAATACAAATGTAATATTACAATATATTTGAACTTTTACACGTGTGGGCTAAGGTGAAGGGTGTAAAACATTAGACGACTTGATAGTTTCTAGGTGGAACAGGTAAACAAACTGTTGATAACAGCGTTCTTGCCTTAATGGTTCTACCATAGCCAATGTCATGTGTAGTAATGGATAAAACTATCATGTATATATAAATTAATTTCAACTGCAATGGAATAATCATGTAATTAATGAATTATCATAGTTTGGTCCAATGGGTGCATCACTGACTGTGCTGTTGTTGACCGGAATGTGTAGGTGGAAAGATTAGCATTAGCTATGTGATCACTATTAGTGTATGGCTATGCACAAGTACTATTATTGTATTTGGCAACCTTCAATATGACACTATGCTAATACCCTCCGTGATTCATAACTAATACCATCTATGATTCATAAACATTCCACTGATAATTCACGGAATGTGATAATATTCATATTATATAATAATACTGTTGTTATCTTCTACATACTTATGACACTATGGAATAAATAGATTTACCACACATCGTAATATAACCTAGTCTAGTAGGCCTACATAATTCATCATATCTACTGTGTCAAAAGGCTAATACTACCCTTGAATTTTTACCATTTTGGATATTACAGAGCTTGCAAATATTTGACAAAGTTGATCACATCTAAAATAAGTTGAAGGATCCTGTGCAGTTTTATGTTAGAAATACTTATAATAATTATTTAAAGTTAATTGCAAATGTACCAATTTCCACCAAGTAGTGATGTTACTTGAAACGCGGCCCAAATATTGGTGATTCAGAATTCAGACTAGCGACAGCAGTCCTTAGACTTAAAGTAATTAACATGCACCAAAATGTAAGCTAGTTTAGGCCAAAACATGCAAAGACCTACTATATTAGCCCACCCATATAATACCAATTTTCTTGACACAGTTTTAGTTTCAGCCAACTTTGTCAAACGTCTAACTCGAAGATAATAGCATCTACCGGTTTTTACCAACCTGGAAGGTACTAGGGCTTAGACCTACTAACTAGGTATCACTTCCATCAACAGCTAAATTTAAATAATAAAATGAAGCAGGCTGTAGTGCTATTATCTTACGAATTTGACAATAGCATTCTACTATTTACATTCAGGTCTACTCATGTAGGCCTGAAGCAGCAACTAATGATATTTCATTTGTATTAGTGTAGATCTATATTCATTAATACATAATACCTTAGTTAGCCCACACCATGATAATATAATTGCAGTAGGCTAAACGGTAAAATAAAAATATAATTAAAAACAAAAGTTGGCTAATTATTCTAATAGATGAAACATATAAAACTAACTATTATACTTGACTATTTATAAATAATAAAATGAAAATCCAATATTTGAAATTGTAACATTCACATTGTCATTATAAACATATTTTACTATGAAGCTCTAGACCACTGCATAGTATTATTAGCATAAACCAAATGACTAATCAAACAGGCTACATCGTTATTAATTTTAGCTATTGAAATAAATTAAAATCCAAATGAAATTGTGAGTGTAAGTAATGAATTAGACAGACAGTCACAGGACAGTGACTGCACTGTCATTTGAGTTATCAAGGTTAACATTGTCGTCATTACACATCGACTTTGGTTTTACTTACATCTCCTCTGCCAGGATCATTCTCCCACTTCAAGAATATAGCCAAATATTTTGTATTGCAGGCTATGTGTATTGTCACTTATGCAGGCTGAGGTCAAGTTTTAATTTGAACAACCGCTGACTTCGTCATTCGTGGACTACTAGAATTAACTAAGCGACGCGTGCATGAGCTTAAACTACTTTTGTTTACATTCCTCGCTTTCAAGCTGCAAATATGAAAATTGCCATGCACACGTCATATAATGCACATGCTAAATCATGCGACAGATGATAACAATTGATTCACCAGACCAATGTTCATGTTAATTCAGATTTCTAGGGCAAGAAAATTGCTATGCATAAAAGTGTAACTATGCATGATCACGCTCTCGTAACAACGCGCAAACAATATTTCAAGTGCAAGGCGTTCAACCAGACTAATAAACAAAACTATTCGAACTTTAAAATGATGGCACAACTCCAATGTGGAATTATATCCAGGGCCCATTGCAATTGTCCTCTCTCAAATAAAGATGTCATACAGGACAACTTGATACGCAGCCAAACAAAAACAGGGCTTTGTTACGAAATTCTTAAATACAACAACCTTCTTCCACATGATGAATTTACGAACAATATTTTTTCCTGCTATGTAACTTTTTTTTCTATGTCCACTGAATAACAGGTGCAAAAAATTATAAGTCAGAATAATTGAATAATAGTAATAGGTATGGTATAACTCTATTTCCCATTTGACATAAAAAAGTACTACAATATGTGATAAATAATTAGCATACACACGTGACACGTATAGCATGAACAGTCAATACTCCATACTAAATAAATGCTGAAATGACAAAGATAAAATATATGAAATAGTAGATTGAAAATAAAATTGAGAGCAGATAACAATTAGTAGACTAGTTTTCATTACTACAAACAAGCAGGTTCTAGGAGAAATAACTAAAATTACAGAATAATATTTTGAGTAACATCGGGACATCACAGTATACACAAAAACAGAAAACTGGGCATTGATATGTTAGCACAATTGACCTGTACGTGGCAGTCTATTACATAATACAATATGTAATATAAAAATATAGAATCACACAGTCGACACGGTTTCAACATTTAGCTTTGATAAACCATTTGATATTAAAATTGTGCTAAAATAACTCAAAAATAATTGCTTTCTCAGTTTGACAAAAATAACAATTATACATAATATATACAAGTCTTCCTCTTAAACATCAGCAGCAGGGCCTGTTGCAGAGTATATCGGCTGTGTGTTGTCCTTTTTGAATCGGCTCTTGATTGATCTCTCTAGAAAAAGACGCATAACTATGTGTATATCTTAGTATGAATTCTTTCCTTTGTACAAGGCAAGGAGATATATATTTGGAGTTTAGAAATTATAAGCTATCCTCAATACACTTACCAGTTCTGAAACAAAGTCCATAATGATTAAAGTAGCAAAACAAGAAGCACCAGTAATACGAAATGTGATTGAATGTAATATTCCCCCAACTATAGCAATGTAACGGTTATGAAAGACGATGTGACGAAATGAGCTATTTGATAACCTTCATGGTGTAATTATAAAGTGGGCATGACTTACGTGGAACTAATTTGCTCGCCAGAAATGAGAAAGCATCCATTAAACCTTTCTTATTAGTCACGGTAACCTCTCGAAAATGCACTGAAACACAAAATTCAAAAATCCTAAGTCCCAATGTAAATGTAACTCTAAAGAATCAAAGCGATATAGCCAGGTGGATAGCCAATAAAAGCCACTTCCTGTAACGATTCAATTGATGGCTACACAATCGGCAATATATTTACATGTATATGTGTTGAGACATTATAAAATGACAATAATTACTGTTGTGTTTTGTTGGAGTCATCGCCTCCTGTCATATTATGTGCAAAGCTAGCTTTTGGCTAGAATAGCTTATAGCTGTAAGATATTAGATATATTTTTGGGTATATAAACACTTCTGCTATATGGTAAAGTCAGAGTTGAGATTGAGCAGTAACATAAGACATTAAATAAACTGTTAGAAGAATACAACAGATTTGGCGACGAGGATTAACCACATATCAAGTATCAACTCATCAGCTGCCATCTGAGCCGAAAGTAAGTAAATTTGACTTGCATATTGGTCAAATAACTATGGCTACTACAACTGAACAACTAGTTACCTTGCTAGCCCAACAAATTGCTCAACAGAAGGAACAGATGGAGCAGCAAAAGGAACAGATGGAGCAGCAGAAGGAACAGATGGAGCAGCAGAAGGAACATCTGGAAAGGCAGCTGGAGGAACAAAGATCACAGCATGCAGAACAGATGAAATTACTTGCTCAATCAACAGGCAGGCAAGTGCAAACCACACCAAGTTTCACCGCATTCAATCCGAATACGGAACTATGGACCGATTACTTCTCAAGGTTCACTACTTTTATCCAGGCTCAGTCTATCACAGATGAAAAAGTACCACAGGTATTCTTGACTAACCAATCTACTGATATATACAAACAACTGAAGGATTGGACAGAGCAGCAGCCAAGAAAAGACATACAGAAACTGGAAATGGAGGAAATCTACAACTATATGATGACTCAATATAACCCAAGGACTTTTATCATCAGAGAGAGGTACAGATTCTGGAGTGACATGAAAAGAAAACCAGGAGAGACAATTCCAGAATTAGCAGCTAGGATTCGGCATGACGCAGCCACATGCGACTTCACATCTATTCAGGATCCCCAGGATGAAGCCTTACGAACAAGATTCATTTGTTCAGTAGGAAATGAAGCCATCTTAAAAGCACTTTTCAAATTGAAAGATGGAGATTTAACTTTCAACAGAGCAATAGAAGTAGCAGCCGAAGCGGAAGAAGCAGCCAAGGTAGCCAAGGAAACTGTCCATGGAACAACCAATACACTACACTTGCTACGGAAGAAGAAGACGACTCCAACAACAAAGACACACTCACAAACAGCTTCACCATGTAACTGCTGTGGAAGAACAAATCATAATCAAAGGTACTGCAGATACAAGAACGCTGCATGCAACTACTGCAAGATAACAGGACATCTAGAAGCAGTCTGCCGCAAGAAGAAGAAGGTGAACTCTCAGCCATTAAATATTGTGAGGGCTCTAAAAACAGTACATGCTGTTCCACAAATTCAAGTAGAATTAATTCTTCAAGGACAACCACTGCAACTAGAAGTGGACACAGGAGCGGGAGACAACTTTCTATCAGAACACAATTGGAGAAGACTAGGAGCACCTACACTGCAACCACCACTGATTCACTATGAGTCAGCTACCCATCACCCGATAGAGATTATAGGAACGTGTACACTCAACACCAAAGTAGGAGGTCAGCAAGAGAAACCCCTTCATTTTGTAATCAGCAAAATACCTAATCTCAACCTTCTGGGCAGAGGTGGAATCCAACAGCTAGACATCTCCTTAGATTCTCTGATGCCACAAGCCGATAGAAGACAACATACAGACGTTCTCACAATCAGCAGCAACCTTAAGGAAGCATGCAGAAGACTAACATCAGAGTTCAAGGATCTCTTCACGCCAGAATTAGGATGTCTAAAGGATTTTGAACTAGAAGTGAAGTTCAAACAAGACAGTAAGCCTATTTTCTGCAAACCCCGACCAGTACCATATGCCATCCAAGAAGATTTAGGCCAAGCGTATGATGCTGGAATCAGTAGAGGAGTCTGGGAACCTGTACAGTTTAACTCTTATGGTACTCCCGTAGTACCAATAAGAAAAGCACAGCTACCAGGACAACCAAGACGGAAGTTGAGAGTTTGTGGAGACTACTCAGTGACAGTCAACGCACAGCTAGATGATCATCGTCAGCCAATCCCTTTACCAGAAGAACTGATGAGGAAGCTAGGAGGCGGACATGGTTTTTCAAAGATTGACTTGGCCGATGCGTACAACCAGATTTGCTTAGCACCAGAAAGTCAAAAGAAACTAGCACTCAGCACACACAGAGGAGTCCTATTACAGAAGCGCTTACCTTTTGGAATAAGTTCTGCACCAGGATACTTCCAAGAGATTATGGAGCAACTAACCCAAGATCTGCCTGGAGTCG
Organism: Bugulina stolonifera; assembly: GCA_935421135.1. Taxonomy (NCBI): domain Eukaryota; kingdom Metazoa; phylum Bryozoa; class Gymnolaemata; order Cheilostomatida; family Bugulidae; genus Bugulina; species Bugulina stolonifera. The sequence continues at coordinate 12,567,639 of OW285188.1, read as the reverse complement.
CTGTCTATCTGGATGATATTCTAGTGTCCGGAACAACAGCAGAAGACCACCTGATCAATCTTCGCAGACTACTTCGACGCCTGCAAGACCGAGGGTTAAGATGCAATCTCCAGAAATGTGTCTTTGCAGAAGACACAGTAGAATACCTGGGACACCAGCTATCTCAAGAAGGCATAGCAAAAGGATCTGGAGTAGAAGATGTAAAGAAGATGCCACCACCCACCGATGTAACAGGTCTACAATCTTTCATGGGATCCATCCAATTCTACCACAAGTTTCTACCAGATCTATCAACAGTCACAGCGCCTCTTCAGAAGTTATTAAGAAAGGGAGAGAAATGGCAATGGACACCAATTCAACAAGCAGCATTTTCTCAACTCAAGCAGATGTTATGCAGTGACCTTGTCCTGGCACATTTTGACCCATCATTAAAGTTAGGCATATCCTGTGATGCGTCAGCAGTGGGACTCGGGGTAGTGCTATTCCATCGATACGGAGATGGATCTGAACGACCAATTGCCCATGCAAGCAAGACACTGACACAGACTCAACGAGGATACAGCCAAACCCAGAAGGAAGCACTAGCTATTATCTTTGGCATCACCAAGTTCCATCAGTTCTTATATGGGAGGAAGTTCATACTAATAACGGATCATCGATCTCTACTTACTCTGTTTGGCCCCAACAAAGCAACACCGGCTATGGCGGCCAACAGACTCGCCAGATGGGCACTTACACTAAACCAGTATCAGTACTCCATTGAATACAGGAAAACCTCGGAACATGGAAATGCAGATGTACTCAGCAGACTACCTAGTGGCCCTGATGCTAAGTTTGATGCAGAAGAAGAAGGAGAAGATATAGACACTGTTTGCTGTATCAAAGCTATCGGCACACAGCTCTCTCCAACAGAACCTGGAGTGCTGAAGAAAGAAACGGCTAAAGATCCAGTACTAAGCAAAATTATGAGATATACCAGGGAAGGCTGGCAAGATGAAGAGCGGAATCCATATCAGAGTGAAGTGAACTTGGAAGGCTACAGCATCAAGGATTTCCAGAAGTTAACTGCATCACTATCAATCGAAAATGGATGTTTACTATATGGAAGCAGAGTGGTAATTCCCCTATCTCTCCAAAAGGAAGTGTTACAACTGATACATATGGGACATTTTGGCATGCAGAGAATGAAGCAACTGGCTCGCACTGCAGTCTACTGGCCTCGTATGGACAAGGACATTATGGAGATGACTCAGAAATGCACCACCTGCAGGGAACATCAGAACCAACCAACTAAGGCACCAATTCACCCTTGGATGATGCCAGAAAAGCCGTGGAGCAGACTACACATCGACCACGCAATCAACTTCATGGGGACCAATTGGCTGGTCCTAGTAGATGCTTACACCAAGTATCCTTGTATACATCCAACAAGTTCTACCTCTACCAAAGCAACTACAGACCTACTGGAAAAAGATTTTGCTCACTTTGGTTACCCTCATACCATAGTCACAGATAATGGAACAAGCTTCACCTCAGACGAGTTTCAGCAGTGGTGTAAGGAGAGGGGAATCATCCACCTACGAGGAGCACCTTACCATCCAGCCACTAATGGAGCAGCTGAACGAATGGTGGGATCATTTAAACAGTCTCTAAAGAAGTCTACCCTTTCCACCAACCAAGCTCTTCAGGAGTTTCTAATGCAATATAGACGAACACCGCTATCCTATGGATTCTCTCCTAGTGAGCTACTGAATGGACGACAGATCAGGACAAAGATAGATGTGCTGTTACCTTCTCCGGCTCATTTGGCTCAAGGAAAACAAATGCAAGACGTCCAGAGAGCTAAAAAGTTACATTGCTATAATGTAGGAACCCCCTGTTATGCGCTATATTGTGGACCTAGACGAAACAGGCAACCTAAATGGATAGAGGCGGTGGTCACCAAAGTTCTGGGAAGCAGATCGGTAATGGTCAAGATTATGCCAAGAGGACCAGTCTGGAAAAGGCACATAGATCAGTTACAGCTTCGACATGTCAGTGCAGAGGATGGTGAACCACCAGAAGATATACATATACCTGAATCTCCTACAAGCAACACAAATAAGGAGAGAAGTACAGAACCTGAACACAATACACCACCAACACCACCGAAGATCAAATACCGGAATCCCAGGATGCCAGACCCAAGTGCATACACACGTTCTAACCCCAGACGATCCACAAGAAACCGGAAGCCCAAATAAAAGAATAATCAAATTTCAGGAAAGAGGTGTTGAGACATTATAAAATGACAATAATTACTGTTGTGTTTTGTTGGAGTCATCGCCTCCTGTCATATTATGTGCAAAGCTAGCTTTTGGCTAGAATAGCTTATAGCTGTAAGATATTAGATATATTTTTGGGTATATAAACACTTCTGCTATATGGTAAAGTCAGAGTTGAGATTGAGCAGTAACATAAGACATTAAATAAACTGTTAGAAGAATACAACAATATGGTGCAGCAGTAGAACGATGCAGCAGTAGTAATGCTACACTATAACAAAGTTGAATCATTTAAAAAACTGAACCAGAGATGTATTTTCATTTGAGCATCTACCTTTTTCTCTGAGAGCCCACTTATTGACTGTTTCAGGTTCAATCTGCCGTGAGCTATGCTCCAGATCGCTCTTATTTCCTAAGACAATTATAACAGGTGTCTCCTTCTTATCCTTGTGTTTATCAATATCAGCTTTTAAAGCATTTAAACAGTGAAATGTTTCCCACCGAGTGATGTCAAATACCAGTATATATGCCTGAAAATTACAAAACACCAAACAGCATTATCGGTTCTAAGTTCTCTGGATTTCTCATAATATAATGACTATAATATATATATTAAGCAGTTACAGGATTCCAGTGAATTTCACAAACACAATACAAAAACTTTCATTGTAATCCGCACTAAACTTAATAACAATTGATCTTTGGAAGTAGACATGAATATGACTCACATCTGCGAAGGAATAGTAGTGCTTTGACACAACTGGAATTTGACAGTCCTACAAAACATAATTGGGCATATTTTTCTAATCGTATGCAGTACACATGTGACTGGGATGTGCTGTAGTCTGACTAGGTTATATGAAACAAGCGCAGGGTATTGGTTACAGTTTCCACTGTTCAGGATGTAACATTTTAATGCACTACATAACGACATGAAATTTACCTGTATACTATTTCAGAAACGTAAGAACCAATGTACTCTAAAGCTAAATCACACTATAACAACAACATGGATGATGGCCATTCACTACCAAGTTATTTTTTTCATTTGTATATAGAAGGTATTCTACTGCTACAAAAACTAAACAAAGTATAAGATATCTGCAGAGCAAATTCAGCAGACATAAATTTAACCACATTGTTTGTAGATAGAATACATACTAAGCCTGCTGTGTCATATAACCGAAATTGCTCTAAACCACTTCTCTCCGTACATATATTTGCAGTGTAGGTATCTTCTACTGTTGGTACCATTTGCTACAATAAACAACCGTATAACCTAATATACAACTTCATCAGACCAAGATGTGACTCTTCCCAGTTTATAAGTGTAGTCATCACAAGTAATCGTTCATATTGAATAACCGTATGAAAAACGCGACTACATCTTGAGTTATTCATTCTGTCTTACAGAGCCATTTCTGCTAATTGCAGTAAAACTTCTATTTCTCTACTACGATGTGAATTAAACAAGTTAGAGATAATTTACAGAAGAGAAACAAAAACATCGCAAAAAATTACCATCAGACTGAGTTTCACCTCATCATGATTGATTAAAACAGGACACTACAATTATTGTAAGTCAATAACTATTTAATCTTATTCTCACCGTTCCAACAACATGATTCCCATATAAGACTTGCTCGATGATGGACGTTTTCCCAGTGCCATTTGCTCCGAGGATGATAATTTTATGAACTTTACCTGGCATATCTACTCCACTTCTTAGATATCAACAAATTAAACCACATTCAACAACTCTAATTCATCAAATCTATAAAATATGAGGAATTTCTCTTCAAAATGATAATTGTAAATGGAGCGCTTACTATAGTGTTGACACGAGTACTCTATCCAAGTATACAGTAATAGAAAATAATAACAATATACATGGTGCCAAACAAGTCATTAACTTGGCTGCCTAATAGCAGAGCTATTCGAGGGGCCGCCACGGCTCCTAGAGCTGGATATTATTATTGTCCGATATGGCATGCAGGGAAAAACCTTCGAGACGAAAACCTCCAGGTCATTGGCGGGACTCGAACCCACGGTCCTTGCAGATAACTTGCGTCATTGTTGCAAGACCAGAGTGACTAGCACTAGACCACTCGACCACCAACAACAGTGATGGACTAATGATACAGGTAGGCGATGCCATTCAGCATTATAATTGTTGAAGATGAAATACTTGCTATTAGTTCTAGATAGACTGGTGAATGCCAGGTGCTGAAATACATGATGTGATGCCAGGCTTTAAAAATGCCAGGCTATAAACAATGTTTTGTTAAACCACTCGTCAACGACTGCATATTAGAAGCCTTTCTAGTCTTACTGCTTATCGTTATTTCGAGATTTGTGTAGTGATTACCCCAAGTAAACTTATTTTACATGTAGATTATATTATGTAGGCAATTCAAACAAAAGGCATGGCACAGCATAAAACCTTAGAATAATTTGCATAAGAAAAGAGCCCCTAAAACAAAAAAAATTGAATTGACAGTTCTATGAATATTTAAAAAGAAACAATCAAGGGTATCTGGGAGCTACCTATTCCTCACAGCATTTTCACAAATTCCAGTAATCACAGTATTAATAATTATATAATTTCATGTAGTTTAGAAGGACACTTTCCAAGCTATTTCTTACATGCTTATAAAGCAGAAATTTAAAATAGAGACAGATTTCAATGAGTGCAAAAACTGCATAAATTTTGCAGATATATTTTCTTTGTTACTTCTAAACATACAGGAAAAACAATAAGCTTTAAAATTCTCATTCTTTTCTTTATCCAACCACATTGGATATAAGCTACATTTCATTTGTTTGGCAAATTTCACAACTTTTTTGAATTGCCTATTAGTCTATACCTCATATTATTTGTCGTTTAATATTATTGTATTATATATTTGGCATGACTGTTTAGTTTTAATTACTGTTTTAAAAAACTCTTCTTCCACACATCCTAAGATCTTGAGGTTTACACACATAAAAAACAAAAAAAAAACTTGTAAACAGAAAATTAATAGGCTACACAACCAAATTGTTATTGAATGTCTGCTTGTCTGTCCAGTCTTGAGACCTTCAATTGGAGGAAGGTTGAGGCCTTCAGTTTTATATATACATAGGCCTATAACATATTATTCCACTACCAGTTCCCTGTTCTGAGACGTGTAACTACAAAACTGCAGATATCGTTAGATGTCACATAGCATAATAACTCATAGATATGGGTGCAATGATTCATTAGACTATGTATCATGAAATATATTTATGTGGGAAGATTGGTGCCTCTTTTGTAATGACTCAATTCCAGGCTCTTTTTCGGATATTACCGATAGAGACATCCAAACATGTCAGATAGTAGATCAATCTAATGGCTCCACTTTCCCCTTTTTTTTCACTTAGCCGGTCAGTACTTCAGCTTAGCTGTGAAGTAGAAAATCCTTATTTCAAACATCTTACAAAAAACTAACTCAAGAATTGACTGGCAAAGTAAAATGTAGGCCACTTTCTTAACATTAGACAGAGCATCCCACAAAACACACCTCAACAAATTCAACGTGGAACAACCTTTATTGAATATATAATTTAAAGGTAAAATAAAAATTCCAAATTCAGTCTAAAATTTAATTCAACACTGAGACTTGGTGTCTACTTAGTTAAGGGAAACATTGCCAAAAATAAACACCGTTGGACATAGCAGTATTTTATTTAGATGCTAAAACCACAACAGTACATTACCTTTTGACGAGTCAAATTTTATGGAATTTGAACTACTCCAGTCATATGATTGACTTCAAATTCAATTGTTTCGAAATTCCGCACTGTGACTATAAGAAGGGTTTGCTAAGGACTTGCACTTGTACATGTATATTAATATAAATATTAACACCAACATGTCATCAGTAAAAAATTCTGATATCAAAAGCGCTACAGATTCTACAACTTTGTTAATAAAATATAGCAAGAGGGTCAGGCCCAGATCACTCCCATGAGCGACACCAAGATGCAACTTTAACAAAACAATCTTAATCTAATCATTATGATTATCAAATCAAATCCTAATAATTATATTATAATTATAATCATAATCATTCAATTCATATCATCATATCATCATGAACATGATAATGAAAATGATAATCAAATCTTATCCCCTTGAGTATTACACAAATCATCATGATAACATTGTATTGGTTTACATCTGTAAAGACGCTTGTTATTCATTTGGTTGCGTCTATCAGTTTATTAATTATATTATTATGATGTTACACTAGATCAAAAACCTAATTAATTTTGGAAACTTAAAGTTATAGCCCCGTTATGACAAACGCGAACGACGAAAGGCTGGTTTGTAACAATTTAAAACTTCTCACCTGTAGTCGGTTTGTTCAAAACTATTTTAGCGTGCGTTCCGTATAGCTTATTTGGAATCTGGGCTACTATGATGTCTCAATTTCATATGAATCAAGTTCCCATCACTTCAGTTGTTGTAGCTATTACAGAGGCCTTGTGGCGGGAGTTAAAATTGTTGTGCTTTTCCGTACGTTATTTCTAACTAAGTCATGGGCATGAATTTATTTTAATAGATTAATTCAGTATAAATATAATTATACTTGTAAATATAAAAAACAATCATATAAATTCATTCTACAGATAGAGATATCCAATTTGCATTCTACTTGGTATGTTGGTATGAAACTGATGATAGTTTATAGACAAATTAATGACAACTCTACTCTTTGTATTGATAAGAACATTTGATAACAAAACAACAAATGCAAATTTAATAACGTAAAAAAGTGAATTTACAAAGCAATACAACAATATAAAAGTACTTTAAACTTAGTATAATTGCTCGAAAAACCAAATGTGGGTATTGGAATATTCCGGAGAGGGGCATCACTCTGTCAATGGAAAATCTCCTTCAGGTAATAAACCGTTACGTCTTACGTCTTCTTCTTTAGAACGTACTAGAGCTTGATGCAAAGGGTACGCCTCATCTGATTTTGGTTTTTGTCAAGATTACTATGGTCATATATTTATGTTATGCTAACATGTTGCACTAATATAGATTTGTTGCTATGTTTATTGTAATAACTGTGACTTAAGCTCACGTATAGTCCTGGGCAGAAAGCTACCATGGTAAGCAGAAGTTTTTGCGTAGATAGTGGGTGGGTCACCTCTTGTAGTAGCTCTAGTGACAGTTGTGTTAGTAGGACGATTGTTCATCAGCTCATCATAAGTGTTAGCAAGAGCTTCGTGGTGTTCTTCATTCGCCAAAATTCGTAAGAGGAGGTTGTGTCGGTTCTTCCTGCGGCGGTTGCTAAGCGTATCAAGATTAAGTTCCTTGAGGACAGCAGATATGCTAACTCTACCTTTTAAATTACAGATGTAACGCACAGCACTGTTTTGTACCATTTCAATGTTGGTAATTTGGTAATCATGGACGGGATCCCAGACGGCAGATGCATATTCCATGTGTGGCCGACAGAGACTAGTATATGCAAGTAGCTTAGCATCTTTGGTTGATCCGTGGAGTGCCCTCCTAACCATACCCAGTTGTCGTCTAGCTTTGGTGATTTTTGAACTAATATGAGAGGTGAACTTTAGATTAGATTAGATGATCACACCCAGGTATTTAGTTTCAATGTCAGTGTCGAGTTGTGCGTCATTTAAGGTGTAATATGCCGCCGGAGCTTCCGGTTTATGATTGAAGGTCATAATCGAGCATTTGGTAGTGTTGAACGACATGCACCAGGTGTTAGCCCAATCGGCCAAGGAAGTTATGTTCATCTGGAATCTTGAATGGTCCTCGTTAGTGTTGACAGTTTGGTAAATGAGAGTGTCATCAGCGAATAAGCTGACATTACAATCTATATACTCAGGTAGATCATTTATATAGATGAGAAATAGTGTAGGGCCCAACACAGAGCCCTGTGGAACACCTGAAGTAACTGGTAGTTCCGTCGATTTCTCTCCTGCTACTATCACTGTTTGCCTCCGGTCACGCAGGAAGTCATGAATCCAAAGCAATATTTTGTTGCTAATATTTGGTACACGGGCTAACTTAGACATAAGCAGTTGATGGGGAACTTTGTCAAAGGCTTTAGCAAAGTCCATGATAATGGCATGTATGGTGTTACCTTTATCAACACTACGAGCTATGTCATGATAGGTAGTACAGAGTTGTGTTTCGCAGGATAATCCTCTACGAAAGCCGTGTTGGCGGTTGTGCAGAACTGTATCCAGGGTGTCGTTCAGGTAGTGTAGGATAATGTGTTCCATTAGCTTGCAGGGAATGCTGGTGAGTGAGATGGGTCGGTAATTATTTGGTTGATCCGAAGCACCCCTTTTGTGGAGCGGGCTAACATGAGCAAGTTTCCAGTTGAAGTCTTCATATATCATATTCGTAAGGTAGTAGTATGATATTAATTAAATAAGCTGTGCCTAAAAAGAGTAGGGCGTTCACATCATGGCTTGTCTTGGTTAGGTATAGTGCTGTCACCTGTGGCTGATTTTTAATCAGATTAAATTAATCGCGCAGATCAATTATATAATATTATTAGCCTATATAATCAAAGCTTATAGAACAAGAATTAATAAGTTGCTCCACGGGTTTCTGCACCAATAGGATCGCGCAAGATTTGACCTAGTAAACGGCCTTGCCCAAAGTAGTTGGGCGGCAACAAAAAATCACCGATAAAACGATGGAGTTTTCTGAAGATTGGCAAAAAAATTGTCCTCAGATTGGCTAGAAGGACCTGTGATGCTAACTCATTATTTTCAAAATACATGATGTTTATACCAATAGCATCAATCGAAAAGGCAAGCATTTAGAGGGACTTAAATATGGGAAAAAGGCCCAAAAAGCTGGAGCCATCCTACTGAGCACGTGGTCTGGACTATTTATGCCTCATGTAGACCAAAGATGGTAAAAGTACGCTCTTTGTGCAGACTGTCAACTACAACCTGGCTCGTTACGTCGACCTTTTTTCTATAGCCTAAGCATTTGGCCATAGGTTGGACGCTCGGTAAAGAACAACGTTTTGTCAATTTTGGTGAGAGAAACACGGCAAATGACTATGTGCATCGTTAACTGGATAAACTTGGTAGTAGGCCTATATAGAAACTTTGATATAGTTATAATAATATTATTTAATCTAAAATTAAGCTTGAAATTAATTTAACTAAATTTGGCAGTTTTGCGTTCAACTGATGCAAGATGAAATATATACACGTGCAAATAGCCTTTATTATTGTTTAGGTAACTATCATACGTGTAATAACAGTTTTTACATGCATGTAGTTTTGGGTTGCACAAGACTCCATATTTTTGTCTGGTTGCTTGTTTCTGCCTCTTGTTGTTCAACAGTAAAAGGGGATGTTGATGATGACGTATTAGTAGTAGTAGCCATTTTAGCTGGAGTGTGTTGCTCCATTGACTGGAAGTGTAGCCTACCCACCTCAAATGGTTCACTTCTAACTGTGCTAAAGGGCACAAATACCTCATCCCAAGCAAATATGTAATAATAGGTATTATTAGTTTGTATGAGTTGTAAGAATAGCGGCATTACTGCTTTTAGATCTTTGGTCTTAATGGGTTGAACTACTGATGGCAGCTTCTATGGTCTCTAAAGAATTATAGGTTATACGAGTTTCCCAATGGAACCGGTTTTTATCACAAGCGAAAATAGTAGAGTAGGACTAATGTGGCCACTTTTGAAATGAAGCAAGACAGTTTTTAATTGCTTCAACAGACTGGAAAATTTGAAAATTTCATCTTATTAGGCAGATGCGGGTCTAAACAGAAAATTTTTTGGTTGAAACAGAAGCAAAAGAAGGTTTTTGTTCAGCTATGCATGGATATCCCAACTTAGCTGTCTAAACCACCAGCATACCTAAGGCTACCCAAATGGTACAGCTAACAGGCCTATAGCCCAGGACTACCGAAATCCATGCACATCATGGAAGCCATGTAGGTTGGCGTATCTTGTACATTGCTATTTAGCTTCATGCAGGCCTATTCCTGTGTAAAAACAAGTTTAGACACCAATACAGAGGTCAGCATATATAATAGGCTACTACTTTATAAACATGTTTTAGAAGTCCGACTGTTGTGTCAAACAGAGTATGTAGTTGGTCGTAAGGATGTAAATATTCTTCTGAGAGATGATCCATCAATTAGCCGTAAACATGCCATTCTGGCTACTGATTTTACTGAAGAACAAATGGTAAGATTTGAGTTTCAAGTTTATGCAACTAGAGTTTAGGCCTGATTTTCTGTGTCATAATAAATGGTGTTTCGGCTACAACTTTTGAATTTATTTTGCGCACATTTCTTTGCCGTAAGAAGTGTACAAGTTATATTGTTTTATCTTGATTTACACTTCCAATGAATATTAAGTAAACTTTTAATTTCCACATTGGCTTCCATTGCTCAACAAAATAATAAACTATATTGTAATTCATTGAGAGGGCAACTCCAAACAATCTCTTCTATTTATCACCTAATGCTTAGCCTACTATATTAGTGATGCAAAGACTTCTCATTGCACTTTAATGTGATGACTTTGGGTTTCGAATTCAAAGTAGGCAAGTAATTTATGCTTGTAGGGTAACATATTTACAATCTAATTGTTATTTAAAACAGGTTTGTACTTTGTAGTCACCTTTTGCTGCTCTACTGACAATATTACCTAATATTTTGGTAGAGCAATCCATTGTCTATTCCAACTGTTTCACTCACGGACCTCTCCAAGTTTGGGACATCTGTTAATGGGAAGACCCTGTCAGGTGGTACTCATATTCTCAATGATGGTGAAGAGATCAAGTTTGGTCAGATGCATAACATGTACAGGTCAGTACTTGACATTCCTGCATGTACATGAGATTCAGTTATCTTTCACTCAAATGGTTTCATTTCCAGTTCTTTTTATAAGCATAATATTAGTACTGATTCTTGCCAACCTAAACAGCTTGGTCACAATTTCTCCCGAACACAAGACCGCATGTCTGTAATACTTGGCAAATTTGCTAATCAGCAGCACAGAGCAAAACTGATCAATACCATGTTTGTTTGATGTCTTCTCATGTAGGAATATGACCCTTTACTCAAGCCTTGCGTAGAAAGTTACATTTTTTAACAGAATGTTTGAATTTGTGTGTTTACTGGTGCATGGTTTGGGAAGGTAACCAGATAAGAGTTGGAATTCTATGTGATACTATTTGTAATTATATACCGCAATACTGTTTGTAGGGCAAAGTATACCCCTCTGGTTGTGGCTACTTCTTCTCTACCCAGTTCTGATAAGGTAAAGCTAAAGGAATGTCTCCTACAGCTTGGTGGACACCAGGTAAGGATTATGTTAGCTAGTCAGATCCATTGTCTTGTGTACATATAGCCTGGGTTCCATTCAGTTTATAACCTAGGTTCCATTCTATTTATAATCTGGGTTCCATTCTGTTTTTAGCCTGGGTTCCATTCTCTTTATAGCCTGGGTTCAATTCTCTTTATAGCATGGGTTTCATTATGTTTATAGTCTGGGTTTCCTTCAATTTATAGCCTGTTTTCCATTCTGTATATAGCATGGGATCTAATCTGCTCTGAATAATAAGTTTGTCTCTACTTGTACATGTGGATATGACTATGGAATACTATATTCTAGGTAAGCGATTGGAGCAAGGAGTGTACTACCCTGGTGATGGGAAAGATAGGGGTTACAGTCAAGGCTGTATGTGCTCTAGCTAACCAGAAACCAATAGTTACTATGGACTACATTGAACAGCTAGTCAAAACTGCTAAGAATAAAACCAGTGCACCCACTGTTGACAGGTAATGTACCTGATAACCAATGTACAGGTATTTTTGGATATTTTTTGTTGACTGAATTTATTCCTGGCAAAAATTGCTGTTCAGGGGGAGTGAACTGGGGTTCAATATTAGCATAAAATTTGATTGAGAGACTAATGTATGAGTGTTGGTTTGGTCAATGTTGAAAAGTCTCTGGATATTAAATTGTGGTAACAGCCTTAAGCAAGGTGGAAACTGAAGTTTGACCAATAACGTTTGAGGATGTAAGCTATTGAATCCTAAAGCTAAGTGTAGCCTGTGACATAACGTAGTAGACAGGAGTATCTGCTGGATAGATGTTATCCGTTGTATAATACTGTTGTATTTCAGATATATTCCAATATTAGCTAATGAGGCAGACAAGTACCTGCTGAGACCTAATCAACAGAGGCAGAGGGTCTTTGAAGGAAAAACATTCTTCTTCTGTAACAAGGCACAGGTAAGGCTAAGGGTCTCAGAAGTTAGAGTCGTATATAGCTAACCAAGTCACCACCCAATTTGGTCGTGCGGGTTTTTAATCCTCTGGGTTTTGGTAAAATTCTTCTTGCTGGCTGCATATTCACTTGTTTCAATACAGCATTACCTTCCGAGTAGATCATGATGTGTCACCATCTGTATTCTAAATATTGTACTCTGGTGTTTAGTTTGACAGGATGAAGTTGGCCGTCCAGTTAGCAGGTGGAACAGTGTTGTTGTTAGAACGTAAACCTCGAACCCTGTCTAAGCTCACAACCAATGGTGCTATACTAATGTATTGTCCTGCTGCCTCTCAGCCAGACTGGTATAAAGACTGTACGACTTATCTCACAAGGTATATATCTACACTTACTTACCTCACCAGTATCTACACTTACTTACCTCACCAGGTTTATATCTACACTTACTTACCTCACCAGGTTTATATCTACATGTACACTTACTTACCTCACAAAGTATATATCTACATGTACACTTACTTACCTCACCAGGTTTAAATCTACACTTACTTACCTCACCAGGTTTATATCTACATGTACACTTACTTACCTCACAAGGTATATATCTACATGTACACTTACTTACCTCACCAGGTTTACATCTACATTTACATAACTCGCACTTCCTCAGAAGTTTCATTGTCTTGAGATATGTTTTCCCTATAATGAGGAATTACAGTACTATAAGAAGTGTAGTTCCCTAGTAACCCAATGATTGCTTATAGCCATGGTATATTTCACTATGTTGTTGCCAAGGATTGACAACTCCTATGTGCTAATGCAGTAATGGTTGCACTGCATTGGGTAGCTCAAAGTACTAATAAACATACAGTGCGGCCCTTTCTTCAGAGATACCAGATAGCAGCTGTTTCTTTGTAGATATTTATCCAGAGTGATGAGTTTAGTAAACCTGATTATTCCTAATCTTATCACTGTGAGAACTTTTTGTTTCAGACACAGCAAACGATATATACAGGATGCTGAAATAGGTCACGCTGTCTTATACTGTTCTACAGAGTTGCATTGCAACCCTCATCAGGAAGCAGGTGAGCACCCAGAATGCAACAGAGTTATATTCTCTACTTAGTAGAACTAGTAACTTACTAGTTCTGTCACCACGAGCATGTTTACTTGTTCATACTTCATGTGTATTTTATTACCGAGTTGATTTGCATCTCTTCCTTTACAGCACGATTTATCGTTAATACTTGTAATACTACTATTAGAATTGGGTTTCATCAAAAATAATGTAAGGGTCGTAGTAAGATGAGCACTTGTCTGTACCGTAGGTGCCAAGTTGCATGAAGAATTCTCACAGAGACTTAGCAGTACCCAGACTCAGAATACTCAACTACAGAGTTCTACACTCACAGAGGGAGTCAACAAGAGAACAGCCAGCAAACCACTCCCACCCTCTAATACCACCATAGTAGCAGATTCACAGCGCTCTACTAGGTCAAGGTAAGAGACCATCTGCTGCCTAAATATTATATTGTACAGGATAGTCAATGGCAATGTATAGAAAGCAAATGTGTATATCATACATAGAAAATAGTTTTCGATATTTTTTGCAAATCCAGTTTTACTGCATTTTATAATCATTACTTGTGTATATTTCCTAGACCTGCAGACAGAAGTGCATATGTAGCTGATATGCTGCCTCCACCTGCTGTTACTCTCGTACCGGAAACGCAAACCAGAACAGAATTTAGTACTGCGCAGGTATGTTCCGACAATCCTTTCCGTCTAATATACATTATTGTACTGGTACTATTCACAAAGTTTTATAAAGAATATGTCTGCTGTAATCAGAATCTAGAGATATATTTGACTTGTTTAAATATTAATCAAATGATTTAGGTCAAAGTGGAACCTCAAGTAAAGCGTACATTGGATAGTGAGCCACCGAATCCCCCCAGTAAAAGGTACTTAACTTAATTGTTAAATGTACATGTAGTTTTCACTGCATGAGATAAAGAATGTTTAGAAATTTTTTGTAGATAAAGGCACAATCTACATGAGAGGCGCCTTTGCGTAGTCCCTAGTCGAACAAACTGTTAAAAATGAGTAAGCGGCCTCTCATGTAGCTACTCTGTCACTCATTTGTTAGTTTTACTTGATGTGCATTTACTATGATATTGTTTCGAGTTGTGTTACACTGTGCATACAAACTTGTTGCACAAGTGTGCTAAAAGAAAAATGTGCGTCGGCCGGGAATCGAACCCGGATCTATTGCTTGGAAGGCAACAATGCTAACCTTTACACCACCGACGCTTCATGTGAGGAAAACTAGACGCTTGTGAATTGCCAGCGATTATTGACAGATTAGCAGGTGTCATTAATTATCCTGTCCTTGCTTGGGAAAATTGGGTGATAGCGTACTAAGCATAAAAGTGTGCTTGGTGGTGAAAAAAAAATGTGCGTCGGCCGGGAATCGAACCCGGATCTATTGCTTGGAAGGCAACAATGCTAACCTTTACACCACCGACGCTTGATGTGCAATGTGTCAGTTGTTTGTACCTTGACAACAGGACAATAGAGCCCTGTCACTTTTGAAAGGAGCACTGTTTGAAGTTGATTAATTAATATCATAATATTATCACAGCATGCAGATTATAAAACCTCAGAACTATCAACTTAGGAAAATCTAATAAACGTGGGGTTTCTTCCTTACTCTGTGTTAGAAACAATAGAATGGACATATTATTATGGTTCTTGAATAGCAAGTGTAGTGTAGTTATTCTTCCTTCCTCTGGTTAGCTGACAGAGTCCAGTTGAATGCCAGCAAGCCAATCGAATCTGCAGTTATAAACAGTTACTAAATACGTGATAAGAAACGTCTATATGTTGAGGTTAGCCTGGGTTTGGGGTAAGAGTGGACAACTTACAAAATGAAGAGAAAACATCTCTTATTTTTGGAAGATTCGCAAAGTATCCGCTACATTATGACATATATGAAGCTTCTTATCTCATATTTAGTGAGTGTTAATGCCTCAATATAGGCCAGATAAATATAACTAACTACTGACTACCAGTGTGGTTCTCACAAGCCATATTTCCTCTGCTACCTCTGCTTTGTCAGATACCACTCTGTACTAGTTTACTGTTTATTTGCTATTTAGTTTAAAGTGTTAATTTTATTAGAATGAAGAGAGCAGTTGATGAGCCAGTATTGGTCTCACAAAATGAAGAAAGTTTTCCTAAACTGGATGCATCACATGCTAATACGCAGACACTGGGAGATAAGTCTGATACACCAACAAGGGGAGATAAGTCTAGTACCCAAACAAGGGGAGAAAAGTCTAATATGCAAACAAGGGGAGAAAAGTCTAGTACACAAGCAAGGGGAGAAAAGTCTAATATGCAAACAAGGGGAGATAGGTGTCATACACAGACAGACACTCAGTATTCACTGCAGGTTACAGTAAGGGACGAATCGTCGACAGTACCCTCTATGAGAGAAGTACCAACACCTGAAAAATCTACTACAACCAATGAGGTAAAGGCTTTATTTACGCACTCAACGAACCTACATTACTCAATATGCTGTAAATAGTTGAGACTCGCCAGTTGATTTTATATGCTAATTTGCTGACAGTATACTGGATGTACCATAATTCTAAGAAAGTATTTTGTTCATGAACCTATTTTATCTTAAATCAATTTTGCACTTCAATTCAACATATTGCTGATGTTTAGATATTCACTATGACTCTATGTCTAGTTCAAGGACAAGTGTTAGTTAGAGTATGCTATGTGTGATGCAGGTGCCCGCAGAGTTGGCAGCATGCCATGACGACAGTGTTGTAGAGGAGACTCCTCCCTCGCAAGCATCTACCCACAATACTCCTCAGCTGGCCGTTTTAAAAACCGAGACTTTAGACAGAGCTGGTGGTGACAACCTGAGAGAAGTTAAGAGTGAACCAACACACCCACCAACTGTGCCTAGGGCCAACCTTCATGTATGTAACTACAGTATACTGTATTATATAATAATTATGTGCAATATTACACGTGTATATCACATAATATCAGGTGTGTTAGTGTAGTATTTCAGGAGTGCTCGATGTTCCAGGCATTGTTATATTTCTTGTTGACAAATGCAAATTAAAAAATTCTAAGGCTATGTATCCACAAGGTTTTGATAGACATGTACCTTTACATTTTTCATCTAGTATGTTTGGGTATGACTTATTGTTTCTAGTCCATCTATCCCCATGTTTCACTCACATAACTGTTGAATGGCATGTCATGGTAAAGCTGGCATTGATTATACTATATATACAGTGTATGTTGATTTCGTATAAAGAAAAACATGCAGTCGACAGATTGTCATGTCTGATGGTGTTACGACTTCAGGGGTTTTCTGAAGAACGAAAGGTGGAGATTGGTGATTCATGGGACAGGATGCAGGTGGATTATGGGTGTTTACTTCGTAAGACAAGACCTCCTATTAACAGAGCAAATGTAGAAGAGAGGCAAGGCATGGCTTTGTGGAAAGGGAAGTGGGTGCCAAACTTTAAGCGCTTTAAAAAGGTGAGTGAAAGTTATGGCTGAATGTTATGTGTAGAACTTGGCAGATTATCTAATGAATTGTGTCATATTGGGATATTATAGTGAGGAACACATAGATATAGTAGATGTATGTATAGCATTAGTGGTCCACCTCATATGTAGATAACTACTGCCAATTCTCAAGCAATTCTTTATCTGTGATTACTTGAAACTCACTGTTTCTAGCTCATCAATACAACTATTGAGTGTTTCAGCACCACAGAACAGACTGCATCAGAGACATATATTAGCGTTATAATAATTAACCACAACACCATCTAGTACTAGTGTATTAAATTTCAAGTATGAATTTCATCTTTTTACAAATCTACTCTTTGTTACAGTGTGGTAAGAAAGATATAACTAGACTACCTACAATCATTGGTGGAGGTGATCTGGTCGATGGCCTGTGCTCCCAGCAATCCCAAGCTGACTTTGTTCAGATGCCTACTGAATCTCAGGCTACTGTTAGTAACAGCAGAGATACTATCACCTCTTTTGCTGCTCAACCGAAGACTACTATCAAAAGCTCAATATTTGGCGGGTTAGTAATGGTTGTTATACGCACTGAAGTTGTTTTCTCTTGAACACTTACATGTACATGTAGTTTATTGAAAATTTGGCACATTGAGGTCGATCACTCTGATTTCTACGCATATGATATAACTAAAAGGGTATACATGTATATGTACATGTCCGCAAAGATTACCTAAACGTAGAAAAAATATTTTTTTCTCAAATTCGATGTGTTGAGTGATATAGACTCGGAATAGTCCAATAATATCTCAGTCTTCACTCAAATTCTGTGTTTTAGTCGCTGGGAGTTGCCTCCCTCTAAGAAATAAAGCTCAAGGAAGACGATTGTAACAAGCTACTTCTGCTGCCATGTTGGAAGATTGTGTATTACAACAAGGTAGACAAGACTTATAGGACTTATAATAACAATTCTTTATTCACTCTGTATGTGGTCTATGATATCAAAGCACACTAGAATGCGTTTGAGCGTAGTTATCTCCAATGCTTTTCTCATTTCATCAACAAGCCCAACGAACCACTCGAGTCACCAATATGTTTCCACTGTTATACTGACAATAAACTTGAAAATGATGTTTATATTATGTTGAGTTGGTCTGAGCTGGCGACACTGCGGGTGTCACAGCTCTGCTAATAAATATTTCATCCGCTTCTTTCCTTCCTCCCATCGCCTGGTCAGAATGTTTGCTTGCCTTCGGAGTTTTGGTATAGTCAGAGAACGTGAGTAGATTCTCCTAAAAATAGTCATTATCTATTATTTAGTTCAAGCGCTACAGATTATATGTTATTTGTTAGTAATATTATATTTCTGACATTAGGAATATTTACTGAGTTTATTGAAATATTATTTTTATTTTTTTAATATGTGTAGGCTTCTGTTTATAAATGAGAACTCAAATAAATACTAGTTAATATTTCATTGCTGCCTGTTTATGACCATGTATACATATAGGAATGTAAGTAAAGCTTTTTTGTCTTCTAGAGCAACATGGAACATAACCCATATTGTCCTGCACTGTGTAACATACAGTAGAGTTGCAGACTTAACTACTAACTGCGATGCTCAAACATTGAGCTTATAGGAGACATAGCAACATGTTGGTCTATCGTACAATTAATAATACTTGTTTCTATGTAAATATTCAGAAATAATTTTTTAAATTTTACTCGCAAATTTCCATATCTTGGATTTAATCAAAGAATCATAAGCACACTCACTTTCCTATGGACTACTGAAGACGTAACCGTCTGAAGATCTTCGACTTTACCAACAAATGATTTGGTGAAGACATTTAATTTGAAGTAAAGTGCAATCCTCCCCAGAGATAGTAAGAGGTGTATTATGTATGTTATGCCTGGGGTTGGGAGACCTATAGCTACACCCGACTCCTGCAGTCTCTCTAGCAGTGAATATATGGCTACGGGGATGTAACTTGCCGCTATTACAGTTTCCATCCATATTGGTATTACCTCTCTACTACGTTTACTATCGTTGTTTTCTTTTTTATCTGAAGTGTTTGACGATATCAATTCCGAGTCTTTCACTCGATTCTTACGCTTACTACTACTACCTTTGTCACTCGAATTATTCGAAGATTTGTCATTCGGATCTTTTCCTCTGTCTTTGATGTTAATTATAACTTTGGATATGATTGGCAGTAGTGGTATCGTGTACGCTCCAACCGATACATACACCCGGTTGTAAATCCAGTAGAAGGAGGCAGATCTACCGTACTTGGTTCGTGATAAAGCGATGATTGTAACTTCACCAAAACATACATCATATCTCTTGATTGTCCGCCATGCTGCTAACAATGGAGCGTGGGAAACAAATGATGCTATGCTAAAGATTGCCAACACAAACCCAGTTCTTCTCTTGGATCCATGTTTAGTACAGAACTTTCTCACGCTTTTAGGTAGGCAGCTGCAACAATTGCCTGATTTCTGTAAAGCATTATATACAAGTAAACGCTCAGATACACAAGATGTTTATGTGGTGGAGATGCAGTGATGGACAAGTAGTTACTGGTCAGATTCTCTGCAATGACACTAATATTTTAGCGCGCAATTTTCATCCTGAAGCTTCCAAACACATACTGTTATTACGTTGTAAGCATGCAAACATCAGTATGCATTCTTTTCCATTTCTATGTATCAATACCTTCGTTTGAGGCACCCCATAATCACATTGTATATGCAGTAACTTGGTAAGGTTTCTAACCTTTTTAAGAGTTTCTTTCTCGTCCAGCATAGCTCCGAGTATCAGTATATATAGCGTAATTATAAACCTATCCACCACTTCCAACATTAACTTTATTCGTCCCAAACCAATTCTTCGATAGTAATATGTGTCCGTCTCACTTGAGGCTAAAATGATAACAATTCAACTTTGATACATATATTTAGCACGATTCTATACTATGATAGATGATGAAAACCGTGTACTTATGGCATCCATCCGTTTAGGATGTAAAATAAGCGCATAGTGCCTTCGCGACCTAAATTTTAAGCACAGGCCAATGTGCTAAAATACAAGTATGTTCTGGCAAAATCCTCATTTTTGGACGAAAAACTCAGCTGTGCCGATGAG
This sequence comes from Bugulina stolonifera, assembly GCA_935421135.1. Classification (NCBI taxonomy): domain Eukaryota; kingdom Metazoa; phylum Bryozoa; class Gymnolaemata; order Cheilostomatida; family Bugulidae; genus Bugulina; species Bugulina stolonifera. Next base: position 12,547,368 of record OW285188.1, on the reverse strand, counting down.
CTAAGGATGGTTTTCTCCGGCTAAGCAAAATCCCAGGCCAATAGCCATTTGGGCCTAGGCCGGCCTGCCATCTTTGGATTTTTATTTGCGACCCATGTCGGTCCTAGAGGTCGCAAAGACACTAACAGACACAAGTTCTGAGTCATAAACAAGCTAGTCAAGTCATCATGATAAACACTCTGGAATGGAATAATACTCAATCTTGAATTTCCTGTTGATTATCAAGATACATAGAATAACAATGAATGCCGGGTTTATAACGCGTACAACTTTCTAGACCTAACATAGTAACCGACTCCGACTCTACCTACCGTTTCATCAAATATTTTCAAGAACAACATTTTTGCCATCAGTTTACTAGTTAATGTGCCAGGAAGTTAGAACTCTTTGCGTGTTATAGAAGTTGTACAATAATTCACAAGAGAAACAAGGCAATGTATGCCATTTATAAGGGGTAGTGACATATGAATGGGTGTATCTGCATGAACTAACGTTGAACTCTGAGATACGGAGCGCTGTAATGTGCTATTGCCTCAACTGCATAAACCATATCCAGAAAGGAGATTATTGACAAATAGATAGCCTTCTGATTGGTCTTTTTCCATATCATTCTGAACCATGCCACCTGCAGTTACATTCATGTGCATTGAAGACTCTACATTGATGATATATACTTATCAAACAGGTGGAGACTTATGTCATAGTGATAGTCACTGCTCTGTACAAATTGACAGCCTGTTATCGGGATATCTTTCATTATGTTTTCAACAAGATTATGAGCATGAGTATCATCAGTATGTACTAGTTGTTGATTTCAGAATTGTGTGCACTCAGTCTGCAAGTTGAGCATCACGAGTTTGTCCTAAATGCACATACCTGAGCAGCAATGGCCGCTAATATGCTGAGCACAGCGACGATAAATCCCACAACTCCATGCAGCCAGAACCTTTTTGTTTCTGTAGACTCGGTGGCACAGTAATCAAACGCTGTACGATAAACTTCGACTATCTCACCATCTTTTATCGACATGACGATAACAATGAAAAATTTTTTATTGTGACGCTATTGTTGTGCACAAAGTCAACACTCAGTGCCCTTCTATTCATCTAGATACCCTGCTACATGATTGTATAATGTTGAACAATCTTACACTGCAGTATACTTTTAATTTAAATCAGGAGTTATGCTCTCTTCAAAGAACTACCTAACCTCGCCCAATACCTTCTAATTACACTGTAAGTATAACAGTGTAATAGAGAACAAACTAACCATAAGCTGTAAAAAGCATCGATCTATCCTTTGTCTATATCTTTATCCAACATTTAGTCACCAGTCACCTGGTCATGTATATGAAAGTATTCGTGATATTTTAGAACGGATGGAAGAAACTCGACTTTGACTTCGACTGCTGCCTTTTACATCACCAATTTGACGATATGTGTGCTCTTGTACAACGTATATTGATCACAAGGGAGATGTCAAAATTCAAAACACTAAATAAACATATCAACTATCATACTTGTAGTGCAATATATAATTTGTAATATTGTATTCAAATACATGAGAATGTTATTGGGTGCTACTTGTAGCCTATTATATATAATATTTCTGTTATATTTCTTTAACTCTACACAGAACTATAAGAACTGCTAGGAGTACTTAAGACTGCTTTAATCTACTTCAAATGTCATATCTATACAAGTATGTGGTGTAACGACCATCTAAGGGTATATTATTACCATTACAGTTATACATTGCATATAACAGTAAGGATTTAGGGGTTGAAGAGAATTGTTTGCTGTCGTTCAATCTAAATGCATATTTTCTCTTGTTGCTTGGAAGTAGATTTTTCTAAATTGCCCTCGCAATAACCTAGTGAGTATTTATAACACATGGGTACTTGCGTTACAAAATACACATTGTTGTTTTCCTAATTCATCAGTTATAAACAAAAGATCTTACATTTCACTGCACGCGCCATTTCGTGCTCATGTAACAAAAAACAAAAGATCTTTCTGTTTTACTTTGATCAATGCTTTGTGATTGTATTTTTTATCAGCTGATTAAATTTATATAAATTATTTCAGACTCGTATCAGTTTTTCATACGGTGGAGTAGAAAACAGGTAGGAATTTTATTAATCAACAATTGCGTGGGAGTATAGATTATTTTACTATCACATCTTCACAGTTCTACAGGTAACAGCGAACAATACTGTTTGATTGACTGATATTATTCATTTTTGTTGCAAAATGTTGTAAAACCTAGCTTGTTTAGTCTATAAGTATGCAATCAATATAATTATTATACTATGTTTGATATGATTTGCAATACTGGAACCCTACAGGTATTTGTGTGGCAAATTCTAAGGCTACTATTTATATAGTCCTACTCAATTGTATTATTAGAGGTAGGTCTGTATCTCATCTTTACAGTGCAACATGTGCTTGTTCAATGTAGATTTATAATTCAGAGTGTTATATTGTTTTTAACTTAAAATTATATTGCAACACAATGTAATGGTTAAATGTGACTCTAAACTCAGCCTCCCGACTACATGACACTTGTTATAAACATTCATTGCAGTAATCTGCCTGTGTTAACTTGTCTGTGTAGTAAACTGTCACTTATATACTTATAATGTACATGTGTACATGTGTGTTGTACCCGACATGTTTTGGGTCGGCCTCGAGCTTCCAGCTGCCATTTCGTTGTGCAATTTCCGGACGACACTACGTCGGCCTTTTACAACTCTACGTCGGCCTTTTACGACACTACGTCGGCCTTTTTACCGGAACTTCCTTCGGAAGTTCTTACACTATATAAAGCACATTGTTTTTATGTTCATTGTCTCAGTTGATGCTTGGATCTCAATAAAGACACATCTACACTACTTATACAAAGTCTTCACTTTGTAGTATTGGTCGCTCCAGTCATCAAGGTCTTCGACCTTGCTTCCCGAGCTTCCTGTTAGGTCATAACATACTCTTTCTCAGTATAGTAAACAGGCATTGACTCAGGACCACATGGGTCTTCTTGAGTAGTCATTGGACTACTAGTGCCTGTTGATATTGTAATGGTACAGGGCATTTGTATACGACTCCAGCTACCGGACAAAGCCCTACAGCACCCTAAGTGCCTAGTAGTTGTTACAGCACTACTCAGCTGACACTCAAACTCTCATAACTAGCTGCTCGTATACTCACATTCAATTGCATTGCATGTTAAACCATTTAATTACTGTCTATATACGTGTATCCATGTGTTTATACCCATTACATACTGATGTGCATTCATGTATGATTATTACTAAGTCTTTTAATGCCTTTTATACCCATGTACAGAGGCCCGACCTCTCAGAATCCATTGATATTCATTTTGTACATGAATTGGACCATTATAAGCAACTTTTGTAGAACCCGACCTATTTTGGGTCGGCCGTCGGGCTTCCGGCGGCCATGTTGTTGCGCAACTTCCGGACGACCTTACGTCGTCTTTTCCAGACACTACGTCGGGCGGAAGTCCTTATACTATATAAAGGGCATTGTTTCACTGTTCATTGTCTCAGTCTTCACTTGGCTTTCAATAAAGACACATCTATACTTGATACAGAGACTTTCACTTTCTTTTGTCAGGTCATTCGCTTAGCGAACCGCCTACTAGGTCGGATCACTCTCTTTCAACGTATAGTCTGAAGGTCAGACTTGGGACCAGATGGGTCGTCTCTGGTAGTTATTGGGCTACTGAGACCGCTCGATTTTTTATGTAATGAGAAGGCCTAGCACCACTCATAGGCACTTCAGTTTTGGGTCGGTAGTCGTCCAAGGACGACCGCACCAAATCACAGAAACCATTACAATATTTCATGTAATGAGAAGACCTAGCACCACTCATAGGTTCTTCATTTTGGACAAGGGGTTGTCTTAGGATGACATCACAACCTTCCAAAAACCATTACAATATTATAATATTTGGTACTTGAGTTTCAAAATTCTAAAATAATTATTCCTTATTCAGCTGCATATTTAACCTGATGGTATTCTACATTAATAATGTACATGTAGTTCATGGATATTTTACCAACACCACCTGATATTGTTCCTTTACAGGTATACATGGTGATATTATAGACAGAACTATAAACAGTCAAACTATGATAGCCAGACCTAACACAATGCATTCTGTCATGATGGACATCGGTCCTGTCCACTCATCTGGAGTGTACGGTCAGATTGGCTCTGAGGATGCTATTCTAATAGAAGGAGTCCGCTGGGTAAGGTTCCCTATTTCACTTTATACTCCAGTGTGGTTGTACTCGTATATAATATTATTTATTGTTAATCGGAATGTTCAAATAAAATTTGTACTCATTGGTACGCGGCTAGTTCAAACAATTTAACAAGTTTGCTTCAATGGTCAAAGACTATTAATACTTTTAAACTTAATATTAATATACTAATTGAATGGATTAGTTACCTGCACGTTCTTATTAATGTTTAAGTAACAGTCACTAGATATGATTATTCATTGTCTCTCCACTCTCCAGCTAATTAAACAAACTTCACTAGGAACTTTCCTTAGTTCTTATGATCAGATTCATGTTCAAACAGTCTCAGACTATTTCGGATTTATAGAAACTTTAGAATAATGTTTTAGCACATTTGAGTTTAATCATTCTTCATATTTTTAGTAATAATAACAAAATAGGATTCATAGTTTTTATTAGCAGCAGAAAAGAATACCATAAACACATGTATATGGATGGGTAACTCTAATCAGGTATACAAATAAACTAAGTCAATCTTTGCTAACTACCCTGCCGATATAAAACTCCAAGGTATTACAGTTCCGTGAAGGAAGCAGCCATGGCCTAGTGGTTAGAGTTCTGGACTTCTATGTGGGAGATCCAGGTTTGATTCCTGTAAAAGGTCAATGGTGGTGTTATAGGAAGAGCATCCAACCTTATAATGCTCCTGTGCTACTTTGTCCCCTCTTCCCTCAAACCTAGGGAGGTGGGTAAAGCAATGAGCTGCTTTTGGGCCTCACAGCTAGGCTAGCATGTCCTAAACTTAGGCTTAGTTCTATGATGCTGCAATCTCCAATTATATGTAATGATAATTCTCTAATTTTTCTTTCAAATACTACCAGAACGCTCATCTACAGGTAAATGCAATATCGTGGAGTTGTCCTTTCTCTTCTCTTTCCTTCCCTAGAAATTAGAAAGAGAGGACAACTTTCTAATTGTAGCTGTAAATATATAAATGTGCAGCATATAAGTAGCACTAAAGACTAGCTGGCAATAGTATACTACCTTTCACCCTGCCACATTTGAAATAAAAAGTAATACAATTAAGAAATATTTTCTGAAAAATACAAACTCAAATTTTGATCATGTCATCAAGAGGTTAACCAAAGGCTCGGCAGAAACTTTTCACTTTGTAGTTTGATATGATCTGTTGTTTCATTGTTTGTATAATTCCTAATTAAAAATATTTGAGACAATAATAATTATATATCCCATTGGCTGATTCCTCTGGATGAAGTTAATTCATGGAAATTATCGAATAATAATATTTACCGTTAGTGCAGGCTAAATGTCTATGTATAGACTAAGAGATGTAATTAGTGTAATGTTTTTGCCTTACTGAATGAAATAATATTAGTCTATTATTAAAATAATAAAGAGAATAAAAGGGACATTGAAATGCTCTTAGTTTATAGGTAAGGCCAGGATCTTATATCTTATAGACATATAATACTTTAACACCCTTATTAAATGGTATCTAAATATTGCCCATACAAAGTATACATTCTACTTAATGGAGGCAAACAATGAAATTAAATTCAGTCAGCTAGCAGCAGTAATATGACTGTAGTCAGCATAATATAGTCTACTGTATTACATGTACATATAAGTAACCATTGCTAAAGGCACTGCTATACCACTACTTTGTATCATTATTAATATTCACTAATATTTTGTTCTGGAATGACTTTGATGAATTAAATATTTGAAGACATGGTTAAACTTCACTCTCTACATTACATGGCGGTGAGATATATATCATTTGTAATACAAGACTTACGCTTAGACATGGCATGGCTTCATACTTGTAATACAGTTCTTGTATTGTATTATAAATATTACTTGTTATAAGACACTATTATCATGATATTTACAAGACATACTTTTATGACATGATATGCAAGTAGTACTTGTGTTACATACAAGATGTATAATATAATACTTGTGAAGTTATTGGATACTTCTGTTCTTTGTGTGTCTTCATTGTACTGGTCATGATCTCTGATTGATTTTGGTAATAGAGCAGACATAACAAGGTCTGTGATGCTGTAATCTATAGCACCTTATGACGTACTCAGTGCATGTAACAGTACAATAGCGCAGTGTCTTCACTGTTTGACACCTAATAGTTCCTTGGCCCCTAAATGAAATAGTTATTTGCTGCCAGTAAAAACACAATTACTGACATAATGACTTGGAATTCATACAATCATGTAGCATTTACTGTAGCAGAAAATTGGTGGAATTGCAGTGTAATATAGATCTGTAGACATGAGGCTATAAAATGTGTTGATGTAGGCTATGCTTACAGGACATGTATCATAATTATATACATGTACATAAGTAATGGACATTCACTTCCAACTTCCAACAGTTTCAAAGCAATATGCATCGTCCTGTGTGTATAATATAACATACAGTACATGTAGTAAATGAATAGTAAAACAAGACACATTTTTATATTTTGATTTGTTCCTATATATTTCAACGCTCATCCGAGCATCATCATTATATATTTCAACGCTCATCCGAGCATCATCATCAGAGGATAGCTTCTGATGATGATGCTTGGATGAGCGTTGAAATATATAGGAACAAATCAAAATATATAAATGCGTCTTATTTTACTATTCATAATAAAAGCATTAGCTCACCGCTAACATTTTCCAACATAGTAAGTGTAAGTAAATTATACACCAAATACATTCAATGTGTATGATAATATATAGTACAACGTACAGGTACTAAAATACCATACACATACAGTGCATCTTTACTTCCTATATTGTATGATAGTCTTTGCATCCTAATTCATATGCTGTATACTGCTAGCAGTGTTTATGTACTGCACATATGCATATACTGTATACTGTTAACAGTGCCTACATGTACACATGTATATCTACAGTAGATATCCTGTACACTGTTGAGAGGAAGTGACAGTATTTCACACCACCCACCATCTACTTCAACTGTATACATGGAATGATTACCCTAATTAATCTATAGCTACATAATGTAACTATATATATGAAGAGCAGATACTGGGTATTGATTAGGGTAATGATATATCTACCAGTCAATCAGTGCTAACAATTATCCTTATGTATACCCATGTAGGCCTATTAATTATATCACCTCATCTCCATTAGTATATATTATATTATAGCATTATCTAACAGGGCTAATTGGATCATTATTGTAAATCACTAAAACAGGGTAATGGAACATAAATACTTCTAAAGTGTCATCTATTGCTGGCCTGTGACCAAACAAGGGGGTCAATGCTTGAGAGCTCATAACAGTGACCTTGATGCAAATAAACAGGTGCCCCAGGTGCTGTAGTACTATATATAGGAGATGAGCTATGGAATTATCCTCTCTTTACTATGCTTTAGTCTAATTGCTATAATACGAGTTAGTTGGCAAGTAGAAAAGCTCAAATGTTACCTGTTTTAACTGCTATTAGGCCAGGAAGGGTGAAATCAATTGCCTTTCTCTAATAAGATTCTAAGTCTATCTGTACTATGCTGTGCTATTTATTTTTTGTATAATATATTTTACATTTAGCACAATATAATAATGTACTACATTATGTCCAGTGAAAAATACCTCCTTTTTCAATTTTACCATTAGACATACATGTAAATAATTATTGAAAGAATTTTTATACAATGTATAATAGGTCAATTGAGAGAGTATTAGAAACAATGAGGAGACGACTCAGTAACAGTTCCTGGTCTCAGTGCCACTGAGACAAACAATATTATACCAATGTCTCTATTTTATTATTATTTTATGATTGTAGGTGCCTGAGAGAACAGACACCAACACTTTAATCTTGCACACTGCCTCTGGTTATGGTAAGCGATTCAATGTCCCTCCCTTACTTGTTAACTAAATGTATATATACATATACTATTATAATATTACTGCCTACTGGTAGTTAGTAAAGTATATTATCTGTATATGATACTATAATGTATTCTACTATTGATTTACTCTAACCAGCTACCTGTCTATCATAGTCATATATTCACAAACAGAGGCAGCTCATTTGTGTAGCCCGTCTGTACTTACCTACCTACAACCTGCTCATCAACTCTACATTGCTAACATTTCCAGTATCTACATTGTATTCTGTTCACTTGGTCTAGAGATTTCCGAGAGATTTCCCATAATAATAAAGTACAATGTTGAGTTGAGGTAGAATAGTAAAATTCAGATTTATAGAGTAAAGCAAAGAAATACAAAATAAAATAGATAATTTGTAGTAGTTGTAGTTTACTAACACATCTCACAAGAGATGATATCTGATTGCTGTACGAAACAGATTTCGGTCCCATTAAATTCTAACCCAATTCTAGTGGTTTACGTATATACAAATAAACATGAAACATATCTAAAGCTGTGGCTATAGCTGATAGCGGATTAGTAATTATTGTTAATGATGCAATTTGGATTAAGGAGATTAACCACTTATACCTTCAAATATCTATTGGCTAAGAGACAACTCAACTACATTGGATACTGTACAAAGTTATATGGCAATGAAAAAACTGGGGAGGTCTTTCTGCTTAGAAAAACTAGTTTGTAAAAGGGCAGACGTAATAAGTTAATTGCAAATTGGGTGCCAATTTACCCAATTGGCAATATGCCAAAGGGTGTCCACTTTTGTACTATAAAGTAAGCATTAATATAACAATCAAAGATCAGAAAGTTATTTGCTATCAACACTGAAGAAACAATCATCTAAACAGACCATGGTAGAGTTGTGTAGAATATAATACTGTGATAGTTTGCTCTGTTGACAAACCAGGTTAAACACACATATAGCTGACTGATGTACATGTGTGTGAGTTGGTGGAACCCGCCATTGATGCCTTTATCAATTAACAATGATTGGAAATGGATATTACAAGACGTGAATTCAATTACATAAAAAAGACAATAGAAATCACGATTGAATGCAAGTGTATAGACAGCCAATCAATATTCTAAAACATCAAACACACTTTAGTCTTGTTTAGTCGGCAGCATCAGACCACCATTACAGAGCTGACTGGAGAAGAGGAACTTCAACAAATGGTAGTTAAATATAACAGCAATTTCCATATCATGCACTGCTTACTCTAAATGAGGTAGGAGATAAAATTGGCTATAACAATATTATTTTAATGTTACGGTGACAGAATGATGGGACAGTTTAATGTTCCACACACTGAAAGAGACATGAGCTCATCAACACAGAGCATATAGCTTCCTTTATCCGTGTATCCGGTAATTAAGATAAATAAGTGCATGACTTGCTTAAACTCTGAAGTGTGTTTTGAATACATAACATAAACAAGTAAACAGATGTAGTCGCTCAACAATTTATTTTGCGTTTTAAACAATTTCAACAAAATTGATGCCCTTCTTAGAGGCTCCGGTGTTAGTTACCCCGCTTTTATAGCCTTAGCTCTATTGTAAGTTTGTGATGTTTGCTTACTGGTGTACATCTAGCCACCCTATTTAACGGTCCTTAGAAGCTGAAGGGATTACGAGTGACAGGAGATGAGCTCTGAGTGGAAGAGCTCACCTTCCATGGCAGCAATGTGTGGGGCTGGAATCTGTGCGCCCACGGCCTACGGATTACTGACAAACAACATATAAGTTGACATTATTTAATTGCGATGATGTATTTAAATAGATTTTGCTAAAATAGATGTTTCTCTATTTCAAACACTATTGGATGATCTACATGTACTTCAAACTACTTCACCGCCGATCCTCTCTTGCGGAATGCTTGAACCAATAGCTCTTAGATAGATCATGAAGTAAACCACCAATTTTGATAAATACAGAAACACATTATTGTATGCTTGTAGGTGTTTTTTCTAGCCGGTCTTGGCCAATTTTTACAAGCTAAATAATATAGCATACTCTGTAATATCATCTGGGTTTCTAGTTAGACAATGCAGCTCATAGGCTGCATGACATCATCAGCAATGTATTATTATATCACATGAATATGTTTATTGCCGGCCAAAGCAAGAGCAAACTATAAAAATAATTATCTTATTTGTTATGTTCTATTTCCACTGATTGCTTGTACACAAACACGATTAGTTAGAGATTGGTTGACCTCAGGCCTACTGGAGAACAACTACATTTCATTCATCCACCTAAGTGGCATTTTTGTCTTGAGACAGCTGTGAGCTGTAAAGTCTATTGATGGCCTCAGAAATACATGTGCCATCTGTTGAGCAGATGAAAAATTAGACGATCCAATTTGTGTAACATATATTTAGGAACAAGTCCAGTAATTAGTAAACATAAGATTATTAATAAATTTTGATCGAAACTGCTTGAAAGGTTTCATTTAATAAATAGACAGCGCAATTCCCTCGAGTGTTTCATTCCACTAGTATAATCATTCAGTATAATCAGATGAATTCTGTGAATGCATAAATATACACATACATATACACATATATACTGCATATATATCCTCACTGGTCTCTGTTTAGTCAATCAGAATTGATTTAACATTTTGTTGTTAAGGATGGTTCGCTTTGCTAGTATATTAGCTTAGTTCATCCATCTTAACTATCATTAGCTAGGTTAGGGCTGCATTTACATCACTTGCCAACATAAATTCTCTTAGATAATTAAGGATTTATTTAATCCCCTTTTCAAGACAAGCATTGTTCTTCTGCTAGCCTAGTACACTGATTGTCACTCAGGCAGTCCTCAGTCATTCAGTTAGCCAGTTGATCATTGTGAACACTTACTCATTCATTCTCTAACATTCATCAAACAAATGGAACAGAGTACTACTGTACAAGTTGTGGCCACTATGGAGGATTCAGCCATCGAGACGGACACAGAGTCCAACTTCTGTGAGAGTGATGCTGAGACGGAGGTAGAGACAGAAAGGGGAAGTGTGACTTCGTTAGACACTTGTGACCGTCCGGTGCACCAGCTGAGCCTCGTTAATATACTAGAGTTATCTTCATCGTCTGATAGTGCTGTTTCTACTGCAGATCTGGAGTCTGAGCAAGAGGAAGTGATGTCACAGGCCTTGTCTTCCATTAGTAGCAGTGGTAGTCTTCAGGAGAGGAGTTTAAAAGCACAGAAACTAGAGAATGCTATTAAAGCGGTATGTGATTGTTGCTAAAGGGTATACGTATATTATGTATATACATAGGTGTGTTATGTAGGCTACATTTATGTATATACGTATATGTATGTATATGCATATATACATACATACATATACGTATATGTACTCAATCTGCATACAGTGTACTGTTTCGGTGTTTAACACCTCATCAGTGCAGCTCAGAGATATGCCTGGGAGAACACCTTAGCAATACTGTATATTTACAGCAAAGCGTATTTAAAAGGTGTGAAATCCACTGAACCAAAGTTCTCAAGCTGCCAGAGACAGCGAGAATTGCGTAATGCCACCAGTTCAGTGTATCTCCCAGGTAAAGTGCTCAAGAAATTGGTATTGCTACCAATTTCGAGCGTATATGTATGTACGTATATGTGTATATGTATGTACAAGTATCTGTATGTATATATACATAATTGTGCATATATGTATTCTGCTTTGGTACATGTACGTAGATGTATATACACATGTGCGTATGCGTATACTGCATTGGTACACATACATGTAGGCTATTGTCAGTCTACATGGACATACATGTGTGCATCCTGCAATTATACAAGGCTTCACCTTGATGTCATATTCGTACGAGGTCTAAATATAATGACTGTGGAGCTCTATGTATGTAACTACTATTTTTATATTTACTTTATGCCTCCGCTTGACCAGTTCTGGACCCACAGTATCTATAAAAAATCCACATATATTTGGATAGTGCTATCCTGTTCGAACTCTCTTTCTGATAAACATTGTAATTCCCAATGGATACTGAGTGATTGAACATCATATTTGGCTCTCTTAAAATATTAAACTGTCTTAGATATTATTGAGACACATCGCTGTTTGCTCTGAATTATTACTTTTGCTAATCATATTATGTGTTACATATAGCACAAGATATATGTATATTACTTCCCTGGTAATTTCAGACATCAGCACATGACTGTATATACTGTATGTACATGTATATGTAACATGTCTGCCTGTCTGCTACTTGATGTACATACTGGCCACAGGAAAATTTTTTTGGCAGATTTTATGTGCTCATCAGGCATATGAAAAGAGATTTCAGGGTCACAACGTTTTGCTGTGTGACAATTATGTGTGATGGTGTGTGTGACAATGCTTGTGACGCTGTGTGTGACAACGTGTGTGACGATGCGTGTGGCGATGCGTGTGACGATGCGTGTGACGATGCGTATGACGATGTGTGTGACGATTCTGCTTGGACTGACCTAATGATCAGGTTTTCATGAAGAATTGAATAGATTTATTTCATCATGTTCCCCTAGCAATACAAACAGATAAGGTGTTACCCTTTGAGTAATAAATAATGCTGAATATTGATGATGGTCATGAATACATACTGTAGTTATGATGTAGTAGTGTGTACCCACAAGCCACTACACCCTCTGCTTAAGCACATGCTACATTGTTTCAGCAGATGGGTGCGAATTTTATTTTGTCATTATTTCCACAGGATCAACACTGCCTAGTCTAGTCTGATGATGTGCTAGTACATGCGTATGCAAAAACAAGTATAATTTTGTGATAAATTAGCCAATAAACCGCAAGTTATTAACCGTCTAAGTTGTGACAAAATAGCAAAGTAACAAATTGCCAGGAGATTTGACACGATTTTCTTCATAAGATTAACTAGAGAATGAGATGGTATCTAGTAAGATAATAGTAGTGAAGTGCCATCACATATCCAGGTCTATGGAAAGCATCTCTCCTTTCAACAGCACCAAGTGATGATAACATAACAGAATTACCTCGTGTACATAGCACGCATCATGTACATTTTTTATTACTGTATTAGGTCCAATATAAACTGCTGTACGTGTCATATTATTTGGCTACAAAATAATTAGCCTCTGTGTGTTGAATCTGTTATACAACTATTAAGTTGTTATGTGAGCCAGTCTTATAGCATATCTTATCAATATGTACTAATCTTGTACTGTATATACCCAAGTTCTGTGTCCTCCATAGCATGGCAGGGCCTGGTCTCATGATATCTTGGACTGGTTCCATCGGGCCAGAACTATAGTCATAGTCATTATATACATGTAATATGTTGTATTTGTAGAGAAAGGAACACAGACTGGAAGCATCCAACTCACCTCAGAGGCAAAGGTTCTCGTCTTCCCCGAGTCACAACGCTACGAGGTTCTGCAGGAAACCGAAAGAGAGAGCAACCAGTGAGGGCGGGTCACCACATCACAGTGTAAATGGAAACCATAACATCAGGTTAGACGACCTTATAGTATTAGTACACTAGTCACTGCACTGTCAATCACAATTCTTCTGGAGAGCAGAAAAATTTTGTGTTATTGTTTATTTGAACTTTATAAAAATTTGATCAAAATACAGATGGAATGATAGTGCTCAGGTGACATTGCAATGGCAACCTCCCCATATACACTATCATTCCATGCTTTGATCCAATTTGGATTAGATTACTTAAAACTTTGTTATTGAATCCATGGAATCGTTAAGATAGTCTGGTATGGTATCCCTAACCTGGGTTCCTACCTCTCCAAAAAGGTTATTTGTGGTCAGTCTTAGAACTTGGGTTGTGGATGGCCGATTATTTGGAAGTCTTAGGACACAGTCTAGGAAATCAATGTTTGCAAACAGAGAATCGATCTACAGTATACCACACCTGGCAGTAATATACATGTGCTGCTGTTATAGGTCTCCATGCATTCTGATTACCCTAGTAATATTATACTTGTGACTTATTTCTATACACACTGGCACTAGACATGTACTGGGCAGTTATACTGAGCACACTCCATATTGATTTTGACTCTCTCATGAATTTTGCAAATATTTAATTAGCATACATTGGCTGCACTTTTCAGCATAGTGTACTTCGGCGACACCACCATTATGAATAAAGTAAATAATGTAATATATAAATTATTATTATTATGATATAGGTTACTTGCATCAGACCATATACATGCGTGATAATTATAGTGTTCATATAACGGGTACAAAATTATATAGTCAGAGTTTAGACTTTGAGTTTCAGTAATAACACATTAGCACTGTTTCCATAAAGGAACACATACTATACTCAGAACAATTTACATAGATTTATTGCAAGCTACCAGTTTAATGATAAAATAATAAATTAGAGAAATATATACAATTAATGCAGTGTTAAACCACAGAACTATTTTAAGATGAAAATGACAGTTGAATTAATTTTAATTCTCATTAATGTGTTTTCTTATTTATATAAATTACACGATGCAGGTATTATGTACATGTATCTGATGATTTTTTTTATACTTTTACAGAATCGACTCCCCCTGCCAAGTATCAGTCACCAGTCTAAATGCTAACATTAGATTGCCAATGGATAGACTCAGTACCAAACTATTTAATCCACCAGATAGGGCGCACACATCATTAGGAGTTACTTCCCCTCGTAGACCACCTAATGGAGGCAGTTGTTTTGGTGGACGTGGTAGAACAGCTAGGCAATACACAATACACCCAGACTGGGTGAGCGAAAGCTTGTCTATAGGTAAAGCTCCTCTAACAGACAGAAGTGGTCAGGACTTTATTGATTTCATGAAAAGATCCCAGAGTTGTCCTCCCCAGGCACGGAATATTCTTACTTGGGATAGTAAATACACTTCAGGGGGAAGATAGGTTACTTTGCTCTGTGTGCCTTGGATCTACTGTTATCTGTTCGTTATTAGGAACTATTCCCTGGAGTCTCAACTGCTTTTCTTATGACCACAGTCTACAGAGGTAGGGCCTTCATTTATTACATATTTCACACCGACGCCACATAACAATGGAAGCTGCGACCCAAGGCGACCAATGACATTTAGGGTTGGATCAACCAAGAGTGAGAGGAAACAGCTTGAAGTATGACCGTGTTGTAAAAGGGCTTCTCTCTTGCTACACCTTTTCTATTTTGTAATGATATTATATTATACCAGTTGGAGGTGGGTATCTACCTATTTACCATGTTTGGAAATCATTGGTCAATTTGTATCCCAAGAATCTACATGCAAGTTAAGGTCATAATTACATCTCACCATTCTCATGATCAACTGCATGACTGTATAATTTATATCATTTATTATACTGTTATGGATAATGCAATTCTTTAACAGATTGGCCCTTATTTTCACATTCCAGCTAAAGTTGAACTACATGATTGTATTTGATAGCGACCCAGAATTTTATTCACAAATAGCATAAATTATTATAACATGATGAAAAGCTAATGACTGAATGTAATTGAATAAACTACATTAAAATTTATTTATAAGTAAACAAAGCCTAGACAGAGTCCCATTGTAATTGTGAACTACTGTTTCATAAAAATAATACTCAGCTGGTTTGTTGTAATAGGCAAGTCTTCTAGTGCATGCATTTGTATATATACAATTTACATACTTAGACAAACAATATTCCCTTGTTCCTTTGACAAATAATGTAACACATGTGGAAATAGCCATCAGTATGTTCATTGGTAGAACTATTGGCTGTTTGATACCCCAACATTGTTATATTATTGTAACAGTTGTAGTATTGTCAAAGTTTCTATATACCAAGTTTATCCAGTAAACGATGCGCATACTCATTTGCCGTAGTTCTCTCGCCAAAATGGGCAAACCGTTGCTCTTTAACGAGCGCCCAGCCTGTGGTCAAACGCTTAGGCTATAGAAATATAGGTCGACAATAGTGGTTGACAGTCTGCACAAAGAGCGTACTTTTACCATCTTTGGTCTACACGAGACATAAATAGTTCAGACCACGTGATCAGTAGGATAGCTCGAACTTTTTGGGCCTTTTTCCTATATTTCTGCTCTTCTAAATGCTTGCATCTTCTATTGATGTTATTGGTATAAACATTATGTATTCTGAAAATAATAGGCTAGCATTACAAGTACTTTTAGCCAATCTCAGGGCAATTTTTTCGCCAATCTTGAGAAGACTCTATTGTTTTATCGGTAATTTTTCGTTGCCGCTCAACTACTTTGAACTAGGCCGCTTATTAGGTCAGATTTCGTGCGATCCTATTGGTGTATAAAGCCGTGGAACAACTTATTAGTTCTATAAACTTTGGTATTGTAAAATTGTTACTATTATTTTTTGTAATTACTGATTAATACCATAAACTATTATATATGTATATGTTGCATCCCCCAGATGTATTTTTCTAGTTAGATACTTGTTTATAGCATTTTTAACAGACTCTACACCTACTTGTATGTACACTATAGTACTTGTAATATAGGAGTTGTCCTCTCATAATAAATAAAAAGAAAGATGTTTAGAACTACAATTTTATTAATTTCAATAAAATAATCATTGCATAAAACAGTCTCAAAAACAAATAAACAAATTATTACATTGCTACATTTACTACTTACAATGTATATACAGTAATTATACACACGTGTATATTTCTGCTGGCAGATGCAGTTAATTAAATGTCAAGATTGGGGGAATCACATAAGTGTTACAGTCAAAGAATTAATGTAAATTATAGCAATGTGCACACAGTGTACCATTGTGATGAACAGCTAATAGTGTAACCACAAGTAATAGGGAGTTACGCCTTCTTTGGTTTGTTCATTAGTGCCTTGGCTATGGTGGGATATGCCTGTAAAACAAACAGAACATGATTTGCTTTACTATGTTGGTATAGGTTGTCTGAAATGAGTCAATCTCATTGGTCAAGTGAGTGTTCAGTTACTTGTATTTATATATTACTGCAGAGAGCAGATAACTCCACAAAGGATGATTGGTTTACAGTGGAACTTGGATAACTCGGCCTAGCATAACTCAGATAATTGGATAACTCAGCCTCCCCCACAAGGTCCCAGCCTGGGCAATGATAATTGGCTTTAGATAACTCAGACTTTACTACTCTAACTCGAACAATTTCTTGCAAGCCAGGTTATGAATAGTAATAAACTACTGGATTGTAAAGCAGCCACTCATAAAATTATTATGTCCTATAGCTTCTGGGCTACTGCAATGGCTATTTTAAAACCTATGATGGGCCTAGGTTAGCTAAACACTTGTACAAACAAGCAGACATTGTCAGTGATTTCAATAGAAGCCAATGAAATAATAAACTATTACAGAATTATTTACTAAACAATTTCACGTCCACAACTCTTGTGTCTGTACTGTGAGCCTACATGATCCTTTTATCTTTTATTTATCATTTATTAGACCTATGCTGTATTCCTTGAAATTTATACTGTCATTATATATGATCACCTAACTCAGACTTCTCAGACCATTTTTGCTGGTCCGCTGAAGTCTGAGTTATCCAAGTTCCACTGTACATATGCGTACATTGTACATGTGATAACTCACCAATGACAAGAGGTAGAAAACTCCAACATAACCAGCTATTCCAATGGCTAGTATAAGATCAAATACTGCAGGTTTCACACTGTAAACAGATTAGTATACTGCTAGTCTACATGTATATACATTGTAATAATAGCAACTAGTAAAATAACAATATAATATAATACTAATCATTTGTTGATTGCATATTGAATACACATAGATGGAGTGTATATAACAATCATAATCTACATTCTAAATGACTATTACTAATATATATGTACAGCGTATATATATTACTACTCACCTGTATACATGCATAGTCTCCAGTATAGTATCATACAAGATGTACTCTGGGTCTCTGTTATAAATACATCAACACAATGTAGAAAAGTACACTACCAATACCAATGTAGTGTATATTATATAATTATGATTAACATTATAAGTTAGTAGACAGCTGAGATACCTAAGGTCATAAGGCTGTATCTGAGAGAAAGCTGATATCTAATTGGGTACAGTGTGATATACCACCTAGCATAGCCTTAGGGTTAATGTAGACTAGATTGAAGCAGTGTTACACTCAGAATAACTTATGGCCAGTTTGCAACATGATAATTCAAAGTATTTTGACTTTTCAAGTCATAGAGGAGACAATTGCTGAGTGTCTAGTATACAGACACAAGTAGAAATAATAATCTCACCGTTTATCACATGCATAGAGAGTCTTGCCTACTGACTGCAGGTATCTGTTGAATGCCTGCTCCATGCTCTCCACAACGGGGCTAGTTTGGTCGAGGAGTTGGGCTGGTCTTGGCTCAGAAGTCAAGAGGTCAAGCCAAGCAGTCACCATGGAGTGTTGTACGGCCTATGCAAGATACATGTATAATATAGTAGTAGCAAGATACATGTATAATATAGTAGTAGCAAGATACATGTATAATATAGTAGTAGCAAGATACATGTATAATATAGTAGTAGCAAGATACATGTATAATATAGTAGTAGCAAGATACATGTATAATATAGTAGTAGCAAGATACATGTATAATATAGTAGTAGCAAGATACATGTATAATATAGTAGTAGCAAGATACATGTATAATATAGTAGTAGCAAGATACATGTATAATATAGTAGTAGCAAGATACATGTATAATATAGTAGTAGCAAGATACATGTATAATATAGTAGTAGCAAGATACATGTATAATATAGTAGTAGCAAGATACATGTATAATATAGTAGTAGCAAGTAACTAGCACATACCAAGTCCACACTCTAACTATAGTAACTAGTATATACCAAGTCCCCACTCTAACTATAGTAACTAGTATATACCAAGTCCACACTCTAACTATAGTAACTAGTACATACCAAGTCCCCGCTAAGTATTTTCACATCTGAGGATTCGTTGGTCTCATTAGCAGACAGTCTGAATACATGTCTAGCCACTGCTTCACCGATAACATGAATATTCTGTACTAATGCCTTGCTATCAACTGCAGACCTGTTAATGAACATACAATGTAACACATTTGTAGTTTATATGGCTCATCTACTATCTATAGCATTATTTATAGTTTAGTACATGAATACTACGAGGTGTGTGCTTTACAACATGACAAATATATTCTAGTCAGACATTTTTTGGCAAGTCAAGTAGGTATCCATACTTTAACACTAACACAGCACCAATGCTCTACAGTACCCATTTGGTATGGTCAATATTCAATACTGAGATTCTTAATATCCAATAGTATTACACTAGATCCTCAGGCCCAAAGTCATGTGTGATGGTAGTTTGTTAGGAATTACCCTTTGATGTATCATTCATGTAAGAGAAATATACCAGCATGTTATATACTATAGCAACACTACAGATCTGATTATATGGGACTCACCTAGTGTCTAATGCTGAGGTTCTAAGGGGAGACGAATGAGTATCTAGTGCGGAGATGGTCATACCTGCCAACTTATTCAGGGCAAACTGCTCATGCTCCCAGGCTAACTGTGAATTACCTAACACTATCTTCTTATGAACATGTCCTGCAGTTGATCCCAACTCTGTGGCTACACTCTTGATATTCTATAGGGAAGAGTAGGGATAGGATAGTGTTACCTGTATATGTATACTCTACACTTGGATGAACTGTTAGTGATATACATTTATTGTATATTTCTCTAATAGCTTCTGGAATCATTTCCAATTCATAAACATTTTAATTGAAGTGTTATTCCTTCAACAGCCTTAACCCGAGCCCCCAACACTCTCTATATATTTTGAGATTTGGTAAAGTAATGTACACTATAACCACTGAACTTACCTCTATAATGTTGAAGTTAGGGTGGCCCTCTTTAGGTGGTTTAGACACATGTACATAGAGATTGGAACTCTGGCTACCAATGCTGTCTAGACATACAACACTCTCCACCTCATTCAGGTATGTAAACTCTAATAATAACACATCATAATTCATGTGTAGATAACTCTACAGTGTGCACAGCACAGGCCAACACACTAGACACAACCGTACAATGGGCCAAGTGGCTAAGGATAGACTAGATTCAACAGCAAAATTCAAACATGTATTGCAGAATTTATTAGGCTAATTAGGTAAGCAGTAACTATGTGAGTCAGACACAGAGTATGAAATAGAGTATTTACTATGTTATAGGCTACTAGATACACATTCATACCAACTGAAACCTGCTCTAAATATTGTTTGTGATGTACTAACATTCGCACAGCCTTTTACAACACCACCTCACCTCCAAGCAAGCGCAGACAATACTGTATAGTAAATAAATAGTCTTAGCAGACTCACTGTTGGTTTCCCTCATTTCCTCCAGCCATCTCTTAGTACCAAAGTAGTTAAGTTTGGCAGAACCAGATAGAAGGAAGGCTATGTTATAGTCAGGTTTGGTGGAGCCATTAAACAGCCTGTGGAATATCCTCATCAGCTCCAAGAGAGCAGAAACCCCGCTGCCGTTAGAGTCAGCACCGTAGGACAGACCCTGCATAAAAAGAAATATACATGTAGTTTACATAAAATATTTACTGATGAGAAAATCTATATTATGCACAAAGGAATATCTTTCAGAGATGAAATTAATCTTTATTTGAAGTTGTTGTCTGTATATCTCGCAAAGTATACAGTACTATTCTAGTATACAGTACAGTATACAGTATAACAGTACAACTAGTATACCAGTATACTATAATGTAAGTCCCATTTAAAATACACATTTATATGTATAAGAGTTTAATCTCTGCTGAATCAGATAACTGCTGATAATACCATGAGGGAAGAAAATAATAAAACAATGAGTCAACTCAACCAGCACAGCACTACATTTATTCAGTGATTCTTCTTCAGGGTAAAAGTAGACATTCCAAAGGAACTTTGATTATATATAATTTTGAAGAACATACACGCAGTGTACATATAGAGAGTACTTACTGGAGCTGCACTCATAGCATCATAGTGAGCTACAAATAGAACAGTGGGTAATCTCTCAGCATTACCACTTCCCTCTAGAACTCCCTAAAACATACATGTACAAAACAAGTACAGGTCTATACGACATAGCTATGTAGTGAATACAATACCATTAGCATCAGAATGTAATTTATAAAATCTGACTGAGTAGGCATTTGTTGAAATAACGGAACAGAAAAATGAAAAGCTACATCGCGATATAATAGCTCTAACCCAGTAAACTCACATGCAGGTTTAGAGTCTTGTGTTTGTCCAATCTTTTAGCAGCTGACGTATGAATGTTCATCTGGAAACCATTTGCTGAGACTGACTGCAGTAGAGCCTCTGTCGCAGTACGTGTCTGATCGGCTACAAGATAAGTTATGCAATATGTTGAAGGGAGACAATTTCATCCAATATGACTGTTTATCCTATAATTACATACACACCTATACATTTATTAGTAAACATAGATGAATACTTCTAATGACCTGTAAAGTGTAAGTGACTAATCCATGACGGAGTAAGCTATTCAAGCGATGCTAATGGTTAGATACATCACAACATACATGTAGCGCCCACAGACACTTACCACCAGAAGACGCTCTCACATGGTTGTAGATTTCGGAGATTTCTTCATTTTCAGTAGCAAAATATATTGGAAGCAAAGTTTCCTCTGTCAGCATGAGCTTCTCAATTCCTAGAAATTGCTGTTATGAAGCAACATTTAATAAAGTTGTATTATACATCTATACTATTGTGAGGGGCTGCTTCAAACACATATATATGCCTACATACCTAGCATCTAGAGATTGCCCATCTCTGCACATTTCCTATCGGTCAGATAACAATGTTGCAAACTGGAATTATTTTTGTAGATAAACAAAATAAAATTGTAAGAAGATAATTAAAAATGGTTTTCCCAACATAAATTTCCACTCTCCCAGAATTGACAATGACAACTAGGGTTTGATGAACTGGTCTAAAAAGATGACTATTGAGCACTAGCCTACTGGCCGTTTCAACTGATCTGTGCCTCAAATTCATGTAAGACCCCGTGATTCATTTACAATATTATAGCTCTATATTATTGCAAATATTCAATATGCTGATTCTTTTGATTCGAGCGTGAAAAATTAACAAGCTTATGTGACATTTGACATAGTAGAATGCACACAATTGCTACATGTGCAAAGATGGCGTAGCGCCATGCAACACTATTATACTATATCATATTCCAATGAACTATTGGTGCCTACCTCCCGCTCATCACCAGTTAGGTTGTCAAACTGAGAAGGTAACAGGATTACTAATGCTCCAATATTTTGTTCTACAAGATGTCTGTACACGGAGAGAGTTATTTCATTCAACTTCGCAACAACACACTTCCTGGTTAGAGCGTTAGAGAAGACCGAACGAGCTTCCATATTGACTAACGTACTTCGGCTACCTACAAGCAGCATAAAAAATCTTATTGGAACAATAACACTGACATTCACTGAACTTTCAACTTATGACTATTTACTATAGGCCTATGCCTGACTGATACATGAGATTAATATAAATACGTACTATACTAACTATATAAAAAATAATAATAATAATAGTACCAACCAACCAGTACCAACTGCGACAGACTATCAAGGAGATGAAAGGCAACGACGCAGAAGGTCAGTACCGAATAAGGAATGAGAAGATCCAGCGCCAATCAGGCGAGGGGGAATGGAAGACAGTGAATCCTGTGTCCCTGCGCAAACAAACCACGTTCTAAAGCTATTCTTAGCGAACACAAGGTCCCTAAAGGGGAAAACCGAAGAATTGTCTACTGAAACATTTGATTATGACATAGTATGTCTGACTGAAACACATATAGACTCCACCATCTACAACCACCAGATATTTGACTACAACAACAAAGCAATCTACAGAAAGGACAGGACGCTGTACGGCGGTGGAGTATTGATCGCAGTAAATGAAAAACTAGATAGCTCAATATTAGACATACCCAATGAAGACAACACAGAAATAGTATTTGTTCGAGTGAAAAGATGCATTGTTGGGTGTTACTACCGTCCGCCAATGGATAAAAACTTGGCAACTTTAAGATCATCACTAAATCTACTAGCAGAGACATACTCAAGTGACAGACTTATTCTCGTAGGAGATATGAACATGCCGGGTATAGAGTGGAACCAGAGACTCCCTAAGCCACACACTCAAGACCATGGTCTCAAGCTGAGCTTCTTGGATATTCTTGCAGAAACTAATATGCACCAACTGGTGTTTGAGCCAACTCACATTCAGGGGAATACACTAGATCTCATATGTACCACAACGCCGGAAGCAATTAGTCACAGTGTTGTGTTCCCTGGTCTGAGTGATCATGCATTCATCTCTGTTGACATCATTGCTGACTTCGACACCCAGATTGCAAAGACCTCCAAGACAGTCAGACAATACCACAAAGTAGATATGGAACGCTTCCAAGAAGTCATGGATAAGATGAAGCACGAGTTAGCAACCATGGTTGACGTTGAGACAATGTGGGTGTTTTTCTCGAAAGGCATCCGACAGGCAGTGAGTGATTTCGTCCCGACTGTGGAAAGAAGGGCCAACATGAGGGACAACGAGCCCATGTGGTTCAACAAGGAAGCCAAGAAACTTGCCCACAAACAAAGAAAACTTTACAACAAATACAAGAAGAGCAAAGACCAGTTTGACAAACATATGGCAGCAGCCCACCGCAGATCTACAAAAAAAGTTTTCAGGCAGATGAAGAGGGAATATATCGAAACACGTGTCTGCAAACCACTACAGGAGGGCAACAGCAAACCATTCTACAGACACCTGAAGGGCACGACTCGCTCACGAAAACAAATCAGACTTGTCATGCCTACTGGACAGCTCACCTCTCACCCTAAAGAGTGTGCAGATATGCTCAATAACCACTTCCACAAGCAGTTCAACCCAAGCCACCAGCTCACACCACAAGACAGTCAATCATTCACAGACGTTCCTGATGTGTCTACCTCTGGTGTGATGAAGTTGATTAAAGGATTAAAACCTGGTAAAGCCCCAGGGCCCGATGGGTTACGGAAAGCTGATCTAAGTATAGACATTGAACAGACTGCTGCGTGCCTGAGAAGCATCTTTCAAGTGTCTTTTAAAACTGGAAAAGTCCCCTCTGAGTGGAAGACTGCAAATGTGTCACCGCTTCACAAAAGCGGTACAACTGACAGTGTCAGTAACTACAGACCGATTTCTCTGACAAGCATTCCATGCAAGATTCTGGAACACCTTGTCCTCAGAGAACTACTAGAGATAGTTGACACAAAACTAAACAATAGACAACATGGCTTCAGAAGGGGGCTATCCTGTGAAACTCAAATATGTGCAACCATGCATGACATTCTACACTCCATAGACAACCACAAAACTGTACATGCTGCTGTCCTTGACTTCACAAAGGCCTTTGATCGAGTCCCTCACGCACTACTTATGGAAAAACTCTCGGAAATTGCGGACATAGACGGCTACCTGCTAAGCTGGATCCATGACTTCCTAACAAATCGTTCACAGCGAGTAGTACTACAGAGCAACGCCTCTGGCTTACTGGCTGTCACATCAGGTGTCCCACAGGGATCGGTCTTGGGACCGGTTCTTTTCCTCATCTTCATTAATGATCTCCCTGACTGCCTAGACTGTTCTTGCGCCCTGTTTGCAGATGACACACTTGTTTACCAGGAGATAATCTCAGCCGATGACTGCCACAGCTTCCAGAGGAACCTAGACTCACTAGGCGCCTGGTCAGAAAAGTGGGGTATGTCATTTAACACGTCCAAAAGTAAAATAATGAGCTTCAACTCTACTACCAGTACCCCTGACTACACGCTGAATGGATCAAAGCTAGAACATGTTGACTCAACTCGATACCTCGGTGTAACGCTACAGTCAGATTGCAGATTCGATAATCACATATCCAAGAAGGTACTAGTTGCCAAAAGGCAGTTAGGAATGATTAAACGAGCTCTCTACTGGGCCCCCGAACGTGCGCGTCTAATTGCCTATAAGGCTTTGTGTCTTCCGCACCTGGAATATGCAAGCGCTGCATGGGATCCAACGAGTAAGAAGGAGATCACTGACCTTGAAAATGTTCAGACTCATGCTGTTCGATTCATAAGCCAGCTCAGAGGACGAGATGACATTGAGAGGGCCATGGAAAAGCTTGGCCTACGGCTACTAGACCAGAGAAGAAGGAACCACCGAGTAGGGCTTCTCGTGCGAATACTCGGGAAGGAAGAACAGCATCCCGCTCTAAGTGCAGCCTATGAAGATCTGCTAGAGCATCAAACTGTGGGAACAATGCAGACTCGTTCTCAGACCATCGGACTCCCCCGTTCAGTGGGAGCAAATAGCAACAAATACCTCAATAGCTTCTTACCAAGAACTATTAGAGATATGAGGATTGGATACAGCCCAGAAGAAACTGCTGGACGGTTTTCAACCGCAACCCCTACCCAGTCAGGCTAAACAGTCCTGTTCCGTTATCACTGCCAATTTATTGCATTATAATAAGTTTAATACTGTCCACCCACTGACCAACCCATGTACCATATGCGGCACACCCCTTCTTCCCTCTAGGGCGGTCCAGTGTGATGAAGAAGTTGACAGTAAGTTGACAGTAAGTTGACAATAAAATTCATACTTACTAGCCATACTTTGATTTAATGATAGCAATCATATCAAATGCTATTCATTCTCAGTCATGCCCTATTAAAACTAGAGCCTAACCAAACTTCATCAAAAATATCTTGAATATTAAAGTTAATACTAACCATATGTGTTTCCAGCCATATCAAACTGGTTAACCCGATAAACTGGGAAATTTTGGGCTCCATTTACAGGTGAAAGCACCAAAAGAAATGGCAGAATGAACACGAGTGACAAAGGGAAACCATTTTTCAAACACTCAAATGCATCTATAGAACTATCAAGCCACATTATGGTTCAAAATAAATCCTCTAATTCAGTATAGAAATACAAATATCGCTGCAATCGATGATTCAATGAAATATTTTCTCAAAATTCCAGAATGAAAACTAATGGCTGTGTAAAAGAGTAGCCTTTTAGGTAGCATCTACTTCATATACTAGATACGAAAAATTGTGTGCTATCGCTCCACCACAGACCAAATAAATGCTCGACATTGCGCTAACCTTGACCTATTACTAGTAGAGGCGGTGTCTTTTAATAAATTGAAGTTATCTTTTCTCGGCAATCCACGAGAGGACAACTACAAAGTATTGAAAAGAATTTGTTTATCTCGAGTTGGTACATACATGTACAATAGCTAATGCATTAGCTGTTGTTCTCATAATTTATGCTCATATATATTATTTTTTGAGCATATACTACTACACAAGACTTCACTCCTTGACTCAACTCATGCGGCACATAAGTAAAACTAAATTTTGTATTTTTATTTTTACAGAGTTATAATTATGACATCCATATAATGTGTTTATTTTGTATTCAGCTACATGACTGTGTAATACATAATAATAGTGTTATATGCCTAAACAAGCATTTTATGGAAGTAAACATGACTTAGCAAACTGTACAAATTAAGAGCGTAGAGTTATGGTACAAGCACAAGCAAATAATGTCTATAGAAGGCTTTAGTCTACATGTAGTTCAGAAGAAATATGAACATGTCACTCAGTGTATGTAAAATTTATTGTCAAACCTAAACACCAAAAATTTTAGTCAGTAGCCTAATAGAATTCCTGCAGTAAAAAACGTTTAGGTACAAACTAAAGACAACACTGATTATAGAATGTTGATATCTAGACCATCTTTGGGTTTATATACGTGTAAAAATCTATACTTTTCATAATTAATTTCAGTTAGAGTATGGAAGGTATCTTCACAATCAGAGCCTGTAAAATATAGCTGCATGGAGATATTAGGAGATATTAAAGAAAGCTCACTGTATGATGATGTAATACTGTTGTAAATGAGGTATACAATATTATCAAATGATTATTAAACAGGTCTTGATCTAGAACTGAGTTTATCTCCAGCTTCTTCCATGCTAACCTCCCACTCTTCACCATGAAATGCTTCAGTAGTTGTCCCCTCCACAGTACCTGCATCTAGGCAGTGGGGCATAACTCCTAAAAGAACACAGAAAAGTTATTTTATTATACATGATGGTAATACTTGATGAGAAGACGACATATTGGTTCTATAAGGTACTAGAGCTCTTTTTACGACTACACAGTAATGTGAAGCATGCCAGCTTGAAGATAAAGGGCACCCTATTTCCTTTCTACATGCTATTTATTGGAGGCACAAGCACAAAGTATAAAATTACATGTACGTTTATATGCGTGTCCACTATATAGAGTGGCACATCACCTACATATACAATGTACAAGCAGTATATACATGACAGTATTCTTTTCCCAAGCACCTGCAGCAATACATGTCACAGGCACAGTATATATGACCTACCATAGCCATCAGGGTTGGATCTGGGTATGTAGAAGCTTTGTACTCCACATATTTTACAGAACAGATGCTTTGCTTTGTGTGTATTGAACGTATATTCTGTCAGGCTGTCCTTCCCCTGAAATGAGTAAATTATACACCTATAAAAACCGACATTGGAATTTGCTTATCACCTCAAAGGCTCCATTGAATCTATACAGGACAAATAGAACTGAGTGAGGAAACAGCCAGTGTGTGCCATTTTTCTCAGGAGAATAAGATAAATCGATCGGGACTCTCATTATACAGATAGCACTGTCCAGAATCCTTAAAAGTTGCTAACCCAATGGAAACATTAGGTCATGGATAACAATAGTACATGACTGTATGTATTGCTAGAGTAAAATACAAGTAAATGGTGATAGAATTAATACCTTCAATAATGTGAATTCCGATGCTGGAACTATGAAATGGTCATTTTGTTTCTTGATACAAATAGAGCAACTAGAAAAAAAGGAAAATGTAATGTTATAATATACAATATAATATTATAATAAAATACAATTAAATTATTACTAATATTATACTATCATTTTATTATTTCATAACTAATAGTTTCATGCTATGCAATCTTCTGAAGATTACATAGCATGAAACTATTAGTTATGAAATAATAAAATGATAGTATAATATTAGTAATAATTTAATTGTATCAAGCTTTGTAGCATTGCTATATTGAGCACTTTGTTAGATGGATAGTGGCCTAATACTAAATTTTAATATTATAATAAAATATGTTTTTATGCTTATTTTAAACACATCTTTTATCCATAAACATAGTTTATAATCTGCTCAGTTATAACTCATATTCGTTTTATACTTTAATTTCTACAATTTGTGTTTATTAATAAATATTAATTGTAGTACATGGGCAGTTACATTATGTAGAAGCATGTTTTAAAAAATGATGTTTTAAATTAGTGTACTTTTTGTACCAAACTATTCTGCATAATGCAAAATATTTTTACACAATTGGTAAAATTTACATGGTATCATATCTATGATGTCATGGCATTACGTTAGAGGTTTTCGTACACCCCAGCTGAGCAGAATATCACCAGCTCAGTAGTGTATCACCTAAGCTGCAAAGCAATTCGCGAAATATAACATAAAATGTTGAAACTAGAGTGCTAAAGCCTAAGAGACTCCACCTCTGGATGATGATTACACAACTGCTGCAGGCATAGGTAGCACTGACTGGTGAGATTATAATAATATAGCATTTTCTTTCATTTTAAAATAGCTGTTACAACATGTTGTATAGGGTTTGGTTATGCCTACACACGCTGGTCTATGTTGGAACTATCTAAATTCAAGAGCGACTAGACTTACAACAATTCTTTTCAATTAACCAGGAATTGTGTGAATAATCACACCAACCATAATAAAAGTTGTTAATACATTTTGAAAGTAAATAAGTTAGAAGTCCATTTTGACCTGTGGTGCCCATAACATATACAAAAATGCGATAAGTCAGGAATAGGCGCAGTATGATGGAATCTTGGCATACGTATCTGTTGTTGATATAATATAATATTATAATAATATTCAAATTAAGACCTTCTGCCCACAGAATTTCAGGTATACCAGGTATGCTATGGGATGTAAATGGTTTCATTCTATTGGTTTGGTTACTATTACAGAAAAAACAATTTAAGTTATTGCTTGCATAGAATTTTCGTACGTTCTTAATATGATTTGGTAGACACTATGTGGATAACAGTTCAGTATGGTAGGAGTTCAGACAGAATAGTTTGTATGTGTTTGAAACATATGATGTTCAGTCTCTGTACCTCTACATACCTTATGATTTTCACGATTTTCATACAAAATGTTATCTTTTTCATTAGCTTTTAGTTCTACTTGGTACGAGTTTATAATACAACATGCACATGTAGGTACCGTTAAATCTTTCACCAAAAATAAGATGCTTGTAACTGCAATAAACTTTTGCGCTTTATATTTTGAATAGATATTATGTTTTCAGTAAGTGAAATAGTTAATATGCTGAAATGAAATAATTTTTTCATACTTTTGTTTTGATGCAAAACGTTGGCTGAGCAAAGACAATTATTATATGGCTTACTTTGAATTTATAACTGAAACTTTGGACTACTTTAAATTAGTTTATAGCTCTCATAGGGCTAACGTGACTGCAACAACAAACATAAAACAACTCATGATAGAAACATGAGAAGCCAGAGTAACAAAGACCAATGAATGGTAACGGTTTGTTATGCAGTTAAAAAGATATTACTTGTTTCCACGGATGGAGCCATTTTCATAATTAACGTAAAAGGTAAGTGTTTCTCCAGTTATAGTTTATCTCCTGTGAACCACCAAAAATTTGCTTCTGCTATACAATAATAACTGAAGCCTAGGTTTCGTGTAACTGTTCTCAGTAGAAAATCAGGCTACCAGATGGCATAGCAACTGATGGCGCTTGCACTTACACGACACCAACTTCAACCTTGGTTTTACACTACACTAGCTAGTTCTTGACTATGCGATATAGTCTACCAATAAGCATTCACAATGATAATAAAACATGGCTGTATTTAGTTTCGCCGACTTTGTAATTTGGTTTGCTCACTGCAAAGGTTACAGTAAGTTTTTTGCCAAAAACTTTTCGGCTGATAATCTACTATATTCAAGAGTCAATCCTAGATTTGTAAAATAGATGCTAATTTGGACAATTGGACAGTTCCCGCTAAATTGATGCAGAAATAGGACACTGCCTCATTGCTCCGACAATAGGCA
This sequence comes from Bugulina stolonifera, assembly GCA_935421135.1. Taxonomy (NCBI): domain Eukaryota; kingdom Metazoa; phylum Bryozoa; class Gymnolaemata; order Cheilostomatida; family Bugulidae; genus Bugulina; species Bugulina stolonifera. The sequence goes on along the minus strand of OW285188.1, from coordinate 12,516,764 downwards.
GCACCAACTCTGACTCCAATTTAGTGTTTACATTACGCCAACTTATGCCGTGAGTTGGGCAAGAAAGCTGGAGTTAGAGTTGGTGTGGTGTAAATGCAGATTTAGGCGGAAACCTTATCCAGTCTCTGCTCTGGTTACATCTCTGATCAGACTAGGTTTAGCCTGAGCATCTCTTCTCACGGCACCCAGAATAATTCACACTCGGGTAGCCTACATTACATTGTGTGCTGAACTCTTATGCTACCACAACTCACTACTGTGGAGTTGGCCTTGAGCAACCCTATAGTTCACAAGCTATTGTCAATTTATTAATTCATTAACATGATTAAAGAATGATTAGACCAGGCTGACTTAATTATTAGATTACAGAGTGTTTAGTTTTCTAATAATTCCGTAAGCTTGGTCCCATGTTCTAATCATGCACTTAGTGTTTTAGATTTGATCTAACAGAAATGGATGGAAACGAATCAGAACGTATCAAGATAGACATGAGTGAGTAGTTGTCATATTATACTGGTTTAATACTTTGTTTCTTCTATCGTGATATCAAGCATATTTGAAAATAAAAGTTGAATGCTGTAGCAGTTGAGACCTTTTGATCATGACTGCCAGCATTTGAAGTGGTCTAGCACCAGTAGACAACTAAAACCCCAGCAGCTCATATCACTTGACCCTGGCTGTGTCATCAGATATCGGAGGGAGGATACGAAACAATAGAGTGAAAACACCCCAGACCTGCCTCCAAAAGAGAAACCATCCAGGTAGCGCTGCCAGTTTTTTTGTCAACAGTGACCAACTACGGCAGCATCTGGACCAAGGTGTTGAATAACATCATTCACTTCCAGCAGATTCCAACTCTACATATGATTAATGGCTCTTCATTGGACAGGCTCATAACATGACGTTAGGATCTTGTTGGTGAGCAGAACCAGAGCAGACAGTTTATAACTGTTTCAAATCTTCCCTCCACTATTTGTGCCATATTCTTCAGCAAGTGTGATCTTCAACACTATCATTGATACTACATTGGGATTAGTGAAATTTCCTTGATCCAGATAGGCCTGATACACAAACCCTGGCAAATGGCCTTGGAAATATTAATAAACATGAATGATAATGCCACAGGCAGTGGGGACAGAACTCCTAATAATTACTGATGATGGCGCGGCCCACAACCTTGGGCACAGTCATCATCTAACGATTATAATTTAGGGATTATGCCCTCGCTGCCTGTGAATGATGGCATTGCCATTTCATTGGTTCTTGTAATGATCAGATGCATAGCATCACACTTACCTAGTCTACCACTTTGCTTAAAAATAACATATTCATCCAGTTTTAAACTTCTCATTCTAGCTCCTTTCTAACCGCATACAAGTAAGTAATTTTTTCAGAGTTTGCAACTTTAAAAATTTGGTCTGAACAGCCTAAGTAAAGTAATATGTACAGTATTTTTAGTATCAGTAGGCCTATGACAAAATCTCTGGACACTTGACTATCAACAGAACCTGTACAGTAAATAGGCGGTATTTAATTATATTTAGATTTTATTTATTTTTTAATAATTATTGTATGACTTGTAATATTAACTATAATTATCATAATAACTATGGACAACATCATACATTTTTTTTATAAATTTAGTAGAATAAGAATAGCAATAGAATAGGCCCTGTGCTGTACGCTGTTGGGCGAGGGCAGGTGGAACCATACTAACTCACACTGAACAACTTGAAGAACTTTGGGTGCTTTGACCTGGAATCGAACTGCGCCACAATGGCAGCCTCCATAGTGAACTATAATATCTGCCATCCCTCAAAATCAACGATTGAATGGACAAAAATTAGTAGAACAAACATACATAAAACGAAACTCTTTTCCATGGGAATAGCAAGCTTCAGTTCCCAACATAGTTTAACATTTCACTAATAAGATATTACATGTAGCAAAAATAGTTTGGGTTGACAAACCTTTTATTCACAGGCTATATATTTAGCGACCGTTGAATGACCTCAATGATCTCTGTTAAGTGTTCCATTTATTTACGTCGCGACATTAGTAAGACATTCTTTGGTCAAGAAAACTTTGAAATAGCAAGTGTCAACTTTTACAGGTGGTTGGCTGGTTGCATTGAACCACCAAACTAGAGTGCAGCTAAATGTTTTTATAATAATACTGTAAGTTAAACTTATGCATTTTGGTATTTTAGATATGATTGAAATGTCCTTATAATTATTGCATATTATTGCAAGTCTTATTCTTACTGTTCTTCTGATTGTGACTCAACCTTGGCTTTTTGTTACTCTTTTTCTTTGTTTTGTAATTGTTAGTGCTGTACTGTGATCGTGTATGTAATGATGTTGGATAATATCGCTCACAACTCGTGCTATGTACATAATTATATGTAATTATTTTCATTTTATTCAACTTTGATTTTTAGCTCTATAAAATTCAGTCCAAATCTCAATCTGGCCCTAGGCCTATAGTTTTAATAAAAAACTAGCCTATAATAATAATTATTATTATGTTTAATTTTAATGATAATAATTTATTCTATGTAATTCCATAAGATAAATGGAATATTATGTGCAAGACAGAAACTGATTTAATATACGGTGTAAGTCTCATTTGGCTATCGTATGGGAGCTAGCTTTATTGGTTACTGAATATCAACTTCAGCTGAATTTGCCTCTAGTCAGCCCTAATTTTTAAACCCCTGGTGTATCACCAATCCATCCCTAATAGCAGAGAAATACATTGAACTCATGCTACCGGTCTGCTAAAGCTCTATGTCTCTCTAAAGAAGTGCATGCTACTTTGTCTGGTAGAACTTACTTGCTGTTACCAGTTACGTTAAGCAGATATCCGCATTTTGATTTCATTTCTGATCTTTCAACTGCAGGTCGATCTATTCCATATTTTTCAGCATTATCATTTTACTGAAGCAATAAAAGGGTGTGTTAGACCTACATAACTTTCTCCAGCAACGACTATGACCATTTCAACACTTCAGTGTAGTTAATTGGAATTAGTTTCTTAGTCTGAGATCTGAATAGTCATAATAAATTAATAGTTATAATAAATTAATACCTATACAGTCTTTGGCTGTGCCTAAACATAGAGTAGTAAGGAAACTGCAGTGTTTCAAGCAGACACTAAATATACATAGGACCCTTGCTCTACCACCTTCACCATGTTGCTAATTTACCCTCGATGCATAGACATGTAGCTCGTAGCCTGTTTATTAGTGCAATTGCTATTATTGCCAGATTGTTAGACATGCGTTTTATTTTAAATTGAATTTAATTATTCCTATGAGGAGTCACTTAAATTGGCAGAGTGACAACTCTATACTTAGAATTTGTACTATAGAATTACTGTAATATAGGCCTGCCGACTTCTACTGCATAGACAGAGTGTGGGACACCTGTGCACTAGAATCACTAGTATATAACACAGTTATTAAAATGCCTTGAGGTAAATTGCAGGTTTTTGTAATAGCAGTCTCTCATTTGCTGGTCTGTCTGTCATTGTGCTGATTGGAGTATCTAGTTTCAGTTGTTTGATAGTGTGATTAGATTAGAGTCAACTTGTTCAATTTCAATTAAGCTTTGATTAACTTTGATCATCCATTCCTTAATCCAATCTCCTAAATAAAAAAGGTATTAACTATTAAATCCTGCTGCAACCTACACAAATGGCTTCAAAGTACATGTAAGTCTTCCTTGGTGCGGATTCTTGAATAACAACTTTCTGTATCTTAGTGACAGAAATGCAATTAATATATTACACAGTTCTTCCTGTTGTCTTTTATTAAATAAATGAGATTATGGCTTGCTAAAATACAGAATAATTTCAGTTACTTTTGGGATGGCCACTCTGCTGCAACTTGCTCCAAACGACGACGGGTAGGCTAATATACATGTAATTACTTTTACTAGAAGTAATTTGAAATGTAGGTTACTAGTAAATATATTATGTCATTAAGTAAGATAACATAGTGTCATTAGCCATAGATTTACATGCAGTATGTTACATAATTCTAACAGTATTGCGAGTAAAGATAGGCAACACATAAATACTGTAGGCCTAATCTATGAATGCAAGCATGTAATGTGATATTTATACAGTTGCATATCTTGGTAAAGCACTAGTCACTAATATGGCTTCTATTATGTGATTTTATCATATTATTATACTCAGTAAGTTGTCATCATATTATTAGGTTCTACTAAATACATGTAAATATCAGATGATACATCTACATTCGAAAGATTTATGGGATTTCATTTAGTTTTTAAACCTTCATGGTGAGTGTTGGTCTGTTGGACTTGTTTAACATGTCAAAAGCTCCAGTGGTTTGTTGTTTTCTATTTAGGTGTTAGAATTTTGAAGTGTGGGAGCACCTGTCCAGATTGACACCCTATGTTTTCAGAATAGGCCTGGCCTATACAATATACATACATGTAGCTCATCATTGCATTTTTCTGTTAAATTATAGTAGTGAGTTCTATTTTTTTATTTTCTGAGAGGGCCAATGCAGCATTGAAATTCCCTTAGTGTCTATTCACTCCCTTTAAGCATTCACAACTTTCTCTGCTCTTAGCTTGTACGCGCTATTGTCTTAGTATCTCATTACTCTAAATACATTTCTAATCCATTCACAGCAGTCAATGGTTTCCTTCACATATTTGTATTTGTTCAATTGTCTCGTTGAAAAGTTGCACCAGATAACTTGACCTAGTAGAAGCTACCTGAAGCATTTCATGAATGATTGTTTATGGAAACTTTGTCGAATTAGAATTTCATGATTTATTTACAATGTTTCTTAAACTTGAGAAATGAAACAACGTGCTGCATTGTAGTATCATTCTGTAATAGACATGATTGTGTAGTTTGGAATGTCAAAGGTACCGTTGATGTATAATCGTAAACTGGCATTTTATCATGGGCTTTGAATTTTTCAAATTTTAAAATGATCAAAAAGTTATGAGTTATCATCCCATGGGCTGTTGTTTATACAAAGGGTAGTGCAACAATACAAACAGGTGCGTTCTTGCAAGCCATTATATTAGATAAAGTTGTTATTGTACAAGTTTAAAATAAACACCAAATTATACAGTCGGCTGGCTTATCCAACAAGCATTCTTACACTAGTGTAAGTATTAGGTATTCAACTTGTAAAGTTGTGATATTTTCTATAAACATTTTCTATAAAAGTAAATCCGGTTGTGTTACTTAGTGTGAATTACAATTACTAATCCGCGGCGGCAGCACCAGACTGTTTATGAATTCATACCCCACGTCTGCTAACGCATGATTTCACTCCTTGAATAGTTTACTTTTAGACTTTTGATACTCTAGTGGACAGCGGGCAGTGTTGGTCAGATTTGATCATTGTGCTGCACACCATATACATGTACATGCAAGTCTCTTTGATACCATCGAAGACTCAGATTCTCAACCCTGATTTTGGTACCCAACCCGATTTGGCACACTCCCAACCAAATGCCGAATCTCCCTAATTTTTAACAGAGACCCTGTCAAGACAGCATTGGGCGTGCTGATGCTGATTGGGCTTTCAATATCGGCGTGTACTTTATCGAGTTATGTACGTGTAACATGTCGCTGAATAAGTTAGTCTACTTATAGCTGGCTATATTGTGTGCTAACTGCAATGCATCAATGTTTACCTTTCGGATATGAATGCAACCTTTGGGTAGATAAAATACAGCTTCTCTTTTGAAGTTACAACTAGTTGTGTATATTTTAATGGGCTTCCACCCACTAATGTAAATATTATGGATTGGTTTCGTTAATTAGGTACAGTTTAGACACTATACAGTCGTGACATAGACCCAATCTATTAGTAATCAATATAGCACATTCCTATTTGACACATCATGTAAGTGATTGCAAGTGATTGCTGCAGTCAGAATGTTTATCATAGTATTCTCCTTCGTTTCTTCGTATTATCAATTGTGAGGAACTTTGTACACTCTCTAACTTTGTGCACTCCGTACCATTCGAAGGTTGCACTGTTTAGTTGTAAGTCGTTGGACACTGAACACCGTGTCTATGGCTCATAGTTTGTGTCATGAGTTGGTAGTATGGTACATTTCTAATCTCTTGTTTGCGAAGGATTCCTTTCTCCAATTGCATTCTATGTTGGAACTAGGAACAAGGGCTATCAAAATTTCTTCAAGGCTACTTCACCTAGCAGTTCTACAGTGCAGTTTTTCTTGCCTTTGATGGTTTGTAGATGGTATGCTTACGTTCAGATACAAAATGGATAGGTTCATGTTTTATGCCGATAACATACATGTTGTAGAATGAGATTGCAGTTATTATAGGAGAGTAGGAGGGGGACAATGTCAAAGTTAAACCTGCTGGGGTCATATCACTCAACTTGCTATAGTAAATGCACTCATGGTGATATAGCCCATTCTAGTGTTGGTTTATACTACTAAATAATATTGTAGAAGCTTGATAAGACTAGTGGTATGTTTGCTTTGCACTAGTACCTAGTGGCAGTAAAACTTGCCGCAGGTTGCTTATCTCTAATTATCTTCTATTGGTTAATTATATTTTGTCAATTTCTTGCTTGTGTGTTCCCCCTGGTTATAAAACCAATTACTATTTGGAAAATATGCAAATTTTTGCACTGTTAAGAGCAGATAACTCCTAAAGTAAATAATGAAGAAAGTTGGATGGTAGTTTTTTGCAAAAAGTAATTTCTGTGCTGATCTATGTGGACATATAACACGTCATGTACATGGCTGCGTCAGGCATAGCAAAGTAACTGAACTATTCCCACGCCTAATCATATAATATCAACCATCTTATGACACCAAACATCAACCAGCTTACAAAATTTTTATGATCAGGCATCTACTAAAGGACATGTTGTTATAAACTGACCCAGCCCCGTGGGTGTACCCATAAAGTAACTTATTGTTTAGAAGAACAAGAATATATTGTAGTAAAGCTTTATCTAAATGTTTTATAGCAATCATTCCCTTTATTGACGCCTTTGCCACAAATAATATCAGTTAGTTATCCAATCTCTAAGGTATATTACAGAAGTATTAATCAAGGTACTAACTTGCAAGGCTTTCATATTTAAAGTAGCAGGCCACATTTAGGCCTACAATATTAACTTGATTTTATGTGATAACCTTACTGAATGAATATGGATAACTTGGATGGCCTTTCAACCAGTCAATTTCAGTTGTAGCTGTATAATATGAGAAGCTGTTGCACCATTTCACAAAGTTGAAAGTTGTTCAAAGTATTAAAAAAGTATAGCCCTAATTGTCTTGTCTTAGACATTGGACTAGATAACATCTTCATAGAGTCTCTATATAATCATCATACTCGATACACTAGCTGCTAAATGCACTAAAAACTATTACACACATGTACCCGCAGTGTGCAACGTCCATGCTTATTTCAAAGGGTGGAATTTTAGTGTTTTGTTTTACGAATATTTAGCATGGTAATTGTGCTGGTAGCTGGCACTATGCAACATGTTGTAGTTTACATTGGTCGCCATGGTAGCTGGTATGTCTAATAGAGAATGCACTGTGTTAATTGTACTGTAGGTTAGTAACACTGAGCTCCTCAGTTCCGGTGAATCCTCGCATGTGAATTGATTTGCTCTAAGGAAGTGGACTTTACAACTAATTTGCTACCATAATTGACTATATTTTCTGCTACTTCAGGCAAGAAAGGCTCTAGTACTAGCCTCATGTTTTATTAAATAATTACTTATTAGGACTGTTATCTACTTGTAAAAGTGTTATACTTAGTGTAGATATTGCTAATTGCTGACACCTGAGAGGTTCAATATTTAAAATCTAAGTTCCAAATACTTATAAGCTAACATGAGATGTTGGTCTATTTTAAAAAAAGGCACATATTGTTCAATCTAGCCATTATTTTATTTTTTTGTGAGTGGGCTATTAGGAATTTTTAACAAAAGTGTGAATATAATAATATCTACGTACATAGTATACATCGATATACATGCATCTATACTGTTTGTATGTCCATGTAGATACTATACTGTATGTAGTCCTATGTAGCCTACATGTATATACTATACTGTATGTATGTACATGTAGATACTATACTGTATGTATGTACATATAGATACTATACTGTATGTAAGTACATGTTCATACTATAGTATAATATTTTATTATACAGATGCAGTACTTTATCCAAGATCTCTAACAATTGTGAAGCAATGAGTACAGCGGCATCACCTAATTACTTAGCAGCAGCCAATCACGTTGCGTATGCTAGTAGCTCTACGCCTCCTGCTGCCTCTGGATTACACAACAGCAGCAGCCGAGCGGCAGCGACTAGACTAGATGATGCTATAAACCAGTTAAGAAGTGTCAAACAGAATGGTAAGTAATGATAACACAACAACAATATATAAATGTGTAATTGTAGTAGACACTAATGCGGGATAGTGCTCAGTCAGTTGACAATAACTAGAGCAGGCAGGTAGGTTAATATGTCTGATTACCTGCCTAATTAGCTAAACATTGCTCATAAAAGCCACTAATTTCTGGAATCATGAAATTTATTCGTTTTTATAAACAAAATATATGAGTTACAGTTGTAAGACTAAAATTTATTAGATACAAAAATATCAAATTTTGGAAGGAAACGAGTAATGAAATTTTTTCGTACCCTTTTGGTTCTATTATTACATTATTAATGTATCAATTACGGCTGATTGATTACCCATAATGCAGTGAATTAGCTTGGAGTATAATAGGTAGGGTAGTTATATAGTTTAGATTCATAGAAAGTTACATATGTGGAACTCACAATACAACAATAGACTAGGGTTCATATTACTGCTGATAGACTAGTACTGACAGCTCAGGGGTTTGTATCTACATGAATATTTATTATACTAGAGTATAGAGTAGGACATTGTTGTGTTAGCTAACTTGTGGGCTCAGGACTTGTGCTGTAAGTAGGCCTACAATTGTGCAAAGTGCAAAAATACTGTAATTGGCATTGTTGTAACTGGTTTGAAAGTGGTAGCAAGCTAGATAGGTGGTAATTTTTGTATCGTATATGTGTAGGTATAATATTGGTGTTTTTATTGTTTTTTATATTGTAGCTGGTCACTGTATACTGCAGTTGTTGCTGTATACTGTAGTGGTTGCTGTATACTGTAGTGGTTACTGTATACTGTAGTGGTTACTGTGAACTGTAGTGGTTACTGTATGCTGTAGTGGTTGCTGTATGCGTAGTGATTACTGTATGCTGTAGTGGTTGCTGTATGCTGTAGTGATTACTGTGTACTGTAGTGATTACTGTATGCTGTAGTGGTTGCTGTATGCTGTAGTGATTACTGTATGCTGTAGTGGTTGCTGTATGCTGTAGTGATTACTGTATACTGTAGTGGTTGCTGTACACTGTAGCGGTTACTGTACACTGTAGCGGTTACTGTATACTGTAGCGGTTACTGTAACTATATTGTAGTGATTACTGTACACTGTAGTGATTACTGTATACTGTAGTGGTTGCTGTACACTGTAGCGGTTACTGTACACTGTAGCGGTTACTGTATACTGTAGCGGTTACTGTAACTATATTGTAGTGATTACTGTACACTGTAGTGGTTGCTGTACACTGTAGCGGTTACTGTACACTGTAGCGGTTACTGTACACTAGCGGTTACTGTAACTATATTGTAGTGGTTACTGTACACTGTAGTGGTTGCTGTACACTGAAGCGGTTACTGTACACTGTAGCGGTTACTGTATACTGTAGTGGTTACTGTAACTATATTGTAGTGATTACTGTATACTGTAGTGGTTACTGTATACCGCAGTGTGCTAGTGTGTGATGTATAGGTCTACCCTGCTTGTAGGTGGAGGAAAGTCATATCAAACTCATGTTTCGTCTCCACTAAAAGGTCCTGTACTGTCACCTCGTAGTATCACAGCTGCACACAATGGACCAGCATCACCTGGAGGGACGCATTATGTAACCCACCAGTTTACCGGCAACAGAGGCACTCAGGCTATCTCTGGTGCTCAGACTACAAATTATAAAACTGTTCACTCGTCCACAGCCGCTGCTAATGGTAACATGATCAAAACAGGAGTTACAGCTTCGAGGAAACCAGCCATTCCAGAGCAGTGTAAGTAAATATTAGTATATTTACTAATCTTATGTGATTCCTTACTGGAAATATGGAGCGGCATGTGACTTGAGCACTCGGGATATCTGCTAGTGTATCTCTCTTATTGGTGGCTCTTAAACCACAGTCTACTGGAGTCTGCAGATAGGCCGGCAATAGAGTGAACCTAGGCTGTTTCCTTTCTTACCGAACAGTTCCTACACTACTACACTGTTACTGCCACTACTACTACAACAACAGCTACTACCACTACTGCCACTACTATCACTACTACCGCTACTACTAGGCTACCACTACTACTACCGCTACTACAACTACTACTGCTACTACAACTACTACAACTACTACTACTACCACTACTACTACTGCTACTACAACTACTACTGCTACTACAATGACTATTACCACTAGTACTACCTCTAACTATACTGCCATAGAATACTGTGACTGTTAACATCACTACCATGTAGGCTAGGTAAAATGTTATATTATCTGTAGGTTTGGGATTCTAATTTCAACTGTCCAGCTGTGAGACTAATAGCATTGAGTCAAACATTACATTATTGATAATAATATTTCAAAGAGAGAAAGTATTATACTGTGAATATATCAATAATAAGTTGCTGTTCCTTACAAATTATTAAATTCATTTCAATGAGATCCTACCTGTTGGCTACAAGAGTGGGGGGGGGAGTACTGAATACCCGCTGTACATCCAGTTCACCAATTACTCGTAGGCTATACCATTAGTGCACTGTATCCAGTAGGATGAGTTTTATTATGCCTATCTAGTTTCTTCTCCTCTGTGTACAAGTTATCCAGTGAATACAATCACTATGTAGTATTAACACTGGCGTACATCTAGGGCAGAGACAGCACATTCTTTTATTAACGTTTCTCCCTAGTATTTTGCTTCTAAAACTTGCAGTGCGAAAGCAGACAGGCCCCTCCTCTCCCCTTTCTAAAGTATCACCCTCTGGATCCACTCGCTCCAGCAGTGCCAGCAGCTACGGAGATGTCCACTCTCACAGACCTCACCACTCAACTGTCGTGTTCGATGCTCAAGGTCGATGCACATGCTGCCCGTTTGGATATCACGTAGATATCGACTTTGTCAACTTCTCACAGGTATGCATAGGCCTAGCATGTAACCATATATTGTACATGCATGTTACATAGGCCTATATGGTGTCATGAGGTGATCCCACCTGTGTTACACAAATTGTTATGGAAAGGCTTGTTGTGTTATGGGAACACTAAGCCATTCTACATGTACATGTAGTTATGATTTACGAAATTTTTTGTTATCGGAACAATTATGTAGGCCTAACTACAACAATTGTGATTAGATGTTTAATTTCTGGCTATCAAATACCCAAAAAGAATCTACAAGTAGCTACAACAGTACAAGTACTGTATGAGTGTAATACATGTATATTCTATTTCTAGTAGATTCTGTTTGCAATTCCACATTACATGTATAGTGCATTTGGCAGAAATTGGGAGGAGTTATCTCCTCTTGAACTGACCCTTTGAGAGATACGTAGTATATAATATACAGTACTAGTTGATATTACTATTTAGGTCCAGCAGTTACATGTAAATATATATAATATAGTGATGTAATAGCAGAATAGATAGCCACATGCAGTGTTGTTAACTGATTTTATATTCTTGTGTAACTTTGTTCTCTCGGCCATTGAACTATCTGAATGTATGATAATAAATATATAATGTCGTACTAAGTTTTGCTATACTAGTAACAGCAGTCAGTCCTATTTGACATCAACATTGTGAAATTAAAGTTTGGAAAACAACCCTGAAACTTATGTAGTATTCAGTTGGATAGACTTATTGTATAGTAGAGTAATACTGATATTATCATGGCCTTATGCTATCTGTTCTCGCTGTCATCTTTACAGGACGTGCACAGCCCGACCGCAACATTCAATAAGCCTGTACGAAAATCCAGACTAAGTTTTGATAGTCAATCATCTCACGGCAGTCAACATGGCAGCCAGCACGGGTAGGCCTTTATTTCAGCAAATATTAACTTAACATTTACCATTAGGTAATATATGTACATGACTGTATAGTGATTAAAGTACAGAGTTGGCTTGTGACTTGAAATTTACATGTTGATTTTCACAAGTCAATGTAGTGTATTCCGCACATTTATTCTGTAATATAAATCTACTGCCTATCCCATGTTGCCTTGTATTAGAGTTAGTTAGCTTTTATCATTAGCACTAGGGCTACAAATACAATGGCTTGTTGTTATAACTTGAACGCCAACTGTTGGGTGAAGGGACTCTGTTCATTATTAAAATATAAATACTTGAGTGGTGATATAATTTCTATCAAACTCCAATTGAATACGGAGTGTGATATTTTTGGGGAAAACTTGAACTTTAGATTTTAGTAAATGATGTGTGTTTTACCCAATCTGGAAAAAAAGTGTATTAGTTTACTATACGAGTATAAGAGTATAATATTCGCACAAATAGTGTGTAATCTGAGATTGGGATGGGTGTTGCAACTACCTGACTATTTCACCTTTGACATGTAATAGGCATAGGCTATATTTCTCTCATGCTTTCACTAATGTGTTGTGTGCATATTTATTAATTAGTAGATATACTATTTTTCATCCCCCACCTGTTGCAGAGCCACAAAATAATTTCAAACTAGTTTTATCAAATAAATATGTTCGCCTCCTATTCCTGTGAGACACATTTCCAACTGCAAGCAATGGAATTCTTAGTAAATACACTGTACTGAATAGTCCATTATGTAGCCTACATGTATGCTATGTAGTGTACAAGTAGCCGTAGACTGGGTTCCCAACACTGATAGTGGTGGGTAGCGTAGTAGGCCATGTTACAGAGTGACTGAACAGCCCCTGTTTTAGGATTGGAACCCAGGCGGCTGTAGCCTGTGGTAAATAGCATTGTGATTGTAAAATACTTACAAGTATATACATGTACCTTGTATTTTGGGCCTACATGTGGATATTTAATGTATTATTTATACAAGTTTTTCACAATATTACTTACCTCCATTTAACTCTAATGACATTCAGTATTTCGATGTCAATGATTTATCCAGCTATACCTCATAGTATTGCAACTCCCTACCTGCAGTGCAAATTACATGCACATAAAATATTATATGTTATTATAGTGTTGCCAATAATTAGGCTACTACTGTGTGATACATCAACAAAGGAGAGAGGAAGAGCAAAAGGGAGATGATAAAACATAAAATATTATCTCGGAATCAGTGCTATTACAAGAACTGAGAACTGTTAGCATTTACTTGATGAGATATTAGATATCACTGTTATGTTCCTGTAGTAATATACACACTAATCATTTATTGTGTAACATTGCGAGTCAGCTAACCACTAGGTAGGTTTCTCGGCAGCATCAATATATCTCTCATTAGTTTTCAGTAATTTCTACGACGGACTGTCACGCAGAGATGTCATTTGATGTGAGGCTATAATTTTGCTGAACATTAGCTTTGATTGATTCGAAATCATTCAATTTAATTAGACCGTTTATTGTGTAACTTTGATCTCATCGATTTTAATTATCTCGTTTTAGTACGACGAACTACTCCAGTTTATTTATTGACGATGTGGAGGGAAGTGTAAAGCCTGTGACAGCAGAAGTTACACACCGTCAGCAATCAGTACCGAGGTCTTTCTCTTCTGTAGAGAGAAGTTCTGTTTCTCCAGCTACTACCACTGTCACTACATCGGAAGACGTTTATAGGTAAGCTAATAGTTAGTACATGTAGATAGTAACAGTAAATAGGCCCACTACTATAACACTACTACTTACATGTAGTTTTAAGAAACTAGTTGTTGCGTCTCTTGCTAAAATATAAGCTACTTTATTACATTTGTAGTTTAGTTGCATAACACTAGATATTCAGCAGAATAACAATTAGGAGTTTTAAAATATCATCACTTTGCGGTTAGCTGAAATGGAAACAAGCACCATCGACATGCTGTGTGACATGGTAACACTAGACCTAGACCAGAGTCTATACTGTGTAAAACCTTCCTATTATTCCTAATGGAGACAGTTTTTGTCCAATCCAGTCCAATCTGTACATAACATTTCAGGAGTTACCCAAATGGTCAACTGGTCAAGTCTGGATCGAGTGATACAGTTGACTCCATGATGAGTTATACGAATCAAGTAAAGACTACTAGACGTACTGTTACCTCCACACAGTTAGCTGAAACCATGGCTACTCATCTACCAGATAATGGTATGTTCCCACATCTCTTAGTCTTCTATTACACTGCTGTCACTCTCTATCCTCTGACACACACTCACAGGTGTTCATGAGACATTCATAATGTAAATCATGGTGTATCATTTTCTCACATACATTGTACTGTGTTTCTTCTACACAGTTTTAACATCATGATTCTGTGTTTAGTGTTTTACTTATTTTTTATCATTTGAGGCGTTTTGTATTATGTTTTACATGTTATTGCACATTGGGAGGATAATTGATATATTTTTCCCAAATCTTAATCAGATAGCAAAAGCATGGTTTTTTTAATTTCAAAGAAGGATTAAGCCCCAATAGATTTATGCATTATTTAGATTTAAATTTAATTTTTTTAACTTCTGAACATCAGCCATAAATTTAAATGATTGTGTTATAATTCTACAGTTTACTCAGCTTTCCCGGTGTATTACTACTAGCTATATAACTATTTACCAACCGAATGCATGGGTACATTTACTTATCACTGACTACAATACAGCCTTGCAAGGACATAGAAAATGTTACATTTTTATGTTATTGTAAACGCTCATTGACTTATGAAATTATTGCTCTTACAATGTAAGTCTGGAATGTATTCCCGTGGAATTTGTTTAAACAAATGACCCTTAACATTTATAATACAAGTTAAATAGTTTTATTTGATTAGAATTAACAATGCAAAAAGATAGTATCTTGATAATAATTATATTTTCACGCCTTACGTGTGACTATATAATGCTAGTTTTATTCACTTTGGTAATTGTCTTATCAAGATAAAGAGTCTGCCGATATTTGCAGAGGTAATAGTATACGCTCCTAATTCATGTTGCATGAATGGTCAGCCTTCTCGTCTGGATTTACTGTTATATAGGCACATACTACTATAAGCATCAACAATAATGTTATAAGCGTCAACTAGGCTGTTATAAGCACCAAATATGATGTTATAAGCACCAAGTATGATGTTAAAAGCATCAACTAGGCTGTTATAAGCATCAACTAAGCTGTTATAAGCATCAACTAGGCTGTTATAAGCATGTATTCTCGATTGGTGTAATGAGGCTTCTGCTGGGCATGAATATCAGGTGTAGAATGTACATAGGCATACATGTAGTTATGTATATAGTGTATAGGCATGCTGATTCCCCTCCAATCTACATTTTATGTATGTACATGTACATAATGTACAACGCATGTCAAGTGCATGATTGAAAAAAGTTACATTTATGTCATAAGGTATAGGAATTGGGGTAAACAACTATCTCTTTCTTTGTCTGCTCATCGGAGAGAGAGCTTCCAGCATGGCATATGAAATACACACAAGCTCCTTAGTTTATCCAATTCTGCTGTCTGTCATTAGTATAAATAGACCGACCGTGTAGGCTACACAAGTAATTGAAGATGCAGAGAGAGCACAACTTCAAATACAAGTTGCTATGAAGCTAATATTGGAAGTTATTTCTCTCATTAGCTAGCATGTGTTTGTGCCATATCTCCATCCACAATGTCTTAATTCACTCACTATATGGTATACATGCAGGTGGGGCGGAGCTCACCATCTCCCCCGAGTCGGTGGAGCAGATCAAGAAGCACATGGCACTCAGTCTACAGAGAATGCAGGAACTAGAGGATCAAGTGAAGATGATACCTATGATGCAGGTCAGTAGTTCACTCTAACCTCTCACAATCCTGTTCCAAGGAGCTGGTCGCTTCTGGTTGGGTTGGTTAAAAGACCAATAGGCTTATACTATGTACACTGCCTTGCTTTTGTTAGAATACTAATATGGCACCTGTAAAGCAATTACCTTATATAAAACAGTTGTGTATAGCAAAGGTATCGACCAATAGCGGGCAGTAGTAGGGTGAGATGGTGGCATTAGATGATACCATGTACCATGAGATGCGTATCGTGGGAGGGTACCGTGTGGCATGTGAAATTATTAGATGTACTATTATTAGTACATTTCAGCCAATGAGGATAGACTCCATATTATGTCATTCGCTGCCCGTAGACCATCCTGGGAGTCTCTATTTACTGCTGCCAGAGTTAATGAACTTGTTAAATACATGTCAGCGTTTTGTGTCGAGATGACTTTGTGTGAGATGAGTTTAATGAACTATGCTGTTCCCTCTCTGACTCTCATCATTCATCATGAGATATTTTCAGTTGGCATAGAGTAATTTAATTAGTCATGTCTAATTACATCTCAGAATAATTGTGTTGTATCATCTTTGTAGGCTATAGCCTTGGCCTATTAATACAGTTTAGCCTACAGATCTTGTATCACATCAATAATATGTTACTAGCCTACATGTGCAGTAGCAGCTGACTATTGTGCAATAAATATGTAAGGGAAGGCAACTCATAGATTACTGTGTGGTGCTGCACATGATACACTGTAGATTGTCTGTTGATTTCTATGATATAACTGTTTATAGGAGAGAATTTCCAGACTAAAATCTGACAAAAAGATGTTAGCTGAACAACTGGCTAGTAAGAGTGGTGTAAGCTGTATGAGGTCTATTGGTGTGGGTGACTATGATGTCCACACTGAACATACACGTATAGAAAAGGTGGGCCTTGGGCTAATTTATCTGATACAGAAACTGTGATGAATACTATGAATTACAATGTAGTTGTAGAGATTTAGTTCTATAATACTAATACAGGCATAAAGTCTCACCCTGGATTAGATATATCTACCACCAGCCTTGAATAGATTATACCTGCAGCCCAGTATAAATTTACTGTAGTTTATGCAAATTTAAAAATTTGGCCAGTTAAATGAATATGTATTTTCTCTTCTGAACTATGTTTAATGTGTGAATGCTTCCACTCTTGGTAGTAGACAGGTATATCTTATGACCCATTATTGCCCAGGAAACTGAAAGTGGGTCGTACTAAGTTTGTTTTGTGAACTCCAGTTTTAGTACGATACTACGTGAGGTCGTTGCACAGGAAATGACATGTGATAATATCTCTCTTGGCCTTATTTCAGTTTTGCAATTCATTACATCAGACCTACATGTATATATTTTCACTCTTTATATAAGGTGTGAATGTGGCATGTATGTAGATGTATATAATTATGTTTCTTAGGTAATACAGACTGTGGTCCAAGAGGCACCACCCAAACCCTCAGCTAGCATTGCTGTCGGTAACTATGATGTGAATGTGGAGTATATGACTGAAGCAGAGGCTTACCACACAATCGCAGAAAAAGTGCAGAGAATTAAAGAGAAGGAAATCCAGACTTGGATAGAAGGTTTGTGTTGTCAAATTATATTGGGGCTAAAATCTTATGATAACTGTTTCCTGAATTACGATACATTCACCCTCAAGATTTTAAATCAGGTGGTTGAATTAAGTGCAATTGGTATCAGTTGTTACATTGTAAATGTTCTTACACTTGGGATCTTGACTGTTTATTTGTATGCTTTCTGATTTGTTATGGGAGTTTTGTACTCCTGTAATATTCATGAGTGCATGAGGGAACAACTTCAACTCATCTCGTGCTAGTATACGAGTTACAATTGTTACAGCTACTGTTATATAAATATGTTTCTCTGTAATGTATTGTGTAGTCTAAAATAATGAAGTGGAATATTATATATGTGAATCTATACTGTATTTAGAGGGAGAGAAAGCACTGGCCAGCAGACGGGCTGCAATGAGGTCTTGTGGTGTGGGAGATGGAGATGTCTTTGCTGAACCAGAAACCATTAAAGTTAAAGAAACAGAAATTAAAACAGTTTATATTGAACCAGATAAACCGGAGCAGAGGAATGTTGGACTCCAGGTGATTCTATATTGTCTATATTGTTTGTACTCTACACCCAGCTATCTAAACATTATACTCTTTACACATTATGCACAGTGTGTAGGATAATGGTAACCTCAGAGAAATGTTATTTAGCTTTGGTTACTATTGGCTCTAAATTGAATGAATGGAGAAGTTACGATTCATAATTTAACCGTAAGCTCTAAAGGAAGTGAAGGAATCTTTACTCGCGCATTTACTGTTGATGAGCAGTTATCATAGAGTGATCTCCCTACGGTGGTCAAATGTACATGTTGTAATAAATGTGCACTATAAATACGGTGATGTGATATGGTATATTAACCTTGAGTTTCTGTTCCACAGGTCAAACCTAGTATGAGGGACGTCTGCATTGAGTTCTCACATCAGGAAGAGAAACCATTGACCAGAACATGTGGAGTTAATGTAGACATCAATGACATTATTCAGGTCTGTTATACTAATGTGTCACTACATCGGCAGCATTTCTCCTCTTAGCAGTATCACGCTATAGGCTAGTGTACACGAGCTATTAATAAATCGTGTAATTACAGTAGAATTATTCACAATATATAAAGCCTTTGACACTGACTGTTCCCGTGGTTGAAATGATTGTCCTGACTTTATGATACTAAATTATCATAGAGCTAAGACTACTGTAACTGCTATATTATGCCACAATTTGTTGCTAAACCACTGCAAGTGGTAGCGGTACTGGATTAGATTAATATTGTACTTCATATTGTGTTTTCTGCCATAGAAAATTTCAATGACCCACAATGTGAGGTAGAAGCGTCTGGATGTTGTTTGTATTGGCTCCAAGCTAAAGATTTGCCATACATGTACCACTCATACTGTTATCCCTTGTTTTCTCTTCTCCCAATTGTGTTGCTTACTGCTTACCCATTTACTGTTTGTTGTGTAATCTAGCAAAGAACTACAGATAAAGCAGTAAATACGGTTACTGCAGCGCCACAGCAGCAGCCGGTCACAGTATCATCGACCTTGGTACTGCGACCTGCTCATCAGTACACTATCTCCATGGTAACAGCGTAATATCATAGCTGGGGTAGTTTAGACTACACACCTTTATCTAGATTCTTATCTATTAATAGAATCACTGCATGCGGTATTTTCTGGAATAGGGGTGGTTCTACTTTAGCCTATGTTCAACTGTTTGCATTAAAAATGGGTGATTTTACAAGCCCGTGCTTCAAAGAGTCGTTGCTTCGAAATATATATTTTTGTGCAATGTATTATGGGTCTCTTTACTCCTGTACCAATCATCTAATGGTTACCATACTGGGTAGTTTTGTAGTTGTCTTCTCTTTTTCTTCTTATGATTCTTTTGGGTATGTTGGAGAAAGAACTTGTGGCATATTAACACTGTCTGTCGCCATTCGACTAGTTCAAACATGTGAGCACAAGGTCTTCTGGTTGAACTCAAAATGGAAGCCTGTGGTCACTTATCTATTACATGGGAAGTCTTTTGGTGCATGTATACTCACAATCATAGTTTTGTGGGCCCAATAGTATGGATACTAAGGTATGTGTTCATTCGGTGACAATATCATACAGGAAATGCAGTCACAGAGCGAAGAAATGGATCGAGTCGACTATGGTCAGCTGCAGTCCGGTGCATTGACCGCTGGTCAGAAGAACATGTGGCAAGTCCAGAAACACGTTATACAGAGAAAGTTCATGGAGGTAATGATAGATACTGTTCTATACCCATTTATATAATGGTTTATTTTGAGATAACTTTAGATAGCTTCACTTCGGCAGATTTATCGTGAGAAATCTTTCAACTTTTTATTACATTATATCCAGTAGGAAGTTCATTCCCAACTAACTCTATTGCTAATAAATGATTGCATTTTCCATTGGGCAGCAGCTGCCGTCTTCTAAACCTAAAATCACAGGCAATTCTACATCTAGTCCATTTGTTATTGTTGTAGGCAATGCACAGAGGTACACAGAACGATCTGGTTGCGTTTATCACTGGTCTATTGAGAAGGTCCGTTAAAAGTGTGGGTACGACTGTCAAACCAGATACTGCTGACTTTGGAATGAAAACATCATCCTCTGGTATCAGGTATACCTGCCATGAATTATATAAATATACTCTTAGTGCATATCACTATGTCCGCAGTAGCTCCCCTAATATGTGGGCTGGATAAGGGGCACGGGAAGCACACATATTTATCCATTACAGTAACCCACTGCTGTTTATAGTAACCCTAACTCTATTTAATCTTGGTTACAAGTTTTTCGTGTAATGTTCTGTATTTTCTTCAGTTCTCCTAATGTATTAATAAATTTGCAAACTGAAAGACTTTTATAAAAGTTGGCTTTGGTGTACACCTACTCTATAATGCAATGAGATGTTCTATTTTTTGTTGTTGTAATTAATAATAGTACAAAGTGATCTGTTTGTAGAGGAACAGATGTTGGTGTTGGGGAAGACACAGTTGATGTTACAGTCAAACCTTTTGTTATGACTCGAGACAACTTCTGTACTGTTAGACCTTCCACACGTACCCAACCTACATGGACTGATCTAATACTCACATGTGATAGTGCAACTAATACACAGGTAAGTCCTAGACGGTGCTGTACACACCTTGATGTACATAATTTATGGTACGAGTTGTTATTCGAATATATACAGTACTAGCATATTTTGGTTTAGAATATAATATATAGTACATGTACATGTACATGTACAAGTACATGTACAAGTACATGTACATGTACATGTACAAGTACATGTACAAGTACATGTACAAGTACTTGTACAAGTACATGTACAAGTACATGTACAAGTACATGTACAAGTACATGTACAAGTACATGTACAAGTACATGTACAAGTACATGTACAAGTACATGTACAAGTACATGTACAAGTACATGTACAAGTACATGTACAAGTACATGTACAAGTACATGTACAAGTACATGTACAAGTACATGTACAAGTACATGTACAAGTACATGTACATGTACAAGTACATGTACAAGTACATGTACAAGTACATGTACAAGTACATGTACAAGTACATGTACAAGTACATGTACATGTAGTACTAAACTACTAGCATATGGATAGCCCCAGTAATAGCTGAACTCAGTTGTTACTCTGCTACCCTTGGAATGGATATGTTGACTTATGTGTATCTTTCAACTAAAGCAGGCTGATGGAAGTCAAGCCCCTCAACAGTTAACTGCTAAGGATCTTTGAGCATGCTCTGTTGTAACACTAAGATAAATAATAGTAACAAAATAATGGAAAATACTTTCGACCAGCTGCCCTACAAATGTAAAATAGAAACCTGTTTGAAATATTCAGACTACGCTGTATACATATAAATATTTCATGGCTTTGAATTGTTTATTTTACCATTTTTTATTATTTTTTAAATAATTTTATTGCACCCACTTATTCAAATTTCTTTGCCCTTTGACCTAGAGGCTCTAAAAGCTCACTTTTTCCCTCCTCAAGTGTGTTGCTTACTGCTTACCCATTTGCTGTTTGTTGTGTGATCTAGCAAAGAACCACTGATAGAGCAGTAAACACTGTTACTGCAGCGCCACAGCAGCAGCTGGTCACAGTATCATCGACCTTGGTGCTGCGGCCTGCGTGCCAGTACACAATTGTGAAGGTAACAGCGTAGTATCAGCTGGTGTAGTTTAGATAGATAGCAGGTCAATTTCACACCCTCATCTAGCCTATTAATCGAATCACTGCATGCAGGAACCTTCTGGAATGTGAACAGATCTACTGAAAAGTAATAGTCATATGACATGTGTTTGCTTTTTGTTTACGGTATATCTGTCCACATCCCAATTCGGTTTGTAGTTGTTAGAGCCATAATTTCATCTGTTTTCAAAAACTTTGAGCTTTGGGAACTATTCAGCAAGGTGATGCTTTCAAACCGAGAACGCAAACTAATTCTTCTCAATGATTTACTTCCATATCTACATGTATGTCTATGGGTGCGGGTTGTTCATATTACCTGCCTTAGTTGGTAGATTTATATTTGTGCTACCAGGGCTTTTGTTGGGCATGGTGTTGGTGCCGTCTATATTTTATTATAATCGCTCTCTCCCCTCCTGGTGTCGTCTGCTGCACTGTTCTATGTCCAAGTCTGTCTTGATTTATTGATTAAGGAAAATTTTAGGTCTGCGTTACCCCTCCCCTCTATTATAAAGTTATCATAGATTTGTTGTACCAATGCAATACTTCAATGGCTAGTGTTGAATAATGTCATCACAAGGTAGGATAACTCCTATGAGTTGTACAATGTATTTCCAAACTCACTGCATGTGGTAGAGATGTAAATCATGTGTTTAAATCTGTTTATTATTCTTTTATCTCACAGGAAGTAACTTCAACTCAGTATCCAGACACACTTGTGGGCACTCGATGCAGTCGTTGTCTCTCTCGTCTATCTGTGTTTCGACCAACTATTCTTGATGGAAGTCGTCTTCTCCATGTCTCTACTCTTCCAGATCTCAGTTGTGTTCAGAATGATGTTCACTCACCCCCAGTACGTCGTGTCAAGTCTGCGATTGTTCTTGGTCCACCGCTCTGGAGAGTAGAGGTCATCAGTCCATTTAGTTCAGTAACAGAGTTTAGTTGTACTACACCTAGTAGTTCAGACAGTGGGAGTTGTGTTATGTCAATATGCGATTTTGAGCTGGAATATCCACTAATATCATGTGATCATGATATAAAGACAGAGCTCCACATGAGTTGGTATGATCCAGATTATATTTGGAGTGTAGATGATTTGACAGAGTGTTCAGATTATGCTGACATAATGTCAACTACATCAGAGCAGAGTGAGTCAGCACTGATGAGGTCACATGACTGCCTGTATCAGGTACAACTAGGAAGCTGTTCCTGCATGAGCAACTGTGTTTGGGGTTTTGTGTCGGAGTTATTATCCCTCTGTTGTTCGTGGTTGTATTGGAATATATTCTGTAGTTTTCCACTAGGCAGCATGAAAGTCTCAGAAGTTGTCTTACTTCTCTTCTTTGAAAATGTGTTTGAATTCCCTGTAGTACTACATCTTACAAGGTACATTACATGATAGTGTGGCTTCTGTCCCATCATGGTTGTCTGCCATTGTATTTGCTCATTGGTTATTACAGTATTTAGTTTTATGGGAATTTTAGCTGTGGATTTTACATGTTGTGTGTTTCGTCATGGAGGTAGACCCATCATCTGTCATCCACCCAAATTAAACCTTCTTTAACTGTTAAATACTGCAACTCTGTTTCAACTGCTTGGTGTAGGGGTTTTATAGTAGGCCTACATCTTGCTTGTATATACGTTTTTATGTGTTTGTCAAATGCATTCTACAATGTACATGTATGTCCCTAGTTGTGAATGATTTATAATCTTGTTCAACACATTTTATTTGGTTTATCTATTGTATTTAGGAACTTTACACAGGACAGCAGCAGTCAACGCTAAACCATGTCCCCAAGACCTCTAAGGCTAAAGAATCTATGCTCTCACAACCTCCCAGTAAGTTATTGAATCTAGTAGGCCTAGATATCACAGTACTTGAGATGTCATTGTGTTTGTACAGAAGGATGTTGAGGATTGTACAGTAATACTGTATGGGTTATTCTCATGGGAAACATCCATTAAATGCCATCAGTTCAAGAAAAGAGCATCTGACAGTATCTTTGCTCATTAATTTCTTGCCCCATCATTAGTAGCTCTATAAGTGCGAAACCCTCTAATCTCCTGGTTCACGTAAAAGTAGTCATTATTGAGTGAGTCTCGCTGGGATTATAATCTGGCTAAAATTCTTCTTTCACAAATTCAGGTGTTAGTCCAACTTCAAAAATGTCTACAACCACCAAGTCTGTACGGACATCTTCAAGCAGTAGTGGTGGTGGTGGTGGTGAGTCTTCAGTGATACGGCGCAGCAGTGGAAGCGGTGGCGGTGGTTTCAGTCTAGGAGAGATCAGTAGAGAATATGTTGATGAAGTCTTGTCTGCACCTTCCTCCAGGGTTAGCCAAGTTACCTATCAATATCTAGTAGAGTGATTTTATGGTACTATGAAATGTTATCCGCTGCTACCACTCTGCTTGAGTGGTTGTAGTAGTAGTTGGTATTAGCAGCAGTAGTACATAGTAACAGCAGCAGTAGTAACAGTAGTAGTAGTAGTAGTAGTAGTAGTTGCAGTAGTAGTAGCAGTGGTGATAGTACTAGTAGTGGTAGCAGTATTTGTAGTAGTTGCTGTAGTACAATGTAGTAGCAATGGTGATAGTACTAGTAGTACCAGCAGTACTCGTAATGTTGTCTTCTATCATGTTTTATGCTATAGAGTGTAAGAGCTAAGAGTACCTCAGATACAGAAGTTAATAGTGAGACTTTACCAGACCATCTGGTAGAACAAAAGACGGAAATCTCTGAGGATGGAGCAGTCAGCAAGATTACTCGTGAGGTGAAGGCAGCACCAGGTGGGGTGAAGTTGTCCTTGAACTTTTGTCTATATAATGTAAATAATGATGAAGTACATTGTATGCTATGTATATATGTACACTGTAGGTATACGACCAGCCAGATATGTCACTGTGTATATATGCACTCTGTACATGTAGGTATGTGATCGGTTGGTGATGTCACTATGTATGTATGTGTACTGTAGGTATACGGGAAGAAAAGACTGTGAGAGTAACGAAACAGCAGAGTCCAGATGGTAGAGTATCAGAGTCTACACAGAGTGATAGTACCTCACAACAAACCAAATCTATTTCCACTCGCTCTACTCTTACTAGTGATGAAGAAAGTGTATTAGGTACAGTTTGCCTATTACACATAACGCCTGCAACTCATGTCGGCATAATTAACTGTCCATATGATTACATCCCCAAGTCGCATACCCAACTCACAAATTTTTACTATGTTACTCCCTTATACAACTCATTATGTTTTATAGGAGTTGTCCCCCTTTCTCTTTATTGATAACCCTCAGCTTTTGTTATGCAATGACTTTATATTCATATTTACTATACATGTAGTATATAGGTACATGACGGTACATATTAATATTCTGTTTCTGTGGAGTTGTTCCCCTTACATAATCTCTATATCCATATTGCAGGCAGCAGCTTCC
Organism: Bugulina stolonifera; assembly: GCA_935421135.1. Taxonomy (NCBI): domain Eukaryota; kingdom Metazoa; phylum Bryozoa; class Gymnolaemata; order Cheilostomatida; family Bugulidae; genus Bugulina; species Bugulina stolonifera. The sequence continues at coordinate 12,491,351 of OW285188.1, read as the reverse complement.
ACAAACATAAAGAAGAAATGATGAAATTACTCAGTGAGCAGAAAGATTCCTCACCATCTCCTATATCTGTAGAGGTCATGCCTGCGGGTGGGCGGTCATCTACCGTTACCTCATCCCATACTTTTACCAGTCAATCAGCCGGGAGCCCTACTAGAACAATCAGTCCACAGGGTACCATCATTGGTAAGTAATCTCAATACTCAACAAGTTCGTAACAAAAGTGAAAATGTTATACCAAGTTTTACTTAACAAGGTTATGGTTAAGTTCTTATATACACGTATATCTACAGTTGGTAGTAAGCGTAGGAAGTTCTGTTACAGATATTTATTAGTTCTATTCTATTAACTTCAGAAAGGGAAGGGGCTGCTCAAAGAAAGTATGAAGAAGACTTGAGGCGGAAAAACTCTAGCCTGAGTACCACGTATAATAGTCCAACATCTACTGGCACATCTACTAAACGTCTCGTATCTAGTGGCTCTGATGACCGGGGTGACTACAGTGAAGTCATTGAAGAAAAAGGTAGATATTGGCAGTACTCTGCACATTGTAGTTGTGTATTTGTATGCTATAGTTCGTGCTCTGTAGCAAATAAACTTGAATATGATTGTATACTGTATGTTAGTGCTTTTTTGTACTCTATTATTTCATCTGTTAGGGCTTTGTATTTTTCACAGCACATGGAATTATAGATCAATTCTGATATAACATTTGAGTACCATCTGTGTTGTGTTTACAGAGTCTGAAGATGGACTCCGTAAGGAAGTAGTAATAGAGAAGACATTCACTTCCTCCGGTGGCTCTGGGAGGTTTGAGAGTAACTTCCCAAGCTTCTCCGATTATTTTTGTAAGTGTACGGCAGACTGTTAGAGACATAAAATGCTTATATATACTTTCTTCTTGTTGTAAACGCTGTTGAACACCTCTTACCATGTTAGTTATTCCGACACTATTTCTCCAATATCCAAGCTGTAAGCACTCTTCATATCTTGTGCAAACCACAATCCACATAATATTATCCACAATGCGTTATAGCGAGAGGAAAGGAAGGTCCCCCTACAGGTAGAGCAGAGAGGATGCAGAGGTATGACAACTCATCGTACAGCACTACATCCACTGCGGAGGTTGAGAGGAATAAAACAGAGATGTCTGGTGACCCTCTCAAAGCCAGGTATGTGTTACAAGTGGTAGCCATTGTGCTAGATCATAATTGGAGAACAAGGAGTCATTATGTAGACTGAGTTTTCTGTCTATGGTAGCACAATACGGCAACCGTACATTATTGGGCCATTCCATGGGGACTGATCAAATTTGCGTGCTGGCCCGACTCGGATTCTTTTGAAAATTTGCAGGTAGAAAGAGCACCCTTGAATTAGTGGGAAACCACCAACTTTTTTCTATTTGACCCCTGTGGTTCCGGCAGCAGCTCGTTGAAAAGTGGGAAAATGTGGTGGGGACAACTCTAAATGTAATTTTTTGAAATTCCTGAACATTTAAATTATTACTGTGGCCACTGTATGATACTTAGAGCTGTACTTTTTGTTACATAGATACTGTCATATACGTGCTTCAGTTTCATTACTCATTCAAGCCTGTATGGTCAACATTTTGAGGGTCAGAGGTCACTGAAGACACCTCTCGGAGCTAGTTTGACCCAAATTCACCGAAAATTACCAAATAAACACTGCTGGATTTGATGAAAAGAAGGTTGATATACAATAACTAAGGATTAGAGGTGCTCAACACAAGAGTAAATGAATTTTTGAGAACAAAAAAACTCTCCAAAATAAACTGTATGGCGACAGCAGCTCAAATTCAACATGGCCATCGTCCGAGTTGGCGTTTTGGGGCGTTATTCAAGGCTAAATCTACTAAACTTAGTAGTGAAAATTAATGGTAAAAATGTTGCTATATATACAATTCACACCTGTAGATTCCATTTCTGCAATAAAAACTTTGTCTTTTTGGGTCTAAAAGGCTGAATTCTCAGATTCAAATTTTATATACATTCGCTATAATATAGTGACTATATCGCCAATGCAGTTAATTGGCTATGGCCATAGAGGTCAGTCAAGACTTGATTTGAGGTGCAATTTAGAACTTGGCCTGGTTATGCAACCTACTTTGTGAAGAAAAATGGGTTTTAATAGCCTAAACATGCAGTTTTGTTAACTTTGCCATTACTCCTCCTTTCACACGTTTGTTAAATGAGGCAGAATAGCTAAGCTAAGCAGTATTTCTGTTTCAGACTTAACCAAGTATTGTTTAATGAAAAGGAAGGGGAAGAAGATGGAGCTCTATAGAACTAAGGCTTCTTTAATCAGTGGTTGAGGTGATGTTTTTAGCTCGGGATAAATTTTGGGGTCACCAATAGTTATCAGATTCTAATCAAAAATATACATGCAAAATTATAGCCACAGCCCACAAACAATAGTTTTTGACAAATTTATATATATTTTTGCTTACAATTAAACCAGTCTTTACTAATAGCTTCAAAAATACTTTTTGTTCATAATATGTGAATAGTTCCTTTTCAGGTGTATAAGTGCTGTACAGTGTTTATTTGAACAGATTGAATTTCAGCAGTCCATAGTATAACAATTATTATGGCCAGGTCAATATGGTTGTCTGCACTTAGAAAGGTGAGATCTGCTCTTCTTTTATTCACTGGGTGCAATTGTTTTCAGATAAGTGGTTTTGTCTTTCGAAGGGTAAAAACTATCTCGATTGAAAATCAAGTTGTCGGTATAAGGGATGGTAAATTTGGCGAGGTGATGCTAGCAAGTACATTAAACATTATTACCCTTGAAAACAAGCGAACACCTGTAATATAATTTCAACTAGGTACAACTAAAACTGCGTCTCACAAAACCATATTCATATTTTTGATTACTCTGTTGATTAAAAGTTAATGCATGTCGAACCACTTACCTTAATTGTGGTCATTTATATAGGACCAAAAAGATATTTTTGGAGCTAATTAGCAAACACTGGTTTAATTGTCAGCTACATGTAAATATATATAGAAATTGTCAAAAGTTATTGTTCGTGGGCTGTGGCTATAGTTAAATGCATGTACATGTATATATTTGATTAGAATTTGATAACTAATGGTGACCCCAAAATTTGTCTTGAGCTTGTTTAAATAGCTTTTAACCCTCCAGCCTCACCCACTGATTAAACAAGCCTTAGTTCCATGGAGCATCATTTTCTTCACCTTCTTTTTCACTAAACAAGACTTGGTATAAGTCACACCTTGAAACACTGCTTAGCTTAGCTATCTTACCTCATTTAACAAACGTGTGAAAGGACGAGTCATGGTAAAGTTACCAAAACTGCATGTTTGCGCTATTAAAAAGGATTTCACCCATTTCTCTTCACAAAGTAGGTTGTGTAACCAGGCCAAGTCCCAAATTGTACCTCAAATTAAGTCTTAACTGACCTCTATGGCCATAGCCAATTAACTGCATGGCGATGTAGTCACTATATTATAGCGAATGTATGTAAAATTTGAATCTGAGAATTCAGCCTTTTAGACACAAAAAGACAAAGTTTTTATTGCAGAAATGGAATCTACAGGTGTGAATTGTATATATAGCAACATTTTTACCATTAATTTTCACTACTAAGTTTAGTAGATTTAGCCTTGAATAACGCCCCAAAACGCCAACTCGGACGGCGGCCATGTTGAATTTGAGCCGCTGTCGCCATATAGTTTATTTTGGAAAGTGTTTTTTATTCTCAAAAATTCCTTTACCCTTGTGTTGAGCACCTCTAATCCTTAGTTATTGTATATCAACCTTCTTTTCATCAAATCCAACAGTATTTATTTGGTCGATTTTCGGTGAATTTGGGTCAAACTAGCTCCGAGAGGTGTTTTCAGTGACCTCTGACCCTCAATATGTTGACCATACAGGCTTGAATGAGTAATGCAACTGAAGCACGTATATGAAAGTATCTATGTAACAAAAATTACAGCTCTAAGTATCATACAGTGGCCACAGTGATAATTTGAATGTTCAGAAATTTCAAAAAACTCCATTTGGAGTTGTCTCCACCACATTTTTCCACTTTTCAACGAGCTGCTGCCGGAACCACAGGGGTCAAATAGAAAAAAAATTGGTGGTTTCCCACTAAGTCAAGGGTGCTCTTTCTACCTGCAAATTTTCAAAAGAATCTGAGTCGGGCCAGCACGCAAATTTGATCAGTCCCCATGGAATGGCCCTATTATATTGTACATACAGATTGTGCATTATCCTTAGTATTTGTGTATTGGTAAACTGAAAATATTGTAACATTAATAATAATATTATAATACTTGTACTCTCTCTCTCTAGGTATAACATAAATGATTTATCAGCACATGATTCGATGGGAGGCAACTCCAGTACCTGGTCATCTACAGTTACAAGGTCAGTGCGAAGTTTCTCCTCTGAGCGTAACGACAGTGGCGGAGAAGATGGCTCTTTAAAGAGTCCCAGATCAATCATGAAGAAGGATTCCACTCCAACAGGAAACAGAAATATTAGCTTTGCAGAGCAAGCAGAGGTGGCAGAAGTCATGTAGGTGTTCATGGTGTAACATCTCTCTTCCTCACTGATTAACTGACCGATTGGTCAGCTGGTTGACATTCTTGTATCAGTGGGAAACACATTATCATTCTAATTCTGATTGCATATTAGCGCATTAGCGCATTATGCATTAGCGCATATGTTTATTTATGGCTCAGTTCGTATGCAATTACATGTAATTCCATTATTGCTTCGGCATATTTAACTCTCACGCAAAATAGGTTTTGAAATATTCAACTTTTTATTTTCCCAACTCTGAGAATTTTCAGGATAGATAATATACATGTATGTGAAAGATACGGTAGGAAAATACATGCTGTATAATATAACATACACGTATAAACAATAGTCATATCTGTTTGTTAGCATCCCTAATGCTCATCATGTTGTTGTATCATAATATAGCAGTGATGATGAGGCTGAACCTAGAGATGAGAAGGATGCTGACATGTATAGTGATGAAGAGGAATCTGAAGTTAGTTTTGAAGAGGGGACGTATGATGGGAGAAAGGGGGACGTCTCCTACCTGTGTGATATTGACCAAACAGCCTCCACAAACCTGTCTAAGGCAAAGAGTCAGGAAGAGTATGTAATTTACATTCTTCTAATAATCTATCATTGTACTATTTCATGGTACCACAGTCTATATCTAACCCCACATAATGTACTTGTTTACTATTATATAATAAGTGTTTACATTTGCATATGCAGGTGAGTACATTATTGTGCTGTGAACTAGATAAAATGCATATGTACTATTATTACACAGAGTTGCTCAGCATCAATCAGATTTTATTGACTTTGTACAGTCATGTTTACACGTACTCGTACATTTGTACTAGTCAGTTTAAACCATGTTGACACTTTAATTAGAGTTGTAAACCCATGCACATGCAGATGGTGACAACTCCAATCAAATGTTCACAAGGTTTAAACTGATTTTTACATTGGAGCATTGAATGCTATGGCTGTAAAATATGCCAAACTTTGGATTTGTCTTTCCTTAGTCGGAATACAATGTCAATCACTACCAGCTTATCCACAATTAATAGGAAATGAGACTGGCTTGTTAATCATATAGCATAACAGGAACAACTACACTGTTGAGAACATGTCATTACCCGTACACTCTAGAGATCAATGACCAAACTAGACATTTACGGTTTCTATCAATTATTTGTAGAATTGATGTTGATGTAGAGCTACAAGCAGCATGTTCCATTGTACAACAGCATATAGAGAGTGGGGACTCAACTCCCAATTCTAAGATGGTGAGTTTATGTTATTATACTCTATACGAACTGTAATCTAGACCTACTACTACAGGGTTATAATCTAGCTAGTGCAGTCTACCTATAGTCAGTGCGTTGACTACCTCTATATGGGGAGTTATTTGTACTTGGATAGTGACTTTACGAAGAGTTTGTATCAGCAAGGTGACAGCTAACACCTGATATAATCATTATCATGTACTCGAAATAAGAGTAACATTTAGTCCCCTGTTAACTAACAGTGATAGACAGATCTATGTACTACTGATTAACTAGGTTTCTATATCCTTTTGGGGCGTAGCTAGTACTTAGTAGTCACATGACTACAACGGAGAGCAGATATGCAATGTCTATATTAACAATAGCGTTATGTAAATGTATTTAGTAGTTGCCTTCTCTTGTGTGTCCTTACTGATCAACTAAATGTATCCCCATGTCATGTGGGTACATGTAATGTGCTATATATTGTGTATGTGTTATGCTATACATATACAGGTATGTTCTCCTATACATGTGTTATATTACAGTATGTTATTATATTTCAGTTACATGGGCCAATGTTGGTAAGGTATTTCTGGTGATGTAATCGGTGGAGTCTTAGACTGTTTGTTAACTGTTATATACAGTACTGTGTATACAGTACATGCCACTCCCTCTCCTATCCCATTCCTAATAGATTCTATACTATAAATTATTTATTTATATGGTTGACTTTGTTGGTATTTTGTGTTTGTTAAAATGCATGTGCAGGAATTTTATGTGAGATTTTGTTCTCAACTGGAAAAAAAGTTTGGCCATTCACTCAAACGTAGCCTTGTGTTTTCAAAAAGGTATGATTAGATACGTGTATGCTTATGCAGTCACATGCAACAAAATTGTAAAATTTATAAATTTGGAGCTAAACTTAAAAATGGAAACATACTCCAAGTTGAAGTTGTCTACTCACTGACTGAATACATACGTATTGTTTATGCATGGTGTCAGTGTATTTCCTTCTACATATCTACGGCGTGTTTTGACTTGTCATCACTAGTGGCCATCTTGTTAACTGATACATATAGAGTTACAAATTATCATAAGCTTGCATTTCCCGCAGCTATCACAGCTCTTTACCAACATGTACTGTGACAGCAGCAAACCTATGGAATGTTAATTGGATGCTGCTTTGCCTTAATAGTGGTGATTCTATGTGGGAGAAGCAGCTTTGCAAAGTGTGATAATGACAAATCTATTACCTGTATTATTATACCAAATAATTCTAATAGATAGTTTTTGGTCTTGTTTGTAGTCGTCTGCCCTCAGTGTAATCCAACAGGACTGGTTTAAAGTTGCCTCAGGACAAAAGGCTAACCTTCGAGAAGTAGATGGCTACATGGCGTGCTTTGAAGATTTCTCTGTGGAGCTGTTGGAACACATAATCAACATGACAGATGGCAATGTAAGTCTAACCCAGTGGTCATCTGACCAACCCAGTGGTCATCTGATCAACCCAGTAGTCATCTGATCAGCCCAGTAGTCATCTGTTCAACCCAGTGGTCATCTGATCAACCCAGTGGTCATCTGATCAACCCAGTGGTCATCTGATCAGCCCAGTGGTCATCTGATCAACCCAGTGGTCATCTGATCAACCCAGTGGTCATCTGATCAACCCAGTGGTCATCTGATCAACCCAGTGGTCATCTGATCAGCCCAGTGGTCATCTGATCAGCCCAGTAGTCATCTGGTCCTGCAAATGCTGGCCTGGGAGCCAACATAAGATTATATATTGGCATTGGTGCACGATTTCGGTTTTTATGAATAATAATATGGAACAAATATCATAAATTGCCTTGTCCAATCTTCTACCTAATGTTTACAAGTTCTAGCTTGCTTGCACGTGTTGTTTATGACCACAGATCACACTTTTCTATGATACAATTTGCATAAATACCTGTCGGTACTGAATTGATTAAATTATTTTCATATTTTTATTTATGCCAATGACAATATTCTATTAAATACCACATGGCCAGATATGTCTGGATTCAGGTTAGGACATTCTGTACTGTAAACTATGCCTTGGTTGCCGTTGTTTTTGTTCTTGTGTATTGTACTACTATCTGGTCTAATCTACTGAGATTACTGTTGCAGGGTAACACTGCCTTGCACTACGCTGTCTCCCATTGTAACTTCCCCATTGTCAAGCTAATAGTGGAGAGTGGTGTGGCCGATGTAAACCTACAGAACAAAGCTGGCTACACGCCAATAATGCTGGCGGCTTTGGCAGAAGTCCAAACAGACGACGACAGAGCGGCCATACAGCAGCTGCTGAGCCGAGGCAACGTCAACTTAGCTGCTTCACAAGTATGTGGTTAATAACTGATAATCACCGTAATCCCGCTAAGTAATCCATTAGAATTATTAAGATTTTAATATCTGTAATAACTACTCTGTATTTAAATATGTTATAAAATTAAGACTTTAGTAATCTTCCATTGCTTGAAATAAAATTTAATTGCATTTTGCATGAATTGGACATAACCATGGGTCCTCGTTAAAATTGTAAGGGGAGAAGTGCTCCATTGTAGTCTACAATCCCCAAACAGTCATAAAAATACACAGCAATGCACCTAATTCATGAAACGCAGAAATGTATTTTGCATGGCCACGCACAGCTTTTACTACAGATATGAATGGCTATATGCACAACTAATGTAATATATTAGAAACAGTATTATAGGCCTAAGCTCTGTCAAACTTTACAGCTGAGAGATGCAGCTTCTGGTTTCAAGGTTTGGAGTATTAAATATAGTTTAGCTATCCTTTGCTCTTCGCTGGGCCTTTTGTTCTCACCCTTAGTTCAAACCCACGCTGCATTACTGCGTCAAAGAGAAAGCTGTTTTTATCTCCACTGTTCTAAGAACAGTGTATGCGGCCATGATTGGGATAGATATGGCTGTGTCTTGGAAATTTGACTACATCGATTAGCACCACTCGTTTTGCACAGCGAATCAAGCATATTATGTTGTATTAGCACAGTTTCCTAGATGTATCACAATTTTCTTTCTAGTCTGGCACGGGATCAGTCCAGGTTTGTTGTGTTGTTGTGATGTAAGGCTAAACACGCTATGAGTTCCCTTTTAATTGGCTGCTATATTCTCATATGCTTTGTTACCAAATAACTCTGGTTATTCATAAAGAAAATGATTGTATTACTTGTTTCATATTTTTAATTTGGAGTCGTGTCCCTCTATTTAGCAATCGATGGGTTTTGTTTTTTTCTCATTGTACTAATACAACTTGAGTAGCCCAGTATTGTATGATCTGTCGCTAACATGGAAATACTCATTTATTACTGCGAAGGGCTTGGAATCTTGGCTATTTACTACTTAGACTTCCCATTAGTTAAGGAAAGGCAACTCCTGCGGTGAAGATGTGTATGACGTTGTGTATAGCATTGTGACCAGTGTTCTGTTCCAAAACGCATGCCGAAGGGTTGGGATTGGGGGTAGATAATGTCTTGCTTCTGTTTGATCTATAGCATGAAGTGTCTACTTACATATCTAGAAATTTTAGTTTTTAATAATTTAACTATTATAGGCCTACACTTAGTTACAGGAAAAAAAAATTGCGCATGACTCATGCATGAAGTAATATCTAATGTATTGTCAGGGATTTGCTGTGGTTTGTATTTTTGGTGGTTTTAACAACAACCGTCATTCTATGCATTTTCTACATCAAAAACCGAACTGATTATTCTTGATATGATGTGGAAATCACATCTAGCGCTTGGATATTATAAATTCAGGTTCACTGGAAAGCAACAAACAAAACTCTCAAAATAGAATTTTTATCTTTTACAAACTAGAACTTGGTTTGATTGGAAGTGCTTTGACCAATTAACATGTATAATTATAATATTCGATTCCCTGAATAGTGCGTTGATGGTGGACGATGATAGTAGACAGAGGGTGCTGTGATGTCATGACGAGTCATCGCCAGCAGAATAACAAAACTCAAACACCATTTAATTTTTGAAGCATTTTAGAGCATTAATATATTCAATATTCTCGTACTTCTCCCAGCTTACTAATACATATGCATTTATATTGAAAAAGTTGTTAAGTACAACTACCAACATGCAGTAAGTCATTTTATGCTTGATGATTATGGAATACCATTCAGTTTTAAATGGCTGAAGTTGGGTGAAAAGACTCAACTCTTTGATATATGAAATGTTCACACACTAATCAACATAGTTTATTTCTAGGCAGGGCAGACGGCTCTAATGTTAGCTGTGTCACACGGCAGGCTGGAAATGGTCGACCTACTCTTAGAAGCGGGAGCGGACATCAATATGAAGGATGAGGATGGATCTACAGCTCTCATGTGTGCCACAGAGCACGGCCATATTGATATAGTAAAGACTCTGCTTGCCCATGCGGACATTGACATCTCACTCAAAGACACTGTGAGTATCCTCTACAGAGGAATCTTTATCCTGTTTAGTTGGATAAGTTCTATATTATCAGGTATCACAAGACGTGTAAGCCCAATAAATCTACTCAAAACCCTGGAGTGGCAATTCTTGTGATATAACTTGTGGGAGGCAGGCACTTACCATAATCGGATTCAATCAGTGATATTTACCGATGATTGTATAAAAAACTCTCCTTTTTCATCTTAAATTAAGAGTTAACTTTGTCCAGATGCAAAAGTAGCTATCAGCAGGATCCGCAATGGGTGTTATTTTTAGACATGTCATTTGATTATACTTACGTAGTATAAAGATGGCTTAGAGTAATACCTCTATGCCTTAATGAATATTGTAAATTCTGAATTGACTTGATCCTTCTGCAAAGAAGGCTTATCTACAGTTTTAGCATTGGTATCGGAGGTGATACTACTCATTCTATGTGTGGTGCGGTCCACTTTATTCTGACCTCTATATGACCCGTCTGACTACTATCTGCTTAATCCAAATGATCCATGGATATTAAACTAGGGAGATTAATACTAATTGCAGACAGGAGATAATTTTCTTGTGAGAAAATTTATATTTCTGCCTTGAAAAAGTAGTACACTTTTAATCATGGATAACAATCCTAATTAATATAAATATTACTGGTATTTAAATTTGTTATGTAGGTATATTATAATATGCATTTGCATGTACTTTATAAAGTAGTAAAATTATAATTATAATATGCACAGGGATTTTGTAACTCAATAAATAATGTTTATTGTAATTAAAAATAACATTATTTTTAAAGTGCATAATTCTTTAGAGATTATAGGCATATTATAGGCATATACAGGTTTATATGAGACTGCTTTTAATAACCCAATGATTTATGAACGGTCAGGGGTTACTAAAGGAAAGGAAATCCCCTTGTTTACAATAAATGTTTTACCAGGCACGCCCAGCTGAGCTGATAGGCCTCTGTCTATTATTAAAGAAAATGAATTGTTATTGCTGCATATGTGGATTGGGTAAAGGGACATTTGGAAAAAGACTGTTTGAAGCAGGACGTTTCGAAACCTGACAGTTTGAAACTGTGTAGATTGGATTTAGAAGAACACAACTCACAGATAATTAATTTTAATTGATTAATCAATTAAAAAAAGATAAAATAAAAATTAGTTGAAATCTGGGGTTTGAGGTTTCGAACTGCTCAGTTTCAAAACGTCCTGTTTTGGAACTGTCTTTTTCGAACAATCACGAATTCTGTGGATTGGGTTCTAAAATGCTACAAGTATGTGCATCTCTGTCTATTCAAACCAAGCGTCCGTAACATTCAACAAGACTTTAGAATTTCCATCAAGAAAAATTTCCCCGATTTTCAATTTATTATGAAATTTATTAATTTGTTCATTTAATATGTTCATAATTGCAACATTTACAATGTTGGAAGCTTACTTTGCATGACATTAATTTACATTTAATACGTGGGTAAACAGACATGATCGTTATTCGTTTATTGTTAGTAAACCTACTGCTTCATTTTATCAAACTTGCTCATTTCATTCTCTTTTAGGATGGAAGTACTGCTCTAGAAATAGCCTTAGAGAATTCGCAAAAGGAAATTGGTATCTTACTCTATGCAAAAGATCAGGCTAATAAAGCAAACTCGACCACTTCCATAAAGAAAAGAACAAGCAGAATTCCAGCTTCTCATAGTCAAAGTCGTGGTGGCAACAAATCCTCTAGGTATTATACATAGTGTAGTTCATTGTGTCATACATTATGTAGTGCAATGTGTAGTGCATTGAGTAGTGCATTGAGTATTACATAGTGTGGCACATTGTATAATACTAGGTGTAGTTCAGTGTTCATTGTATTGTGTAGTGCATTGTTTTGTGCTTAGTGTAGTAGACTGTGCTGTACATTGTGTAGATTATGTTTGTGTGTGGTATTGCTAATAACATGTACATGTACAGTCTGTGTCAACCTCATAAATATTTTTCTATTATCTAAATTATATAAATGTAATTGTTCATTCTCACTGTAAGTTATAGGGAGTGCAAAGATGAATATTTGTTTGTGCAATATAATTACATTGTACATGTGATTTATGAACTTTGACATTCTGTCTATTAACAGCAATGAGTGATGGTAATTATGTCACTGCGTCAGTTCAACTGTCACTCTTCTTTAACTCATGACATTTTCAAAACAAAATCACAATGCTCTGGCTTTACAGATATCCACATTTAGAGATATGGTTTTGGCTTATATTAACTTACTAGTCTAACATATCATTTCAGTGTATATATGATTTATGAAACTCATCAAGATAATACTGTAATCAATGTATAAATACTTTAGAATTTAGAATTATCTTCTCCGCATTTATTCTTTAAGGGGGGACAACTCTTGAATGATTTCTGGCCTTATGTTGGAACATTATAAGTACATGTATATCTACAGTTACATGTCTAAGTTCGCAGATCCATAATACATTATTATAGGCCTCAGTTCTCTATCTATAACATATCCACAATGCTTGTATATACCAATCATCTGCTATGGTTTACAGGGTGGTCACTGTGACTAGAAGAAGGTACTAGTTTGTTGGAGTTATCCTACCACAGGCTTCATTCACTAAAATGATATGACACTCACTAACTACAATCACTCTCTACATTCTACCACAACATGTAATATTAGTGCACTCCTCCTTTAACATGGTGCACTCCCTTTAACTTATTGCACATTATGTCGACATTATACTTTCAGTTGGGAGTTAGCTTTTCATTTATATACAAGTATTATTATGGATTTTGTATATCTAAGTAAAAGCTTTTGGGTGATATTTATGGTGTTAAAATTACAGTAATATGTTCATTAATTAATGCTTGCTGTATTTTGTAGTAACTTAATTATTCATCAGATTATTCAGTGTTATCCAGAGTATCGTGACTATTATAATTATACTCATGTTGATATTAATTATATTTTTTGTACATTACTTATTGCTACATAAATAATAATTATGCATTCTTTATACATTTATATACATGTACTGTCTATACTTCCCTACAATATTGTACAGTACATTATTTCTTTCAGCACTATTTATGTGGAGATGGTACATGTAGTTGTAGTACTGAATTTCATTATTGTATGAAATGATAGACTGGCTTCCTAGCTCTCACAAGTTGACAAGCCTACTTGAATCATTTGCTAAAATTTTGCTACTTGTGCTGCCTTTACTTATACTACAGCTAGTAAAAAGCTGATCATTATTTACCTGGTGTATAATCATTCTGTATTGTAATATTTTTATATAATATTCTTGATTATAATTATCACTCATCAATCGTTTCAACAATAAATCATGCAACTTTACAATTTGAAGGCAGATGTCATGTAACAGTACCAGTTCTACTCATTTTTCTTATAGGCCATTTTCTAGTTGGACAAAGACATACCTTGTTCCAAATGGGAAGAACAACATTTTTAAAATGAACTTCGCTTTGAAAAATACAAGTACATGTAGGTCATAAGCTAATACACATGTTTGCACAATTTTAATAGAATACATATACAAATTTATTTTGAAGGATAATTAGGTTACTGTGATTCATGTCATGGGTGTCACTCTCAGACAGTTAGTTCCTCCTAAATTCTACCCATATCTGTGAAGACAGCAGGGGGGGGGGGACTAACTGCTGCCCCACCCAATAGAATTATGTCATAATAGGCTGGGATATTTCATCACCATCAGTCATCAATTACAGCTTTTTTAATACTGTCACATGCTTTTTGATCATGATTTTTATGCCACCCATGGATTGCTAGTCTGAAGTTGCCTCATGTTTTGTAATAATATTTGCTATCAGTCTGTGGTTACTGTTTGTCAGCTTACCAATCTAATGCAGAAACTACATATAAACAACATGACCCTTGCCTCTTGTCATTCTGTTTTGGAACCAACAGCAAGACCCAGTGCTGTCTGTCTGTTACTAAACTGTAATTGCCCTGTTGCTGGCTGATTGACGATTTTCTAGACTTCAAAAGTAGGTATTTCACAGAAAAGCTTTCTACACCATTTGATAGCTATATAGACAATGTATATGCATATATATATAATTTTCTTATGCATGATGTTAGTTTTTATATGAAATATAACATTTTCTGTGACCTCTTTCCTTCATTACCTCTCATGCTTGCACTGCAAAATCTATCTGAAGTAGTGTGTCTCATGTCTCATATTTATACATACAGCGTCAATACTAACCCTGGTTTTCTTAATGTCTTGGTCAACGTTACTCATCAACAATCTGACCTCAGCTATTGTAAAGTACATTTGCTAATAATTTGATATACATTGTACAAATGTACTCGTACATAGAGACAATTAATAACATTTTAATGTGTGAAAAATTTGCTTGTGGATGCTTTTCTCTATGAACCAACATGAAATCTTTATGTACAGAACTTGCAGTATGTTACAGTATTGTAACATCGTGTTTTTATAATGTATCCAAGCCATGTGTACATCCTTACAGTATAGTTAGTAATTGGAAGTACATAACCATGTGATAATATGTAGATGTAGCACTCACCATCTAGTATAGCTGCTTCTGGTTGCTTCTTTAGATATATTATCATGTCTATGGAATCTGAAAAGAAATTGTTACCAGGAAACAAGTGTAACTGTACAAGTGGTAGACAGACGCTAAGAGATATAGCTCTGGTGGTGGTAGTCGTACTGTTGATAGGACAGACCTGTTTCATCATTTGGTCATGGCATGCTGCTAAGAATCAGGTGTTGGTTCTTAAGTTTGCAGATGGGAGCCATCTAGCTAAAGGTCCAATTACCTCACAGCACCATGTCAAGGTCGGTTTCTCCATCTACGCCTTGAATCCTTTCTCAATTTTGTATAGATAGACCGGTTTCTAAATAAGTTGTTACAAAATAGTAAATACATATTAAAAAAGGGTAATTCCAAGAATGCATTCCTTATTTAGGTGCAATTATTGTTTCCATTTACGCTGAAGATCTGATGCCTTGGTTACATAACATTGATACCAGCCTATAAATAACCTTGATGTCTATAAATAGATATCTTTGCATAATGTGGAGTAAACTTCTATAAATCTGAACAGTAGACGGTAAGTAACTATTTCTTTGTAGAAGAGATCGGTTGAAGATATAGCAGCAGATACGGATACGCTTGATCAATATGTTAACATAGGAGGAGGTTGCTCATACAACTGTCAAGCAAACTGTGGTGGTAGTGGTAGCAGTAGTAGTGGGTTCTACTGGACATAAAGTGTGCAAATGTTGAGCCAAACCATATTGGTCGTGAGAAATATGGTTCAACAAACTAATGGTTGGTTTATGTTCTAAATAATGTTGGCCTTTAGTATTTTTGTATTTTATCATAGTATAATTATTTGGTTGAGTAGTAGGGAAGGCTACAGTGCTAATTATTAATTATGCTCAAATAAAAATTATTCTCAATTTATTTTGTTAAAACTAGTGATGATTACATGGAAATAATTTGATAATAATGCAATCAATCAAATATACCATACTGTTGCGAACCCAAATATTTTGTCAATCTGCTTGTGTTAGTCATTGTGCTATCTCTCTAGTATTTTTAATCTGGTAGAATAGTTTTGATATGCAATCTAAAGTTAGATCCCAAAAGTTTATATGTAATTCTCTCTCAAGGCGTAGTAAACTTTGTTTCGTTTCCCTATTCCATATTGAGGTACTGTGTTCAGTCTTCAACCATTTCTTGGGTTGAATACCCATACTTTGTACAGCAGGAATGTGATAGCAATATATTATGTACATGACGTACGACTTTGCCTCAGTCATTTTTCAAAGGTTTCCTTATAGTTATACCCAACCTCCTCAACTAAACTATTGCAATTTGTTGTGTTGTATATAATTATTACTCTCTAGTGTCTTGGCATACTATTAGCATGAGGACATAACACAATTCAAACTCAATCCAGGGATGAGCACTTGCCAAGAAGTGAGAAAAACCTTTCACAGTTTGTTATTCCGACATTCTTTTGGGGTCAATGCTTCCTGTTTTAGAAATCATGTTTTGTAATACTTCTGCCTTCTTTACCTTTACCATCAGGAGTTGGCAATAACAGTGCATACTTCCTAGTGATGCAAACATTTCCAACGCTATAGCATAATAGGTAATTTCTATACATACATTGTATACACTTGTACATACTGTTACCAGACAACATTAAACGGGTACTTAGCATAAATATTCAATTGATGTTGTACATGTACCTCATAAATAATAGTGTACACAGGTTGAATTACAATTTAAACCTACTTGTAAACCCTGTTGTATTAACCTATTACAGTTTGTTAAAAATTATGCAAATATTCTCCATCGCTATCTCTCTTTTACCTTCCAGCTAGTTTAAGCCTCAAAATTCCAGGTTAATTTTACTAAATATGACATGAAGCTCTTTATGTGGTAGTCCCAGAGCAAAGATTTCAAAGCTGACTTGTAGGTAATTAGTTTTCAGCTTTTTATCTTTTACCCCTCCTTGTCATCCTAGCATCTGCCACCATTTGAAATGTCTTCCAAATATAGAAAAATATAAAAACACGCTGCTATTACACAGTAAATCGTAGGAGGCAGCAGCTGACTGCCTGCTACACTAGCCTGAGATGACCTTTATTTTTGGCACTTATCATGGCAATGATTCATAACAAATAGCAGTTCGATGTGCTCAGAATGAGCTCTATTTGATGAACTAAACAGCTTTATGATGCTTTGATTAGGTTAGCTATTATCTTTTTTTCAAAATAAGGATGTTCATGCAATGTTCAGTATAAAACTAAAAGCATGGCATAGCTGATAATTATCCATGAACTACAGTGGAAGGTTGAAGTAATCTATTCTACAGTTACATTGTATGTTATTAGACATTAAACATGTTATTAGACATTAAACAAATACTTGAAGAATTTATTCTCATCACTCCTGCCAAAGGTCATTATCCTCTCTTCATATGCAAACTTCTTGGCACCACTGCCTTCAGTGTATGAAAATGAGTTGGCAGTAAAAGGTGCAATAAGAGTACATTCTGTCTGATAGAGTAGAGGTATATAAGAAGGATGAAATTTGTAGATCTATCAATCTCTGTATAGTAGCAAATGAAGTGGTAGAGTAACTAGTCATACCAGCAACCGTCAGGTATTTTACAAGATTTCAGAAGCTAGATCCTTGCAGGTAGAGGTCTATGTGTTTATACACGCTTACACATAGTGTGCTCAGTATTTAATAATCTTAATCAGTATATTTACAACTATTGTACATATTGATATACCTTGTAATAGTAGGTAAAATAAATATTTGTCTAGAAAAATAGGACCGCATAGGATTTTTTGTTGTGTGATCTTTAGACAAAATACGTTGTATGTCGCTTCTATATTTCATTTTTTGCACACTTTCTTTCCGCATAGAAACGACGACTATAAGTACAATGTAGTTTTAATTAGAATTATTAGCTCATATTTATGTTGTAACAAGAGCATTCAAACTGTTGCACTTCTGTAGCATAGCAATGCTGACTGAGTGTTTTTATATCCTTAGCCATGCTTCCTGAAACTGAGAAAAATATTTCACCAAGAAGCAGCTCTAGGCAGACTCTAAGAGACATAGCTCTGGAGGTGATAATTGCGCTGTTGATAGCACAGACCTGTTTCAGCATCATGTCATGGCAGTATGCCAAGAATCAAGATTTTCTTCTTAAATTTGCTGCAAATTTTCCAGCAGGTCTAGTAGATGCACTAACTCCACAGCATAGTGTTGAGGTATGTAATTTAAGAGAACAACATACACATTACTCACTCCTTCCAAGGTGATAATTTAGAGTATATTTCCAAGTTTGTGAGGTAGGCCATCAACATTGTAATAGTGTGAATAGTATTGATCATGTGGAGCTAAATAGACATTGAGAACCAAACATTGAGAAAAAACATTTGCTACTACAACTGAGACCAGATCCTGAGTATTCCGATTCTGAGTTCTGACTATACACGTAGTTAAATAATTCTTGCATCTTTTATTAGTCTCTACTAGATTTAGCCTACAAAATATATGTTAAATGCAGGGTAGCACATTTGTAACACACGAACTGTAAACTGAACTATCCAAATTGGTGTAGTCCAGTCCAGTCAGGGATGGGCCATTGTTAGAAAGATATCATAAACTGTTTACTAACTGATGTGTTTATTACTCTAACAAGAATATATTAGAGCTATTAATACTTTCATGATCCACTGGAATCCTTTTTATTTTTCTATTTATATCTCACTGGGTACCATTACTGGCAGTTTTATGAAATGTGCTGGCAAAAAATTCTATCTATCGCTGATAAGCCTAAGGAAGCAGTTGCTCCAGGAAAAACTGTATGAAGAACCCCCCAATCATTATATTATTATGATAACTGTATTATC
This sequence comes from Bugulina stolonifera, assembly GCA_935421135.1. Taxonomy (NCBI): domain Eukaryota; kingdom Metazoa; phylum Bryozoa; class Gymnolaemata; order Cheilostomatida; family Bugulidae; genus Bugulina; species Bugulina stolonifera. The sequence goes on along the minus strand of OW285188.1, from coordinate 12,472,576 downwards.
AGCTTAGCCAACATGGCAGCTCTAAAAGAAAGTAGTGCAGATGTGGCTGTACTAATGGTTCTGGTGGTGGTAGTTGTATTGTTAATAGGACAGACCTGTTTCTACATCTGGTCATGGCAGGATACTAAAACTCTATTCTCAGTACACAGACTTGGTACTTCTCCAAGGACATTCCATACAGGTGAGATTATTGCAAATAAATAATGTTTATATCAACTAAAATAAACTAAAGTGACTAAAATAATGTTGTTTTTATATTTCTGAATATGAATCATTCTAGATCAATGACTGTCCTGCAATACAATCATAATCTAGGGAATTAGGTGCAGATCGAAGTAGAGAAATTTGAGATAGCCTGTGTTCTTGGTCACAGCTGAAGCAGGAGAAGTTGTTTTCTCTATGTCTTGTTGGTTGACAGCCCTTACCCCAAACCCCAACCACAAACAAGGAACTAATTGGAATAGCTGATAATGGTACGGCCACTTCATGATTTAAGCAGATTTTGTGTAATCCGCAGGATTTCAGCACATTTTAACACATTTGGGCCTCACATTGAAATGAGGCAAAGTGGGACAATAGAAACACCTTAATTTAGTTTAGTATCGCTCATCTAACTTAACTACAACAATGTATAATGTCAAATATAGTTATATTTTATTTGGTTGCAGTGGACATATCTACGAATTGTATCATGGTTTATTTCTAGTAGAACTAGTAAAACAGTTTTATAAAAGTGCACACTTCCTAGTATTCTGTTTACATCATACATGTATAATGCTGCAACCTGTAATTAAATGTCAATGTCATACTAATATAATTGTAGGCTCTTGCATAATTTTCATTGTTTCTATAAAAATACTAGAATAGCGTATAATAATATGTTTGTAGGGTAACATTTCTTTGGTCTAAAATGAGTTTTCTCTGCTTGATGATTTTGCATTACATTACTCAACAAACAATAGCAGCTTAGTAGCCTACATTGATTACGAGCCGTTTCAATGCCTTGAAGTTGTCTTCTCATAGTAGGTGTTAGACCATTGGTTGCTATTCCTAATAAACAAGAATAAATGTGCAGTAGTTGGTCTAATTTCATCTTAGCTTCTTAGCACAAATTTTGTGTCGTGTCGTGGTGTGTCGTGGTGTGTCGTGATGCGTCGTGGCGTGTCATGTTGTGGCGTGGCGTGTCGTGATGTGTCATGGTGTATCGTGTCGTGTTTTAGTTTGTTTTGTGGTATGCATAATTTTTAACTTTCATTCTAAGCTCCCAACTGTTGCCCCTTACTACATTGTATGAGCTACTTGAATATTAAATACTAATTTAGTTTATGCTGCAGGTTCCGTTATGTTCAACGAGCCGATACATGTGGATATTCCAATCTTCGGGAGTAGTAAACATGTCTCCATTTTTACTAAAGACAAGATGTTAAATTGTGATGTATGTGATGTGATGTATATTAAATTCTTTATCTCAATTCTGTTGCAAAGTTTTCCTTATACCCAACTTCCTCAACTAAACCAGAGCAATTGGCTCTGAACTAAACTATTGCAATTTAATCTCAATCATGGAGTGAGCACTTGCCAAGAAGTGATAGACACTCTTCACACTCTGTCATTCTAATGTTCTCTTTCTGTTTAACAAATTATGTTTTGTGATACTTCTGCCTTCTTTTTTACTATCAGGAATAGGCAATAAAAGTGCATACTTCCTAGTAATGTGATCATGACTAGCATATCTGGGAGCCTTCTCACTGATTCAACTAACTTCAACTCAGACATACAACATTTCCAACACCAAGCATAATAGGTAATTACTATCCATATGTGTACGTATACAAGTACCGCTGCACAATGTATATGAATAATGTGCATGTGTACGTGTACGCGTACGCATATGTGTACGCGTATGTGCACGTGCACATGCACATGCACAATTATTAAACTGTGAATGGCATGATATATATTACAGTATAGAAATACACTTCACTGGGAAATAAAATAAAACTGACTGTTTGCTGTTACTACATATTACTTTTTATATTCTCTTTCAGTAACATACCTGGCCTATTTTATATGTTACAACTAAGGCATTCGATTATTGGTGTTAGCTTTAATGACTGTATCAGTTGTAACAATCGGTTACAAAAGTTTTCTATCAATTATGCAATGATGTATATACAATAGATGCAATGATGTATATACAATAGATGCAATGATGTATATGCAATAGCTATGCCAGTTTTTAATTTAGGGATTTAACAGCCATGCTTTCAAGGGCTGGGAAGAATATTTCACCAAGGAGCGGATGCAGGCAGATCCTAAGAGATGTGTATGTAGTTCTGGTGGTGGTGGTTGTACTGTTGATAGGACAGACCTGTTTCAGCACCAAAAACCAAGCTTTGGCTCTCAGCATTGCTGCAAAGGATCCAACGGTTAGAGGCCAACCAACTTCCCAGCACAGTATTGAAGATGTTGAGGTAAGTGAACGCTGAATAACTACCTGGAGTTGAATAAGGTATTTCAGGGTAGCTATTTTTTGTAGCTTTAGTCTTTGGGCCTACATATATGTGAGATAACCTAAAGCCCTTTGATTTTTACACTGCATTCAGGGCTATAACAACTAGGGAAAAGGTGGGTCAGCAAAATTTTTCAACATAAATTGGCAGCATTAAGAATTTCAAATAACCTTTGTATTGCTTTTGATCCATTCTGCAGTAATGGAATATTAGTAAAGTATTTTTTATATCTGAAGTATACTATTTTGATCCATCCATAAATTCCTTGCCTAAGAATACATCATATATTACAGTGCTATAACATAATAGTACTACTAAATTAATCAGATGAAAATAGAAGTTTCCTTTCCTTCATGGCAGTAAGAGTCGTCTGGAAAAGCGATATTTATAGAAGTGGAAATGCTCACTGAATAGCATGAGACTGGTGTTATAATGGCTCTTGATTCCCTACAACACATTGAATGCTAAAACCAAGATAGAGCTATGTTGTAGGATGGTAAAGGGACAGTTCAAAACAGGACAGTTCGAAACTGTGTAGATTACATTTAGAAGAACACAACTTGCAGATAATTAATTTTAATTAATTAATTTAATTAACCAAATAGAGAAAATAATATTAAAAATAAAAATTAGTTGAAATCTGGTGGTTGGGGTTTGGGGTTAGGCGTTTCCAACTGTCCGGTGTTGAGCTGTCCACTTTCGAAACGTCCTGTTTCGAACTGTCTTTTTTGAACAGTCGCATATTCGTTGTAGAATATAGGTTAACTCTAACGACATCATGTTTTACAGAAAGGAACATTATACCCTATGGCCATGATTGGAGGAGGATGTAAATGTGTCTGCCAGCCATTGTGTCAAGCCAAGACCGGAGGAGATAACTGTAAAGTTAAATGTTGGCTGGACTGTGGTAGTCGTACAACGACATACAGAAACTATGAGCAAATGGACAATTAGCTAATTACATGTATAACAAGATTATTAGTTATAGTTATAGTTATAGTTATAGTTATGAATAAACATACTCATTTCTGTGTTTATAACAAAGAACTTAATATGTCATTGTCTGGAGAATCAGTACATTACTTTCATCTACATGTACGAGGGTCGATCCAAAAGTCCTTAGCCTAGCAAAGATGAAAATATAATATTTACTTGCTTTCACTTTTATCTTTCAATATAGTCCCCTTAACCCTAATACACTTCTCCCACTGACCCTCCAGCTTCCTTAAGCCATTGCAGTAAAAGTTTTCATTTTGACCATGTCTGAAGTGGTTGCGTCTGCAGGCCGTCCTGATCTTAGAGCATCTTCAATGCTGGTTTCCCCTCTTTTGAACTTGGCAACCCAATTTTTTTCACTATGGCATAACTCCCCTGAAGTAGTCACCATATCCTCATGGATTAATTTGTTAGAGAGGTCTTTTAAATGAAGATATTTATTAATTGCTCTGCGTTCATTTTCTCCATTGCTGCTTCTGTCACTACTGTAGCAGCTAAACTTGCACTGAAGCCAGTGGATGTCTACTGATTGGTACTGCGTCCATATATATGGGATGCACGCCTAAAAAGGGCCTATGACATGCCTGGAAAAATTTCAAAGTCTACTGCATGTCCTTCCTGGTTGGCCCTCGTACAATCTGTTGTGTTGGGAACAATTTGTAATTTTTGCCTTATATCTATTTTGTTTACTTCTAAATTAAAAATAATCACATATGAAAAATAACCCACTGGACTCTGTAAGGCACCCACCATCTAGAATTCAAAGAGACCAAAAAGATCGTTTGAAGATTGTTAACATAGGAGGAGATTGTTAATACAACTGTCAACCAAATTGTGATGGTGGTAGATTTTAAACAGCATAATACACTTGGGTCACACGCGACCCAGATTGGTCAGAACCAGAGCCATTGAGTAGACTCTGGTCAGAACAATAAGGCTAATGTAAACTGGTGCCATACTGTGAGCCTTATTTATGACTGTCCTTGTCCTAGACATCACTCGTTTGGAATATTACTGTTATCTCTCCCAGTCGCATAGATCTAGTATTACTATTATAATACTAATCTAGTTTTGAACTTGTTGTTAAAATTAAATTGGTTATGCCAATCCAGTTATTGCAAACATAATATTGATTAGCTAACTATTTTGGTTGGGACGCTGTGCATAACTATCAATCTGCTTTAGTCAGTAGGCTATAATCTGGTAGATTCAAACTAAACGTAATGATAATGTGAGAATTGGCTCTCTTCCCAAATTTTTTACTTTATGGTATGTGTTTTGATGCCAGTTAAGACACATCAGCTATTTTTAGAGGTGCCTGGAGATAGATACAAGTGAGCTGTACTCAAACCTCTTAGACCAGACAGGGTCGCAAATAAAAATCTCATAATGGCGCCCAGCCTAGGCCGGAAGGGCTATTGACCTGGAAATGTGCTTGGTTAGTTAGAGGAAACCATCCCTAGCTCATCTGCACACCCAGGTTTCTCACACCTCCCAGGTTGTGTGCACAGATTATTATTTCATACAACAATACAATATTGTACTATATAATAATACACATGTATACTAGATTCAGCTCTCAGCCTAACACACACAAATAATGCTCAAGGATACATTTGTATATGCAATGTTATGCATTCCAAAGAGAGTAAGTTATGAATGTCTAGCCTCGGATCACCACAATATTATTGTAATAGGTAGTGTGGATATCTTGCACCTGCTGGTGAATGTGATAGTAGTATACTACTCGTAACTTTTGGAACACAAAATTTAGATTCCTTGCCTCAAATTTTTGCAAAGTTTCCCTGACTTGCTCAAACAAGAAATTATAATCAAAACCAGGGGCTAACAAATGCCAGGGCGTATGTTGGCATTCCCTGCTAACTGTCATTCCTTGTTCTCTTCACTGTCAGCTTTCACCATATGTTTTGCAAATTATATTTCTTGGCACCTTACCTCCTATGAGAATTCCAATAAAAAGTTCCTTGAACAGTGCATGCTGTCTAGTGCATGCTGTCTGATAGAGTAGAGATATAAAAGAAGGATGAAATTTGTAGAGTTATCAATCTCTGTATAGTAGCAGATGAAATAGTAGAGTAACTAGTCATATCAGCAACCGTCAGGTATTTACAAGATTTCAGAAGCTAGATCCTTGCAGGTAAAATAGTCTGCGTATTTATGCAACATATACACATGTACATTTATTAGAGTTGTATGCCTACAATCTACACATACTTACACATAAAACGCTCAATATTTACTAATATTAATCAGTATTATTTGGAAAAACAGCACGACAAAGTATTTGTGTTGTGTGATGTTATAAGTACAAAGTGTTATATATTTCTTCTGCATCAGTTTCATTCTTCGGCACTTCGTTTCCCCGTAGGAATGATGACTTATGAAATTATTAGCTCATAATTATATTAATTGCTGTGCCAATTGTAACAAAATCATTCAACCAGTCACTTATGTAACATACATGTAACAATGCTGATAATAGATTGTATTTACATATAGCCATGCTTCCTGAAACTGAGAAGAATACTTCACCAAGAAGCAGCTCTAGACAGACCCTAAGAGACATGGCTTTGGTGGTGGTAATAGTACTGCTGTTAGGACAGACCTGCTTCAATGTCTGGTCATGGCAGGATGCCAAGGATCAAGAGTTGATTCTCAGATTTGCGTCCAATGATCCAGCTGGTGTAGATGCACCAACTCCACAGCATAGTGTTGAGGTATGTGAGAGATTAACCACACATTATACGCCCCTCTCAAAATGGACGCCATCCAGGCTCATAGTTTAAAATAGCTGTATTTTATTATTCCCAAGTTTTTGAAGTAGGCAATCAGCAAATAGCAGTGTGAATAACATACACATGTTATACTCTAGAACTAGGTTATAAGCTTCAACTTCAACTCAGATTGTTGCCATCTCTGGTTGCAACCCTTTCAACCAATCATTTGATCAAATCATTCATTCACTCTATAAGACTTGTTGCTTTTTAAAAGACATTAATAAAAACATTGAAGCTTGAATCAAAATATTATTTTGTTTATATGTTTTCAAACAAATTCATTCATTTTTTTTCAGAAACGATCAGCTATTCTAGTCGGGTCTGGTGGAGGTCGGTGTAGGCGGGTCTGTAGATGTAGAACTATCTGCTACTAAAGAAGTTACTGTCCTACATAATAGGAGCAATAGAGAAATGGATAATCAACAAATGGCCTATGAATAACTGTAACTATATTGTGCTATTGTATATTAACTGTTTTAATTAATATTTGAGAAGAGTTTTGGTATATCAATATTATACTTTATTAGTCTCACAAAATAAAAAATGGGTGTGGATTGTAGGCCCGCCCGATTAAATCCGTGTATAATGTCATGTCTTCTAAATTATATATATAATTATATACATGTATATGTGTATGTATATGTGTATGTGTATTATAATGCACTTATTATACAGTGTACCCATGTATGTTATGCAGTACATCTATAAATGATATATTATAAACTACTTTTAGTTTTCTTGTTGACATTCTAAAATATTTATATGATTCTCGGAAATATAGTGAAATGTCTTGCAATGGGGTGTATACTGCTGCTGCTGCTGCCTCTGCTGCTGCCTCTGCTGCTGCCTCTGGTGCTACCTCTGATTATTTGCACATGAAGATTTTAACCCATTCACATCCTCCTCCCAGTATTCTATGACCAGTTTCACCTCCAGTCATCTCTGTTTGTCTCTTCTGAAACATAAAACGTATTTGATTAATATTGTTATAGTGATAAGACCAACGTAGTAAGGAAGAGCAGAAATATACCTATCCTGTATAATTTAGTATAATATATACGGTACATGTAGATACACATACATGTATATAGGGTAAGTATATATCATTCGTGTCGATGTTTTGTTCTCTCATTTATTGTAGTGGCCAGACTATAACTATAGACATAGGCGTCTCGTGCGACTGTTATTATTATTACATGTATTTATTATGTACGATAACTGAATTATGTACACTATATCTTATACATGTAGTTACCTGTTATCGAATTGCTAAGTGTAACTACCCTACTTTATACCCATTTAACTGAGGCCGACGTCTTAGAAATTGATGTAATTAACTTCGCACATGTTTTGCATCTTTTGTTTGGGGCCGACCCATGTTAAGTTGGGCATCGGCCTTCCGGCCGCCATCTTGTTGTGCATTTTCCAGACGATGCTACTCCGGCCTTTTACCGGAAACTTTTACCGGAAGTCTAAAACTATATAAAGCAAATGTTTTATACCGTTATGGTCTCAGTACTCAGTTGATACTTGGATCGTAGTAAAGACACATCTATACTACTTATACAGAGTCTTCTCTCGTAACTAAGGTTAGTTCCAGCTGATAAGGTTGTATGACCTTGATGCCCAAACAACCTACTAGGGCTGAACATACTTTTTCTCAAGTATAGCACATAAGCATTGACTCGGCCACATGGGTCGTCTTGGTTAACTCTGTAACTACAAGTTCTGTCGATCTTTTATGTAATGCAGAAGGCCTAGCACCACTAATAGGCTTTTCGCTTTTTGCACTAGTGGGTCGTCCATCGATCTCAAGCAGGAAAAACATTACATTATTACACCAAAATCAAGTTCAATCTGTAATTACATAACTGGAGAGGTAATTGTAATCGGCATCCTTGCCAACTTGCCAGCCGAACTTATGCTATAGGCTGATAAACAGTCTTTGGACACAGTTATATGTTTCTGGGAAAAGCAGACAGTTGATGTCATGAACTGAATTATGGTAACTCAACAATCCTTTCAATTCAGCCTCTGGAACTCTCCCTGCCCACTATCTTATAGATTATTTTATATTTATATTTTTGTTGTATTATATGTATTTCTTGCCTGCACATTACCTTTGTGAATCGGCACACGTGTGTATGTTGTTTGTACAATAATGTGGGTGATGTAGCAGATTGAGGGCAAATTTTGGTTCTTAAAAAGTTGGTGTATACTATGGCTTATACGTCACTATGGACAGTATGCACAAGTGTATACAATAGAAATAAAAGCAAAAGCACATGTTAGTGATTATAACATGATTTAAAAAAAACAGTGTTGCTTCCACACTATTCAGTACTAGCACTAGCATATACTGTAACTAGTAGAAATACCAAATAAAGATGGTGGTTGGTCTCACCTGTATGTTATGATGTCCTTGGAGAGGTGAATGGTTCATTGTATTACCACTGTGTATTGGAATTGGAGTTTTGGCAGCGTGCTGCCAAGACCAGATGCTGAAACAGGTCTGTCCTACCAACAGTACGACTACCACCACCAGAGCTATATCTCTCAGGGTTTGTCTACCACTTGAACAGCTACATTTACTCATTTTCATATTCTTACTACCTTCCTCTAGAGACATGGTAGTCAAAGTGATAATACAGTTCTAATGAGGGTTGGTTGTTCTTTATATATATCATGACTGCCATTGAATAATTTGCATATTTCGTGCTTCATCAATATTTCATCACAACAATAAACATTAATAGTAGCAACAAAGTACTAGCTAAGATATTATGGGTATGAAATATTGAGGATAAACGCAGTGAAAATTAAATCGGAAAATGAAATAATCCAGCGGGCTCTTGAAACCAAATGAAGTGAGTCTACATAATAATATATTAATGGATGATAATGGGTTTTTATATAACAGAAGTTGTACATTAATCAGATGTACATGGAGTGGCACTAGTTGTAAAGGTTTATCTATCCCGTTTATAGAAGCTAAATATCAGGTCTACTGTTTTATTTCTCAATAATACTTTTTAAAATTCCGTTGTATCTACTTAAATGGTGCCTCTCTGCTGTCTAAGGAAATACTTAGAAAACTGATCTCTTTATGGACAAAACATAGATTCATGTCACTCGGTTCTTTAAATAAATCTATGCTATGCCTGGGCAGGGAGGGTTACCACCCTTTCTTGCAATAGAATTCAGATATACCTGCAGTCTATTCATTGTTTGTTTATTAATTAAAGGCCAAAATGCAGAGTAATTATAAACCTACATGTAATAATAACATTGGATAACATTGCATTGTGCATAACGCATTTTATTATACATGTAGCACTGTAATACATGTACTATGATAGAAATAATAATATACATGTATTTACTGATGGTACTATTTTATAAAATAATTATCCAAAGCAAAGCCTACAGATACTAATGAAAACTAAATTGAAGTGTTACTTGTAAATCATGTAATAGGCTATGTGGTGTAGACAACTCTGTCCGTTATTATACATGTAAATGATATAATATTTAATAAATTATGCAGATTGCAGACTACCTTTAGTGTTCTTGGTGGCATTCTACAATATTTATATGAATTTAGGAGATGTAGTGGAATGTCTAGCAATGACAGTGTGCTGCTGCTGCTGCTGCTGCTGCTGCTGCTGCTACTGCTGCCTCTGATTATTTGCACACATAGACTTGAACCCATTTACATCCTCCTCCCACCATTGCAGTGCTAAATCTATTTTCACCTTTCTCCGTTTGTCTCTTCTGAAACATAAAACGTATTAGATTATTATATTTGTATAGTGATCGGACCGAAGTAGTGAGGAGAGGGAGAGCTCTTCTACCGATACTGTATAATTTAGTCTCATATTATATACATGTATATGTATGTACATGTATATATAGTGTAGGTATGTGAGTAGACCCATTGGTGTTATTGCTGGCGATGTCTTATTCACTGATTTATTACACTAAAATCAGGTCCAATCTGTAATTACATGTACATGACTGTAGAGGTACTTGTAACTGACTAGACGACATCCTTACCAGCTTCACAAGTTTAAGGTTTAGAACCGAATATTAGTACATTATGCTAGGGGCTAATAAATGGACTATGGACACAGACTGTTATGTATGTACGTGTACACTGTATATTGTTTCTGGGGAAAACAGACAGATGTCATGAATTGAATCATGGTAACTCAATAATCCCTTCAACCTGCTGCAACTCTCCCTCTCTACCATTTCACCATTAGCTTTGTGAATCGTCACACATGTGTATGTAGTGTATGTACAATAATGTGGGTAATGTAGGAGATTGTGCACATATGGGCTATTAAAAATAAAAAGTTGGTATAATATCATATAGCTTATACTTGTACGTCACAAAGCAGCAGTGCTCATGTACAATGTACTTGCGCGTGTGATAGAAATAGAAACTAAAGAACAAATAATATAGTAATTGCAGCTTCACCTCCATGCTAGTTTGCATCGTAACTAGTGTACATAGAAACTAGTAGGAATATGTAATAAAGATGGTGGTTGGTCTCACCTGTATGTTATGATGTCCTTGGAGAGGTGAATGGTTCATTGTATTACCACTGTGTATTGGGATTGGAGTTTTGGCAGCGTGCTGCCAAGACCAGATGCTGAAACAGGTCTGTCCTACCAACAGTACGACTACCACTACCAGAGCTATATCTCTCAGGGTTTGTCTACCACTTGAACAGCTACATTTACTCATTTTTATATTCTTACTACCTTCCTCTAGAGACATGGTAGTCAAAGTGATAATACAATTCTAATGAGGGTTGGCTGTTCTTTATATATCACTACCATTGAATAATTTGCATATATTTCATGTTTCATAAATGTTTCATTATAATGACGAACAAGCATGAGCTAAGATATTATCATTATGAAATATTGAGGATAAACGTAGTGAAAAGTAAATTGGGAAATAGAATAATCCAGCGTGCTCTTGAAACCGAATGAAGTGAGTCTACATAATAATATATTAATGGATGATAATGGGTTTTTATATAACAGAGGTTGTACATTAATCAGATGTACATGGAATGGCACTAGTTGTAAAGGTTTATCTATCCCGTTAGTAAAAGTTAAATATCAGGTCTACTGTTTTATTTCTCAATAATACTTCTTAAAATCTAGTCGTATCTACTTAAATGGTGCCTCTCTGCTGTCTAAGGAAATACTTAGAAAACTGATCTCTTTATGGACAGAACATAGATTCATGTCGCTTGGTTCTTTAAATAAATCTATGCTATGCCTGGGCAGGGAGGGTTGCCACCCTCTCTTGCAATAGAATTCAGATATCAGATATACATGTACATGCATTCTATTCATTATTTGTTTATTAATTAAAAGCCAAAATACAGAGCAATTATAAGCCTACATGTACTATTAAATAATAACATTGTATAACATTGTGCTGTGCATAACGCATTGTATCACATTAATAGTAGCATTGCCATATGTGATAGAAACAATATATTGATGGTACCATTTTCTAAAATACTTGTACATTGCAGTTATCCAAAGCTAAGCATGCAGATACAAATAATAAAGAATACTGAATTAAAGTAGTACAAGATTCAAAATATAGGTATTTTAGTTAGTAAGTTCATATTTTGGGCTTCAAAATGATATGCAACTTGACTTGGTTGAACATGTACAAATGGCTGTATTTGAACCCCAAAAATCGTTGAAATATAGTGATTTTGTAAAAGCTCAGGAAATTTTGCCAGGAATTTCCAACTATTCATTGATGTCACTTGTCTGTTCAGTATGAAAGAGCATTCACATAGTTGAACAAAGAAACAAATACAACCAATGAGAGAGTGTTAGTTATAAATAGGTCAATTGTTACCATTGTTACTGTGGGAATAATGCTGTTTACAATTATAGTTTAGTTTATTGTACTAGTGCGCATGACTAGTTGACCTATTAAAACCAATTGTAAGCAAGCCCATGTTCATTGACAAATTTCAGCAAATCATCGGGACAAAAGTAGAATCCCCTTTACACATTAGTAGTTGAAGAATTAAGCTATGTACATGTTGCATGAATACTAAATATAGACCGGTGATTCATAGTAATTTGCATTAGAACAATCAGTGTTTGCGCGGCTCATAGAACTAGTAGTCAACGCGCCGCTTGATCGCACTAGTGATAACCTGAACAAGTGACGTCACTTATTCACCTATTGTTGAATAGCTGAGCATTTTTGGCAATATATAAACTTTACAGTCTGATTACACTGAAGTAAATAAAGTAAATATAGTCAATTTGCATATCATCTTGAAGCTAAAAGTGTTACCTAACTGACTAGAATGGTCAAATCCTCAAAAATTGAATACTTTAAGTGTTACTCTTGTAAATCAGGTAGTAGGCTAAAGGAGGTGTAGACAACTCTGTTTATCAGAAGTTATGGCACCCAATGATAAAACAGTAACTAAGCATGTAGCAATAAGACGCTATTAGGGAAGCTCAAGCATTTGTGACGTCATATACTCAATAAGTCACCATTGTTACTTGTTCAAATGAAATGGACATTGGAGGCTTTCACACAGTCTATGTCCAGAGAGTTGAAGCTGTATTTGAAGTAGTCCGTGTTGACGCCGTACGTGCTGACGCTCTCTCACAGACTGGTTCACACACATACGAGCATGAGCTCCCGAATCCAGTAGGTATAACTTCAGCATCTCCATAGTACAATGATCTCTTCTGTAAAGAGGAAAGTACCTATTACATGGCGAAATTGTTGTCTGAATTTCAAGTTTTGACTGAGTTGCAAATATGCCTAATGGATACGGTGCCGGAAAAACACCGAACAGTGGAATGGAATTCACCGAACAGCGGATGAATTTAATAGAATAGAATTTCTTTGTATGCCTTACTTATAGCATGATATTAGGCCATTATAACCAGCATTTTACTGTTATGAACTCATAAAACTCTTGCGCAATATAACTATGTCATTTATAATTATAAAAAATTAATTATAAATTTTTATTCAGACGAGCAATAAATGAGTGAGTAAGTAGAATCTAAACATCTCGACTCTCAAATATCTAGCCCACAATGTTCCTGAGCTGAGTGGCAATAAACATAATATTTTGTGCAAAATATATTTTTCTAACCTATTTACTAAGTTGTAGGCTAAATCACAATGACAATGAACAGCTTTAGCAATAAAAGGCAACTTATGCATTGATGAACGGTGAATGTTCCTGAGAAATAGTAATGAATATAATGAGTCCCAAATTTTATTAGCTCAAGATTTTTATTGCAGCGCAAAACATTTCGACTAAGTTCAAACTTGCCATTTCTTCACTAGAGCTACACAGTTCGGAAAATAAACAGATAATCAGATAAAGATCAGCGGCGCAATGTGCGTTTGCTGAAAAGGGTACTTTTCTTTTGTGTGGATGGTAGCAAAATGTGACTTCGCTTTTCGGAATTCTCAACTGTGCCGTGGTTATGGTAATTTACAATCAATGAGCTATTGACTTTAATTTTTATTTTAAGTTTTAGTAGAACAAACCCATAATACTAATTAGTAGTAGTTTGGAAGGTTAAGAAATGATTATTTTATTTTAATTTGTTGTTTCAGCACTATGAAAATTCATATAGAACTTCTGCACAGTAGAATATGAACCCATTGATATAAAATAAATTAATGTAAATTAATATAATGTCAATGTGATAAGTATTGTTATATACAATATGCATGGTGTTTTTATTTAATTGGTATTTGATTTGTTGTGATAATGATTATTGTTATTGTCTAACACAGTTGATATATTAATATTGTTTATTATTGATCAATTTTATGAAAGATGGGCGATTTTATATTAGGTCGACATGTCTTTATACTGGCTCGATCTGTTCGGTGATTTCCATTCCGCTGTTCGCTGGTTCGGTGTTTTTCCGGCACCGCTAATGGATAGGCTAATAAAACAACTTTAGAAAGTCAGCTTGAAAGAAAACTTACTAAAATATTTCACCTGCTTAGGTCAGAATGCTAATGCTAGTCGCTGCTTATAATCTACATAATGCAATGACAAGATGTGATCGGCAGCAGGAAATTGGTAGGGCCTACGTGACAGATCCATGTATTATACCTTAACCTTGTGCTGGGAAATGGGTCCATGTTTTCCTGTTGGAGGCATAGGATTAGGCGTATCTACATGTATCACTGGGTCCCTCTCAGCAACTCTCAGTATCAGAGTCTGATTTCTAGCAGCTTGCCATGACATGCTGCTAAAACAGGTCTGTCCAATCAACAGCACTACTACCACCACCAGAGCTATGTCTCTTAGAGTCTGTCTAGAGCTGCTTCTTGGTAAAGTATTCTTCACAGTTTCAGGAAGCATGGTTGCTGGAATCATAACAAAGTGCATGATAAAGTTTCCAAACAAAACCGGGGAAAATTGCACTGCTAAATACTGAAAAGCCAGGAAGTTCATAAACATGCTCTATTAAAATGCTTAAAAGCTGAAATTCTTTGGACAATAATCAGTTCAGACCAAATTTGATATTGCAGTCGAGTACAAACTAGGATATTTTATTGTTTGTACACATTTCCTTCAGTAAGGTTATAAATATTGTTAAATGACAAATAACAGAATATCACCCTGCTACTGCTCCAATACCATAGATAGGTATGCAAGTACATTTGTAGATGAACATGGCATCAGAGTTGAAGAAGTTTTTACTGTATTATGATACCTTGTACATTCTCTGGGTGCCATCTATTAATAAATCTGAAACACTCATATCTAAGAGACACGTTACCTATTGCTGAGGGGAAAGATGAGAGTTTATATATGGGACACTTCAAAATATTCTGTATCCAAGTAGTAAAGTTTGTAGTTGACTTCCTGTCCGCCGCACCATGCTATATAGAGCTAACATCTGCCGTCTTCATAATCATAGTGTAAAAATTAATTTACAAAACTGAGCTTATTGTAAAAAGTGCACTGCAGCCAAGGCTGCATAGAATTTCATATTGTTAGATCCAAATATTAGTCAAGTTAGCCATACCTGGTATAAACTGCAGTCTTGTAAATTGTGAACTGAATCTGTGTGTTTATTAGTAAAGGCAGCAGTGAACAGTATGCCAGTTGTTTGTTACTCTTCTTCAGTCACTTCCAGAGTGTGAGAGATCACCTTATTATTTATACTCATTGAGTCAACATACAGGTTATAAGAGAGGATGGGGAAGTACAAAGTACATGTACCTGTAGCTATTATATGGCTTATGCCTCTATCAGCAGGTCTTACAGAGGCGCTATAGAATATAGAGAATACCAGAGCCTTCAGTTTGGAGCGCAGGCTATTGCTTTAATTGGCAAAAGCTATTGTTATTGCATTATTAAAAACAAAATATAAAGACTGTTTACCGACCTTCTACCTCCTATGACTTGTCAAATTTGATAATAACAAAGTCTGAAAGCACTTTTAGCATGGAATCTGCTATAGTCTCAGTGATTATTCCGCAACTTATATAAAATAGCATTATTATTATTGATATTGATAGTGCAAACAGACATCGCACTACCATAACATTATTTTTTATGGTGGATGGTAGAAGTTATATTTGTTCAAAGACTTGACCCAGAGATTCAGCTTACAAATAGCCTATCAGGCAAATGACAATTTAGTGTTGCTCTGTTCCAAACCTGATGCAAAAAGTTTCTTTAGAACATAGATTGTAGATTGAAGCCTGGAGAACAACTTCTGAGAATATTAGGAGTTGTGTGCCCATTATCATCTCTTATCTACCACTTAAACTGAGTTCCAACAAACGCTGGCTGTTAGCTTGGAACTAATTTAGCATTATTAGCATTTAGCATTTATTAGGGACAATTCTCTTTATTTAGGTGAAGTGTACAAAAACTGAAAAGTTGTACAAAGTTATAATTTTTAGTTTTATTTCTAAGACTCTTCAAAACAATCAAGAAGGAGAGTTGGTATTTGACACCCTAGCCTGATCTTCTCTATACTATATGTTCTATATTCCATAGACCTACATGTACATGTATGTTCGTAGTGTCCAACTACATGTGCAAGAGAACAAAACAGAACACTGGAGGGAAGAGTGATATGAGGGCTAGCGGATTAGATTGTTATTTTATATTTAATCTCATTTCACTGCAATCAATGAAAAAAGAAAACCTTTTCTGGCTGAGGTTTGATCCATCCACCATGGTTCTTGGTACTTAATGGCCTAGCACAGTGGACTGACACATTAATCGCTACACCAGTTATTCTTCCTTAAAATACCTGTGTACCTGTGTATTAACCCCATGGACTAGGTGGTAGTTCGGGCTAAAGTTGTACAAAATAAAGATAGGACCAAGTACAAAATAATTGATTTCTTAGATACATGTATTTTTCACAACCATCCAGTAGCCTGTAGAACTGATACCTCCGTAGCCTTAGCTTCAAAGTAATGTACTGAACAAGGGTACTATTACCAACTTTATCTTAGTCCAAATAGAGTATTTATACCTTTTATATAGTGCTCGAAGTCACCAGTTTCCTCAAAACTGGAAAAGAAGAATCAGCTCCATTATAAAATAATATACGAGTACATGTGCATGCTAGCCTGAAAAACAGTTAACAGTTTTGACATTTTACATTCCGCTGGCTTCTGGTTGGCCAGCAAAGTTATATAGTAACTCCATTCCACACTTTTGTCTGTATACAGAACTTCCAAATTGAGTTGCTGTTATAACGTGATTTGCATGTAGTAAACATAATATAAAATAATTATCTGCCCTGGCACATACAATTGTATGCTCAGACTAGAAACTACATTCGTGGAGAAAATATTGCTAGTCTGTGTTCAGCGATAAAGAATTCGTCATTCTGGCAAAGTGTGGTGGAAGCGCGGCAAAAATATTAGCTAGTCTCATTTGACCTTAGGGTAACATTTATACCTCTAGCCAACAAGTCCAACATGTCAAACATGTACATATTATACATACTGGTGCTGGGGATACGCATCACTTTGTGGAGGAGTCAGTATAGTGTGCAGGTATTACATCTATTATCTTTTATAGGAAATGATTCAAAAGTTATAAATAATGCAACTATATTGATTGAAGTAAAGCATGCAATAAATAAATGCCATGTAAAGTAGAGCATATAAATTATGTTTATTGTAATTTTGTCAATTCTGTATTATAAGAAAACTCTAAAGTTATATTTTACTTTGAGTACAAACAAGGATGATGAGAATGTGTCTGATTTATGAACCGATAAGAAGCCAATTATGAGAATTCTCTGGAGAAAACTTGTGTGCCTATTAGCTTGTAGATTGATCAATTATGTTCGTGCTTTGCTGCAAAGGGTTCAGAAAAACATGTGAGAGAGTAAGAATTCACACCATTTACATGTATAAATCAGCGAGAAACAGAAGAGCAATAAGAATCTAAATGTTTTCCATAATAATTTATTGAATGGTGCACTCGGACAGTTAAACCAACACAAAAACTATCTTTTTTACCTAGAAACCTTCTAAATTAAGTTCTGATAAAGGTTGCATCCAGTATAGGACGTGATATTACAAATATATGGATAAAAATAGAACTGATGTGCATATATTGACAACAGATTGACCTTAAAGACACTCTCATCCTTTAGGGTATATCTCATCATATCATAATAATCCTTTAGGGTGAAGCTGAGGATATAGTATAATATAGGATTACAGTCTCAAGGTAAGCACTGGTACTAAATATATGCTATGATTATTGTCATGTATTTATTTATATGACTACCCTCTGACACACTAGTGTCGTACTAATGTAGTGTTATAAATAATACACAGCACATATTATATCTTTATACACATATTATACCTTTATAAATACATGCTTTTAAATATTATTGCATAGCATTATTTTATATGATAAGATGTTACATGCATATACATGCAGTACACATGTTTATAAAAGTTATTTTATGAATTTTTATATGATGGGATGTTACATGCATATACATGTGGCATACATATTTTATAAAGTTATTTTATGAATTTACATGGCAATATAAGTTGACGTCAATTATGGTTTGCTCTGAACTTGTTTGTGGTGTGCTACAGAAAGCACACACAAAAAAAAAGATGACATTAGTTATTTAATTATTTAATTATCGTGAGAATATCCTGGTGCAGTACAAGCAGCACAGAACATTGGCTTTACTGTCTGAGACAGAAAACTTAGGATTGGTTAAGATCAAGCATGATGTGATGGGTATGACATCATATTCATATAACAGCTCAAGTCATATCATGAGAATATCCTAGTGTGCTACAGGCAACATAGACCCAGTATGGCGCCATGAGTATGGCATCAGAAACAAAAACCGGAGCTTAGTACCATCTAGATATACCCGGGTCTGCTGGATACATCGTACATGTAGTCTGGAATTTATATGACATACAAATCTGGTTGATATAAAGGAGGCAATGCGATAGAGACAGACACAGAGAGAGAGTGAGAGAGGCAGGTAGAAGGATATAAGACTTTTACATCGAGCTTACTACTATCTATCTTACACTTTTACAGTATACTTTTTGTATCAATTTGTCAAGAACACAGAGCAACCAAAAAGGACTGAAACTGTAAGTTTTGCCATGTAGTAATCAACTTTATAGCTTATAGTATGTATTATATTTTATAGTTAGGCTTTTAATAATAAAGATACTAAATTGAACTTTGAATCTCACGTTTGGTTCTGAATGTAATTTAAGGAACATAATAACTCAGACATCAATACACGCCATTTGAATTCAGATTGCAGGGTTTAGTTGATAGTCAGTCAGAGATATCTGTTATATAATAATAAGTTAGGTAATGAATAATTTGCTATTACAAGTACATGTACATGTAGACAATGCAGTCGCGAAGAGTCTAGAGTTGCTAGCAATCTCAATGTATGTTACATGCACATGGAACCTGAATTATCACTTAGTAGTAGTAGGGACAATTGACAAAATATGCTAATTAGTTAGACGTGTGCTATGACCATTATTTACTACATGTGCTAAGTGTATTATGGTAAACCAATCAGATTAATGTTGTTTACAAGTATATCGGTGGCTAATAACTTATACATGTTATAATAATTGTGGATGTCATAATGGAAGTAGGGATGACCCAAAAGGTCAACCCAACATCCAAGTTGATATCTCTGCACCTCGCTGCGAATGTGCTGATGACATAGGTTATTGGCACTAATCACTGGGTGTACACAACTTCATGTTGTGGTACCTGTGATTGGTGCTAATCCTGTGTTCTTGTATATCAAACTGTTATTCCAAACGGTTTGATATACACAAATCAGCATATTTCGTCACAATTATATTAGCACTACTACCACTGTACACGTATTACTATCACTCTAGTTTATAGTCATAATGTGTAAATAATTGAGGTTTAACCTCAGAAACGGAAACGTGTCCAATCCAATGATTCTGGTTTGTTCTGTTGGTATATTAAGGGAGACAGAAGCTTTCACTCTTCAGTTCTACTGGTAGATCATACTCAGTCAATTAACTCTAAACATCCATTATCATGGCAGCAACTATGAAGGTTTCTAGTAGCAATACTTTAAAAGCTGTGCTTGTTGTAGCACTCATTTTATTACTTACAGAAACCTGTTTTCTCATCTGGTTATGGGAGACTGAGAGAGTTAATATGGATCCAGAAGATATGAGTTACTGTCTGAATTTACGGTTTAAACGGGGTCGACGTAGACGAGTAGATCAAAAGGGTCGAGAAGGTCAAGGGGGTCAAGATGGTCAAGGGGGTCGAAGCAGTATCATATGTGAGAGAAACCGTGGATGCCACCCCAGGGTGAGTTTGCACAAAGCAATCATTTGCAGCATTTAATTTAGCAACTTCTATTTCTTAAATGTCTATAATACAAGGGTTCATGGCAAGACACACTAGGATATTGATCAAGTGAGAATAATATTACAAACTATATATAATTATGTGAACTATTTGTACATACAGTGACATCTGTTGTTATAAGTGAATAACTAGTCTTAAATCTATTTATATTTTTGTATTTATGAACCCTACTAGAATAAATATTATTGTATAACATTGCATGAGTAATATAGTCAGTGTAGATCTGCACTGACTATACTACTTGTATGTAATATGTTATAGCAGATGCAACCAAGGTTGAAAGTATTCTTTTATTTTGTGTGGGATAAATCTCAGCCAATCAGTGCTCTAGATTTCAAAGGCATAACTTTCTCTTATATTCCTGTACCGATAATGAACTCTAAGGGTAAGGAAGAGGGATGGCCTATGGGGGATTGTCTTTAAACACCCAGACTGACCATCGCCTTGGCTAAAAATACTTTCACTTGAATAACAGCTTATAGTGTAAATAACATTTATTTCTCAAATATAATAGCATGACATACATGTATAATATGTGTACCGGAGCATTTACACCTACATGTACATGTACTGTACATGGAAATACAGTATTATATAGTGGGTGTTAATGACCTCACCAAAGTTCAAACGTCAAGCTCAGTGATTGTTCAGGGAGCACATTTTAAACCAGGATGTCTGTCCTCCTTATTGTTGTGTTTATTTGTTAATATTGTTATATTTTTGACTTTCAGACTGTCATTGGAAGTAATGGAGGAACCCATTGTACCGGTCGAACCCTTGTATTTTGCAAATGAAGGTATCGAGATAATAGATGTTGCCTGTCGGTAGACAATATTACAGACTCATCAAACCTTCTAGTAGAATGGACTGATATTTTATTGCTTTATTATGTAAAAGAATTAAAGGATTCTGTTAATTTTTTCAATTTATGGCTTTTAGTAAACCAATTGAATGCACAGGGTATATATAGTTTATAAAGTATGTTCGTCATTTAACGGTTTGTTTTGTGCTAGCAAATGTGGATAGACTTTTATGTTTTTCCAAATATGTCACACATGTATAGCCATCTGCAATCAAAGGTTTTTTAACATCTTCGTCTTAGTACTTGTAGTGACTGTGTAGTGGCTGCTGGTTTACCTACACCAGATTGAATATTATGTTTCCTCTCCAAGTCTATTGATCAATCAATCAACCGATCAATTTACCTTGACCATTGCATTGCAAAAGATCTTGTCGCCGACAGGAATTAGAATTTATAATAAAATTTAATTAAAAATTTTTTTTTTAAGTACGGTCAGTTATATTATTAAAGTCATGTACTGTAGTTATACTTGATTTTGAACTTTCTGTCTTTAAGTTGAGAATTCTAGATTTTAGGGTCTTCCATTTTACCCGCTATTGGGACCTTGTATTCTTCATGTCGTTTTCTTCATCCATAAATATTTTGTAAACAAGATGGCACCCACATGCACCTTCTCATGTCATGAATGTGTTTAATAATATATCAATCCATCTCCTGGCTAGGAACTGTCTTAGTAAAAGCGAAGACGATCACTCAATAACACTAGGTTGCTAGCAGTGTCAGTAATAACTTATACATGTATATATGATTACTTATACCACTGAACACTGGCTAACAGGTCTGCATGCTCATAACATCTATAATTATATGAGTGCGTCTAGGATCAACATTTGTATAAGTTAGGTCTGACTACACTAGTTGTTCTGGACACTCAGTTTGTCTACATAACTAAGCTGGGAGACTCCTAGGTAGTCTTATAATAGGGTTCTATCAAAAACGCAGAGCAGAAATTATAGTTTATTGTAGCACAAGAGATCACTACTCACTATAGAAAATGTGTAGGCTTTTATACAAAACTGGTTCTACCCAGATTTCTTGGGACCGATGGCCCAGCAGGCTACAAATCAGTGCCATAGTGCCCTATACGGCCGTGCGGCTTGGCCGTCTCAACTTTTGGCATTGCAAAGTCGAAATGTAGTCAATTTAATATCATGGTCAGATCAGTGTTTAAAGTTTTTTCTACTTTCCTATTTGCGGGGTTTACAAAATATGTAAGGATATGGTGATAATAAATGTGCTAAGCATTTTTATATCAGGAAATTCTAAATACTACCGTACTTAACTGCAATTATGTAACATTTTAGATATTGAAAAACTGTCAGGGGAGATAGCTCTAAATTTCAAGACTATTTCAGTATACAGTATAAGAAGTATTACACAGTCCATGTACTGGGTGTGTTAAAAATATAAAACTTGAAAATCTAAACAATTAAATTAATTTTCAATTGAACAAACTTTTTTGGATTCGGCTATTTGCCTGCCCTACATTGTTGTTGATATATTTACTTAGGCATTCAATCTTAGGGAGAAATAAGAAATATCTCTATGGTAGGAAAGAAACACATGCTTTCAGCTGCTTTTTGTAGATTCGTTAGCTCTACTTCATTTCATTGCATGTTTTTCATCATTGTAAAGGAGTAAAGTATTTGTAAATGTTGTTAGAGTTGAATGATTTATGTTCAGTCATAATTGTGAACAGATACAGTGTATACATGTACATGCATATATATGTATGAGGCTGGGTTATATTTAATGTTATTACACAGGTAGCCTATATTTCATAAACCTGAACTGCTTCAAATTTGCTCTATTTTTCTGAAAAACACTTTCAGGGCGCCGGCGGCCGGGGCGTTGCCCCGGACCTCGCCAGGGGGCCTAGGCGGCCCCCTGGACCCCCGACCTAATATTTTGGCCCCACCAACATTTCTTAGGGCGCTGCGGCCCTGCTACAAATAATGCTTAAAATTTATTTCAAAAGAATCCTCAGACCCAATTTATCTATTGAAGGTACCAACAAAACATTACAAACACCTTGAGAGGTACTACGGAAATGTGGGCCTATTGAGATGTAAGTAAAACATTGCAGTGTGTTGTAACAATACTTAACATAAAATCAGCCCTTGGTCTACATAATACAGTGACAAGGACAGCTCTTCAAGTGGGTTATCTACAAGGCACAATGCATATAAATTCAGAATGTAGTAAGCATGCAGGGCAGTATTGGTGAAATTAGGAGGCTGTTTATCACATAGTGGTATTGAGTATATATATTATTAGGCCTGTCTATTATGTTTGTCAAATGTTTCATCAAGGAGTAAAAGGAGAAGGAGGCACGCCTGTGAAAACCTGTATATATGTTACAATGGGCTTCTGGTGTTTGATGTGCGCCTTGGATACGTCTTGGTAAACCCAGAAGAAGAGATTAAAAACGTTTTTAAAAAAAGTAAAATTCACACATTAACTAAAATTAAAATATAATCAATGTCACCAATTGGTAATACTCTGATGAACAGACTGACTATATACACACTATTTATGCCAATGGGATACGATGGACATAGCTAAGTATAACTGCCAGATTTGAAGAAAATGGTATATCTCAATATAAAATGACACTTTTGCAAATACCAACATGCTCAACCAAATAAACAAAATTAATACTAATAGGTTTAAACTTGCTGCAATTGGAGAGGTTGAAATCCAAATTTATAAACTTTGCTCCTTCATAATACATAAATGCTGAAATCGCGGTTAAAATGAGTCAATTAGTGCAACATGTTTCTCTGGCATCAGGGCTTCATATACTTAGTCTGAGTTATGGCGTACATCTCAGATATCACTTTAGTTGGTAGACTAGTTTGTGGGCCCTACAACGTGCCCACGCTAAATGCAAATAGTCATCGAGCTATAGGCTATCTCAATAGTGAATGAACAATAATGTTTATCTCTCCAGAAAAGTGATTTTTTATTGGATGTTATAACTATGGCATAATAAGCGCCAATGCTGTGCACATGTACATTGCAGTTATACCCGTTTAGCGATGAGGAAGCACATCACGATTCAATGAAGTTGTCTACTCACTCAATGCCAGCGACTCATGTGCTTAACTTTCTACCCGAGGAGAACATCGAACACAAAATTCAAGTAGACGGGCCTCCTTCTCCTCTTACTCTTTCTTTTATTATATACAGCCATTTACAAAACATTAGTCACATTACCATTGATTGAAGTAAAGCATGCAATAAATTAAATAAATGCCATGTAAAGTAGAGCATATTATATGAGCAATGTGTTTATTGTAATTCTGTATTATAAAAATACTCCAATGTAATATTTTACCTCGAGTACAGACAGGAATGTTAAGAATTCGAAGATGGGTCTAATTTATAAGCTGATAAGAATTCTCTGGAGAAAACCAGTGTGCCCATTAGCTCGTGGATTGATCAATTATGTTTGTGTTTTGTTGCAAATTGTCCAGAAAGCAAATAAAGGATTAAGAATTCATATCATGTACATGTATAAATCAACGTAAGAATCTAAACGTCTCTCATTTAATAACTCCTCACATGGTTCACTGAGGCAGTTAAACCAAAACGAAAACTTCCTTTTTTACCTAGAAACCTTCTAAATTAAGTTCTGGTGATTGTTGCATCTAGTATAGGGCGTGGTATTACAAATATATGGATAAAAATAGAACTGATGTGCATATATTGACAACAGATTGACCTTAAAGACACTCTCATCCTTTAGGGTGTATCTCATCATATCATGATAATCCTTTAGGGTGAAGCTGAGGATATAGTATAATATATACTATATAATATAATACTATAATACTATAATACTATATACTATATACTGGTACTAAATATATGCTATATGATTATATCAGCACTACTACCACTGTACATGTATTACTATCACTCTAGTTTATAGTCATAATGTGTAAATAATTGAGGTTTAACCTCAGAAACGGAACCGTGTCCAATCCAATGATTCTGGTTTGTTCTGTTGGTATATTAAGGGAGACAGAGGCTTTCACTCTTCAGTTCTACTGGTAGATCATACTCAGTCAATTAACTCTAAATATCCATTATCTTGGCAGCAACTATGAAGGTTTCTAGTAGCAATACTTTAAAAGCTGTGCTTGTTGTAGCACTCATTTTATTACTTGCACAAACCTGTTTTCTCATCTGGTTATGGGAGACTGAGAGAGTTAATATGAGTCCAGAAGATATGAGTTACTGTCTGAATTTACGGATTAAACGAGGTCGACGTAACCGAGGAGATCAAAGGAATCGAGATAGTCAAGGGGGTCGAGATGGTCAAGGGGGTCAAGATGGTCAAGGGGGTCAAAGCAGTAAAGGAGGTTGGAGAATTCGTGGACATCATCGTCCCAGGGTGAGTTCGCACTACGCAGTTATTTACAGTACTTGTCTTTCATTTGTTTAGCAATTAATTTTTTAACTGATTACAATACAAAGGTTCATACCCATACATACTAGGGTCTTAATAAATGAAGCTGATACTACACACTATATATCATGTATGAACTATATACTGGCCTAGTGGTTAGAGCTCTGGAGTGGGAGTCACAAGTCTGATTCCCATAAGGGTCATTGGTAATGTTAGGAAGGGCAGTCAACCTGATAATGCTCCTGTGCTACTTCAGTAACTTTGAAATCGGCAAAGTGCCTTGCCCACCCCCTCCACCTCTCTCCCCCCCCCCCCCCCCAAAAAAAGTAGAAAAATGCAGGTCTCGTTAGAATAAATCTTTGCTTTATTACTTGGGATTAGTAGTGGGAAGTACAATGTAAGCAAGTATACTGAAACATATTATATTATAAATACATGTAAATAGCTGATGCTAAACTTTTTTGAGGTATTTGCATTTGTGAATGATAATTTTGTTTTTTATAATTTTTTTTAACCATAATTCATGTTAGTTGGGTGCATAAAACTTTCCCACTGTCTCTCAGCCAACCAGTGCTCTAGACTTCAATGGCTTAGCTGTCTCTTATATCCCTGTACTTACAATGAACTCTAGGAGTAAGGAAGAGGGATGGGGGATTGTCTGATCACCGCCTTGGCTAAAAATACAATCACTTGAATAACAGCTTGTAAGAGTAGACAACTTTGCTAGTACACTAGCATGACTGTGACATAATAGGTGTAGCGTAGCAATATACTGCATACTGTATATTTGCCTACACGGCCTCAGATTGCCTGATGGACATTATAGTACCTTTAGTAGAGCTAGTT
The DNA here is from genome assembly GCA_935421135.1 of Bugulina stolonifera. Taxonomy (NCBI): domain Eukaryota; kingdom Metazoa; phylum Bryozoa; class Gymnolaemata; order Cheilostomatida; family Bugulidae; genus Bugulina; species Bugulina stolonifera. The sequence continues at coordinate 12,446,183 of OW285188.1, read as the reverse complement.
GTCAAAGCTCTACTCATCTATGTCCTAAAATGCTCTATGCTTACCTATATTTGACTTGTATTCGTATTGTTATGCATGTTTTGACCATACAGTTATAACTACCATCTACTTACGTGTATATACTTACTGTATGCATTACTGAGCCATTATACTCTTTTTATACCTATGTAAAGAGGGCCAACCTACAAAAATTAGCTGTAATTGATTTTGCACATGAATCTCATGATTTCCAGCACTTGTTGTTGTACCCGACATGTTTTGGATTGGCCTCGAGCTTCCGGCCGCCATCTTTTTGTGCAATTTCCGGACGACACTGCGTCGGCTTTCTTACTGGAACTTTTTGCGGAAGTTCTAATAGTATACATGTATAAAGCCCACTGTTTTTATGTTCATTGTCTCAGTTGATGCTTGGATCTCAATAAAGCCACTTCTATACTACTTATACAGAGTCTTCTCTCGTAGTATAGGTCGTTCCAGTTGACAAAGTCCCGACCTTGCTACCTGAACTGCCTACTAGGACTGAACATACTCTTTCTCAGTATGGCAAGATAGATAGATAGTCCTGAGTAGTCATTGGACTACTAGTACCTGTTGATCATTCATGTAATGAGAAGGCCTAGCACCACTCATAGGTTCTTCATTTTGGCAAGAGATCGTCTTAGGACTGCATAGACTCACTTAACCCCAAAAAATTACAGTATATAGTGGGTGTCAATAACCTCACCAAAGTTCAAAGGTCATATACAGTGAATGTTACAGGAGGAAGTGCATTTAATACCACAAGCACTTCATGCTTGGTCTGCTATGCATGTCTCACTGTAATATTTGCCATTTGCAGCATTGCAACATATATAAATTGTCCCGATTTTCGACCCCAAATCTGACTGGAGGATGACAGACCACATACCGCAGACCGTTTCGTCTTGAGTTACTGTATATATGTGGTGGTATCTGTCCTCTTCACTGTTGTATTTACTTGTTATATTTGTAACTTTCAGGCTAATGGTGGAAGAAATGGAGAAAACCATTGTGATTTTAAGACTGGCTGTAAATCAATAGGAGGACCTTCTTGTATCACTCGAGCTGATACACAGTGCAATTAATATGCTCTGCTGGGTATAGAGATAGTAGATGTCAGTGGACAATGCTACAGGCTCAAACTCTAGAATGATAGAATGGACTAATATAATGTATTGCTCTATGTGTAAAAGTGTTAAAAATTTTTGTTCATCTTTTCAATTCATGGCATTTAGTAAACCAAGTACAATTGAATGCACAGTGTATTATGTAGCTTGCTTTGTACTAACTAGCTTTTGATATCTACCAAATAGCTAGCTAGATTTAAGTCTGTAACATTGTGATAGGACTTGCCATCTGCCACCCAACATACATAGTTGCTATATTATTTACTGTCATATCCAATAAACTGATCTCATCAATAATAATTTTATACTAATAAATGTGGATAGACCTTTATGTTTTTACAACTATGCTATAGCCATCTGCAATCAAAACGTTTTTATCGGTTTTTTGTCATTTAGCCCTTGTAATAGCTGGCTAGTGGCTGCCACAGCTAACCTAAGCCAGACTAAGTATTATTTTTCCTTTCAATGTCTGTTGATTTGCTGCCAATCATTATATTATTAACTACTTATTAATAATTATTGTATTGTACATTGTAACTCTATTTGATTGAAACTGTCAAACTGATATTGTAAAGAACCTACCAATAAAATTGTGCAATGCACAGCATACAAGTACAAGGCATCGATAAGATTACTGATGGTACGTAGTGTGGTAAATTTTACGCTGTGCATCAACAACTTCAGCAAGACTCTCTGCTCAATAATAACTTGTATGTTACCAACATTTGGCTGTATGGAATTGCCTTCCCCTCAGTCCAGACTAATGCTAGGGCCACACTGACGCGATTTTTTGTGCGAATAGCGAATTTTGGCCAAAGGCGAATTCGCAAATCGCAAATTTTGTGCGAATTCGCGCAAAATTAGCGATTTCGCACTCGCTGATCTTAATCAGCTAATTCGCAACTCGCTAATTTGTGATTGGCCAATTTTTACTTGTCACGTTACTGTCACGTGTTCAGAGCCACGGATTTTTAATAAATCATGAGTTTAAATTATTATATTAAAATATTTATTTTAACTGATGGATAAAATGACTACTTCCGTTTGCAAGAATTGTGTAAAACAAATGAAAGTAAGAATAAAATGATTATTTTATTTTATTCTATTTTAATTATAATTTTATTTTACATTTTTCGGAGTTCTAGTTCTGCAGTGAATGAGAAACGTGACCGGGGATAATAATTTTTGATCCCTCATTGGGTGAAATCAATGCGAATTCGCTTATAGCTTTTGCAGTGTGGCACGTTCGATTATAATTTGCGAATTCGCCTTTGGCCAAAATTCGCTATTCGCACAAAAAATCGCGTCAGTGTGGCCCTAGCATAAAGGTTTGCTTAGGTTATAAATACTCATCATACATGACAACTCTCCTGATTTCACCCTCCCGTTTTCACAATCAATCTCCTGCAAACTCCCAAGCTCCTGCAAGCCCTCCCGGTTTGGGACTTAGTCAATAACAATTTTCATTTGCTATTATTTGATGATTATTCAGGGGCTGCTATAGGCACCCACCCATCCTAGGCGGGTGTTCAAACAAGCATGCAATACTAGCTGTGCTCTGTAAACTATTAATACTATGCATGCCCAGGGTTCAGGCAGTAGTCATTGTATAGTGCTGTAATGGTCATGTTATCTGTGTAGACGGTCAGTACCCATACATGTTCATGTTTCACACCTATCTTGTATTAACTAACTCAGACATCAGCTTGTACATCTAATGTTTATAGGACATAATTTGCTTTGGAGCTATCTTGTTTTTTAATTCTATATAAATGAAGAACTTTTGTTTGTTTGGCAATAGATAGTAAATGGATAGAATATACATGTAGTATCTCATGGTCATACACAGTATCAGATAGTAATCAATGTTCCTTCATGGTCTTTAATAAATCGCCTCAAAACACAACAGTGACCAGATTGGTTACAAACAGTCAGTATATGCAATGTGAATTGTGTGACAGCCTCTAAACTAATTGCAACAATTTAAATTAATATTCTATTGTTTTATCTTATATTATCTTCACACTTCTATGAGACATCATGGTTGCCTTAGTCTGAGACCTAGCCTGTCTTCACTAGTTTTGTGCGGGCAAACAACTCCCTGTACTAGTATTTGTAGCAACCTAGTACACGTACTTGTACTTGAAGTTAGACATTTTTTACCTGCTTAGTTTGTAACTACATGTAACTGAGAGCTGTGCCCACAGCGGACAGCCCATATAGTGTGGTGCTCATTGTTAAAAGACATTTTAGCAGAGTTGGTGAGGGTTGTCTCACGCGGGTAAAAATTTCCCGCTTTGATGTCAGCCCAACTTGTCATGTATGATACTCATACAGTAGTTATATGCTCTGTTGAGCTTTTGTATTGATGTACTGCACTTCCATGCACTCGTAGCAACTAATAGCTAAAACGAAAAATATTTAATTCTAGTATTTTATTGAAAATTAATTTGAACTACAATTTTTTTGTAAATAAAATCTGGACATACTATTCCAGTAAAAGAATGCACTGATGCCCTTTAGATTGTGGGAAACAACTAACACTTTAGTTAAATATACATAACAAATGGTTAAAATTGTAGTGACCCCTTACTTATCCTTCTCAGAGTACTAAAGATTCTTTATATCTGTAGCAAAGGAGTTTAGCTGGAGGGGTGCAACAAGTAGGGTGCAGTACATGGGGTCCAAACCCCAGTGGAGATGGGCTATTTTCACAGATGTGGAACCAAGTCCCTGACTGCACAGAAAATATTCTTCAATATGTGCAGCAATTGCTCATCAATAATAATGAAAATACAATTTCCACAACTTTAGGTTTTTGAGCTAAATTTAGAATAAAGGGTTTATGCTTATACATGTGTATTTTAGGTTACCAGATAACTGTTGGTGAATGCCTAGCTGCATAACATTGCATAGTTTGTAGGAGTAAAAGCTGAAGTAGCACAGTCCTTCAAATGCTATTCACTCAATGATATTTCTACTTGTGAAGCTTTGGTAGCTTGGAGTAGTCCTTCCTTTCACCCAGAGACCATACTAAAACATTCTGGAAGACCACATGCTAAACCATATCACATCTTTATAAAATTAGTATAATATAAGGTGCAGGGTAGCACTAAAATGCATGCTTTAGTACAGAGCAGTGTTGTGAAGTATATACAAGTACTACCATAGATTAAAATAATGTTTTTCGTGTAAGTAAAAGTAAATCCTGTTGTACTAATTAGAAAAGAGAAACACATAAAGTATAATTATACTCCAATACCAATTATTGGTATTGTATGATGATGTTGTAGTGCATCCCAGGAAGCCTTACCTCTCCAGTCACCAGAGCTATGGTCCACACGCTATTACTCTGTGGTCCGCATCCTATTACTCTATATACATGTACATATTGTATAACATCTATTTCCTTACGTTTTACCCATTCACTTATACCTGGCATCTGGTACTGTTACTTGAACTGCATTTTAATTTCTATCTAGTATCATTTTAATCTAGCTTTACACAAAGTTGTTTTGTATAAATTTAAGATCTAGATATTAAATTTAGTGCTCTACACTAAATACTTGTATAAAAAATAATTATGGAAGTGGAGCTAATATTAGTGTAATTTGATTAGGTGGGATAAATAAATAAATAAATAAATAAAATGCTATATGACGATGGTAAACTGCACTTATCTGTACAATACTCCAGAGTTTCATGCTTCTGCATTCATCAGTTTTATATACCCCTAGAACCAGTTGTATCAACCCTTCTTTTTCTTACTACGCGTAACCTGAAATTATACACTTATCCAATCAAATACAATGTTAAAGTTTTATAGTAGCATAGCATTATTATAATATAATTATGCTATTGTCTTTTAGCTCCGCCATATCTCAAATTCATGTATTCTAGATTGTTCTCTGTACTCAGTCAAATATCTCAATGCATCAGTCCGCAATATTGCAAAACATATGTTAATCTATATCCTTGCAAGAATTAGCAAAAGACCCAAAGTTTTCTTATGGGAGAAAGAGATCGCTTGACCCTCTCATACTCTTGAACATTTGCTTTGGGTTTTTGGCTACTATATTTGAGAACTCAGGTCTTCTATGTTTTAGTTCCTGCTAGGTAGGCATAGCACTGAATTTGGTGTTGTGTTGGCATGTTAGCTACACCATAGTTTTCCGGGTGTACTTCTGGTAATCTTAACAGGAGGATCTAGCTAATATTGCTGTGTCACTCATGACTTGCTTTATGACAACAACCTGTATCAGGTGTCAGTGAGCTCAGACTACACAGTGTCCAGTTTGATGGAAATCACATCCTAGTTTATCTGGCATTGGCATGGACTTAGCTAAAACTAACCAAAATTTATGCAAAAATAATTGGGGTTTACTAACTTAGTAGCATCCTAATGTTCACCTTTTCATCAATATTGGTCTCCAGCAAAAGTGCTAGTGTCATATTATAACTAGAAACTAACATAGGTGGTCATGGCAGCAATTCTAAAGGTGTCTAGTAATAACAGCGTTTTAAAAGCTGTGCTTGTTGTGGTACTAATTTTACTATTTGCACAAACCTGCTTTCTCATCTGGTTGTGGGAGACTGAGAGAATCAATATGACTCCCGGAGATCTTCACTTGTCTATAAGAGAGCGCTTCAAACGAGGTGAAGGAGAGCGCTGTCGGCAAAGACAGAGAAATGATCGTCTTTTCAAAGTGAGTATCATTATTTTCTTTTTGCATGACAAACAATCAATCAGTGTTCGAAGTGGAACAAATGAGGTGGGTACACGGTGCATGCAGAAAATGTTTGAGAAATTTAGATTTCTCTCCCCTGTGTCTCTGTCAATATATAAAATGCTATATATCTGTGGGTAGACAGTAGTAGGCCCTACTTAGGAGTTGCTAATATAAAAATCTTTGCCACACATATCGTCACCTATCTCTCATATGTATTTTGTAAAACCTATTAATATTAAATGGAAAAACCTGTAGAAATCAATTTGATCAAAATATTAAATTGACTAAGTTAGCGACTTATCAATGTGTTGGGTTAGGCGGCCTCACTGGCTGCAGTCAGTAAGGGCGGCTATATCTTTACTAAAACAACTAGTGACTAGCTAATGTACTAATGGGCTGCGAATAAAAGCAGGTTAGCTCAACTGCTATTGAAAGAAGCTAGTCCACTAGTCCTCACATGAGGGTACACGCCCGTGTATCCACTAAAATTGAGGTGGGTACACACCGCATACTCCCGTATAACCACACTTCGAACACTGCAGTCAATTAAATAGAGGTTGTCATTCAGTTTTCTACCTTTCTAGACCTTTTGCTCTCAGCTAGATGAACTTGTAATTGTCTATATAACCTATAGCAAACATTAGGGAAGACAACTCTAAGATATGTCCAATAGCAGTTTTCCAACATCGTTATTTATCTCCACATAAAACATACCTAACTGAAACATGCAGCTAGGCACAGTCGATGTGTCATAGATTTACTCAGCTTTAGATCTTTATATGGCTACGGTTAGGGTAACACCGAACTATTACATAAAGCAGCTCAAGGGGGAATTTAATGCAATATAAGAAAGAAGAACCCTGGCTTAGCAAAACTCATGTGCCAATGTCGCAAGAGGTTAAGCTAATTTTTTGCTGGTATAATCGCTTTTGTAAGAAAATACTTGTCTAGTGTCCTTTTAAGTTTGATTCCTTCACTGAATCCTGTTCACTTTACTATAATAGACTTGAAGTGTTGAGCATTTGTGCATTTTATTGTTGTGTTTTTTTGCTACTGAAAGTACCTAATGATTGTTATATTACATTAACTTTGTTGAACTGACAGAAGAAAGTTGGAGGTTCCTGTAGATCAACAACACAGGTGATTTGTTAGCAGAGTGAATGCTGTACGTCACCTCTTCCATTCACAGTCCGGCAGCAGTAGGGACAGCAGGTGCTGACAGACAATGCTACAGAATCAAACCTTCTTATAGGTCTAAATATATTGATGTATCTCACAAGCTGACATATTGTTATATTTCTCAGCCAACATAAATATAATGTAATATATTTATAAAGTTTTGCTAAGTACACAGTATCACAGTCTATTATAGTTAATAGGCTCATTGTTTTGGTTTGTGGTTTGTTTTGATTATTTTTAGTTTAATACACTTCCATAATATTATGCAATAATAGTACTCCATAATTTTATAATACATACAGAAGACATTTCCCTAAAAGACTACATTATTGTTTTGTTCATCCGAAATTCCCTTTGTTCATTATTTACACAGGCTTGGAGTACATGATAAGACAATTCCCAACTAAACTCATGTATTTATTTACAACTAGAATAGCAACAATGTAACAGTAAAGTAACTATACAAAATACGTAAATGCAGATGTTAAGTTTTATTATTTTACGTGCCTTTCTAAATAAGAATTGTACAATGATCATAATGTAAGTAGTAGGTGACTATTTATTAACTTACTGTTACACATCAGCTACACACAGCAATGAGACTGACGTGTTTATTTTATTAGAACACAACTGTCTTTATAAAATATGTTCCTAACCTGCCAACCAATAATTACTTGCAAGCAACTCTAACATTAAACACATTAATCTAGGCCTCTAGGGGTATAAAAGGATTAGAATACGGTAGATCATCTCATTGGGTAGGAGTCTGTAGTTGGAGACAAGAGCAAGACTCATTTCCTGAACCGAGAACCTATTCCACCATGTCTGAGTCCGGAATGAAACACATCAGACAAGACAGAATTTTTAACGTCAAGAATTGCTTATTGTTTCTGTTGGCTGCACTTCTGATTGGTCAAACGTGCTTTGGAATGTGGTTGTGGACCTCTAATAGAGTTCAGCTGGGTTCAGATGTTGTATGTGGTAAAGCTCTACCACAGCTGGAACATCTCCAGGTGGGTAAAAGAACTTTTCTAGCAATTTAGACTTTATATTACTGCTTGGCAACACTTTTAGACTATGTGCTGAAAGTATTATATAGTTTTAGTCTTCAGAGGGTACCAAGTTATATATGTACATAGAAGTGAGGTGAATACCATTTTACATTTTATTACTAATGGTTTGATGGAAAAGTATACAACCTTCAGATAAAATAGCGCAACTGTAAGAGTAAGAATGTCTGAATCTATATAGTATATGTACTTGTGTACTATATTATAAAGTTAGAACTATTTGTGTATTTATTTTCAATTTAACAATGTTTGTAGAAAAGAGGAGCAATAAGGATACCGGGCTGCGCAGAACAGCTGAGAAAACTGGGAGGAAGCCGCTGCAGATCGGCAGCTCAAACTATATGCGGATAAATGAAACGTAACACACATGTCTACGTCTATGAGATTTATGCTTATATAAAGGGTTGCTACCACATATTAAAATATTAGCAATAATATTTTATTTCTCTCAAAACTTACCAACATTAATGTAGTTGCTATTTAAATACTAATATGTACTGCATAATATATTGAAATGAATAGATGTATGGATTTGTTATATTTGAGAACAATTTCTGCATTCTTACTAGTAAATAAACATATAACAAACAATATGATTTTATTCTACTGTATTCTGTAACAATGTGAATAGAACCAATTTTTCACTGCAAAAAAGAAATATCATTGTGCTTTGTATTACGTTTACTATTGACCTTTTTACACACATGTACATGTAATTACATATGGGTAGATAATAGAAGATAGCAATAAGTTACAGACACGCAGAAAAATTGACTTGCACTCAGATATCATGTAGGCTTATAGAAGCAGAGCAAAAGGAAAGCTTCATGCGTTTCAGCTTTACCTTCAGTACAATATATTATAGTATGTGTATGTGCAATTACATGTCTGATTTATTTTGCAATTCCATTTATTATATGGATAAAATCCCTTATAACCCCACAGCTGGGCATGTTTAAATTTGCATAGTTCCTAGTGTACCATATATAGAAGTTGGAGAAAACTTTTATCAGTGCAGTGTAAGAAGAGTTAAATTGTACCAGTAATGACGATGATTACATTCGTATGTTGAGAAGTTATTCTCTGTACCCAGTTTTCTCTTTTGTCTCTCTCTGAATGCTATTCTCTCTGGCTAGCAAACATTCTACAATAGAATTAGTAGAATCATTTTTATCAACATTCAGTTCTAAAACACATGATAATAACTGAATGCTTCTTATGTCTACACCATGCTTTTATTAAGACAAAATAATGGTGAAAACCAGAAAGCATGTACCGATGAGTTATCTTTCCAGCAAAACATGAAAACTTCCGCCTCAGTAAACAACAGATCATTGCAATACATGAAGATTATGTCAATCATCTCCCAACAACTGATTTGGCCAACAGGGTCAGATACAGCTTGTGTTCTAAATTTTCGTGAGCCAGATGGGTCAGCCCATATGATGAGGTCATGGCTTGACTGTCCGCCATATTTGCAATGAAAAGACATGTGCAGCAAGCTGGTTGGTATAATGGTATAATGGCCTATTATGGCACAAAAATTAGTCCACACTTCTAGCTCAGAATTTTTACTAGTATGTAATAATTATATTACTAGCATGTAATAATTATATTACTAGTACATAATAATTATATTACTAGTATATAATAATTATATTACTAGTATATAATAATTATATTACTAGTATATAATAATTATATTCCCTTTGTTCATTATTTACACAGGTTTGGAGCACATGATAAGACAATTCCCAACTAAACTCATGTATTTATATACAACTAGAATAGCAACAGTGTAATAGTACAGTAACTGTACAAAATACGTAAATGCAGATGTTAAGTTTTATCATTTTACTTGACTTTCCAAATAAGAATTGTACAATGATCATAATGTAAGTAGTAGGTGACTATTTATCAACTTACTGTTACACATCAGCTACACACAGCACTGAGATTGATATGTTTATATTTTATTAGAACACAACTGTCTTTATAAAATATGTTCTCAACCTGCCAACCAATAATTACTTGCAAGCAACTCTAACATGAAACTCATTAATCTAGGCCTCTAGGGGTATAAAAGGATTAGAATACGGTAGAACATCTCATTGGGTAGGAGTCTGTAGTTGGAGACAGCAGAGCAAGACTCATTTCCTGAACCGAGAACCGATTCCACCATGTCTGAGTCCGGAATGAAACACATCAGACAAGAAAGGATTTTTAACGTCAAGAATTGTTTATTGTTTCTGTTGGCTGCACTTCTGATTGGTCAAACGTGCTTTGGAATATGGTTGTGGACCTCTGATAGAGTTCAGCTGGGTTCAGATGTTGTATGTGGTAAAGATCTACCACAGCTGGAACATCTGCAGGTGAGTAAAAAAACTTTTCTAGTAATTTAGACTTTATATTACTGCTAGGTAACACTTCTAGACTATGTGCTGAAGGTATTATATAGTTTTAGTCATCAGACAGTACCAAATTATATATGTACATAGATTTAAGTATCAATTGAAGTGAATTTACCATACATTTTATTACTAATAGTTTGATGGAAAAGTATACAATCTTCGGATAAAATAGCGCAACTGTAAGAGTAAGAATGTCTGAATGTATATAGTATATGTATTCCTGTACTATTTATTATAAAGTTAGAACTGAAAGTTGCAGAGGATTAGAAGGGTATGCTACATGGCCGAGTTTATCTCCACATGAGTTAATAATATGATAGAATAAATAATTATAGAATAGATAGATAATAAACAATAGAATAGAACAAAGAGCAAACACTTTTCTGGCTTCTATCTAGAGGTCTCTGGTTGACCTAACTTCAAATCCATGCTGCGTCACATGTAAATTCACATGTACATGTACATGTATTTGGAAACTCCTGAATAACAAATGTGATTCGTTAAACTGGATTCGAGTAGCACTACTAGGCTATAATATTGGGTGTGTATTACAAGGAAAAACTTTTTAGGTCTAAATCTCTGTTAATCATCGTCATCAATTCATTGGTAGATATGTACATAATACGCATCTATATTAGTAAAAGTATATACATGAAAAGTAACAGTTCCTTTTGTTTTTTGCATTTACCACTACATGTATTTATCAATGTCGCTATTTGATTTGCAACTACATCTACAGTAACTCACATGGAATTGCTACAATAATTAGCCAAGGCACTCAGACATGCAGTCACTATTTGTGTATTTGTTTTCAATATGACAATGTTTGTAGAAAAGAGCCGCAGAAAGGATACCAATTGACTGCAGAGATCAGCTGAGAAAGCTGGGAGGAGGCAACTGCAGATCGGCAGCTCAAACTATATGCGGATAAATGAAACGTAACACACATGTCTATGTCTATGAGATTTATGCTTATATAAAGAGTTGCTACCACATATTAAAATATTAGCAATAATATCATATTTCTCTCAAAACTTACCAACATTAATGTAGTTGCTATTTAAATACTAATATGTACTGCATAATATATTGAAATGAATAAATGTATGGACATGTTATATTTGAGAACAATTTCTGTATTCTTACTAGTAAATAAACATATAATAAACAATATGACTTTATTCTACTGTATTCTGTAACAATGTGAATATAACCAATTTTTCACTGCAAAAAAGAAATATCATTGTGCTTTGTATTACGTTTACTAATGACCTTTTTACACACATGTACATGTAATTACATATGTGTAGATAATAGAAGATAGCAATAAGTTACAGACATGCAGAAAAATTAACTTGCACCCAGATATCATGTAGGCTTATAGAAGCAGAGCAAAGTCATTTAAGGAAAGCTACATTCACCACAACTTTATCTCTAGTACAATATATTATAGTACGTGTATGTGCAATTACATGTCTGATTTATTTTGCAGTTCCTTTTATTATATGGATAAATTTCCTTATAACCCCATAGTTGGGCATGTTTAAATTTTCATATTTCCTAGTGTACCATATATAGAAGTTGGAGAAAACCTTCATCAATATAAGAAAAGTTAAATTATACCAGTAATGACGATGATTGCATTCGTATGTTGAGAAGTCATTCTCCATCTCTCCCCAGTGTTCTCTTTTGTCTCTCTCTCTGAATGCTATTCTCTCTGACTAGCAAACATTCTACAATAGAATTAGTAGAATCAGTTTTATCAACATTCAGTTCTAAAACACATGATAATAAGTGAATGCTTCCTTTGCCTACGCCATAATGGTGAAAGCCAGAAAGCATGTACCAATGAGTTATCCTCCCAGCACAAAATGTTGAAGACTTCCTCCTCAGTAAACAACAGATCGTCGTAATGCGAAAAAATTATGCTAATCATCTCCCAACAACTGATTGGCCAACAGGCAGTCCCAGGGTCAGATACAGCTTGTGTTCTAAATTTTCGTGAGCCGGATGGCTCAGCCCATATGATCAGGTCATGGCTTGACTGTCTGCCATATTTGCAATGAACAGACAGACATATGCATATTGTTTGGATGCAGCAGGATGGTTGGTATAATGGCATAATGGCATAATAGTATAATGGCATAATGATGTAATGGTATTATGGTGTAATGGTACGAAAATTAGTCCACACTTTGAGCTCAGAATTTTTCCTAGTATATAATAATTATGCCTATGATCAAATGTCACCCAAAAACTGGCCATTGATTTGGATCACAATATACTAACATCATGATACACTATAGAGATTCTAGAGGAAATGCAATACTATCAGAAATTATTATTTCAACTTTTCTGTTGCAAGAGAAAATTTTTTGTTGTTAGTTCATGACTTAATATCAACATTGGAGAGAAATATAAATAGCAATTTTTTTAATTTTCAGGGTCAAACTTGAAGTGTAGGTGCATTGGACCTAGAGAAATGGTCAAAGTTGGAGCAGAGAATAGGAATATCCACTTAATACACATTTGCGATTGTAAATAATTCCTCGTTGTTTCTAATAAATGTTTTGCTGGATTTCGGGAAAGAAGGAAGGGTGAAAGTAAGAGATTACTGCTGCTATAACCAGCATTCTGATGGAGTATCAGCTGCGCTTGTAAACATCCTATACATCCCATCTATATTTCTGAGCACTATGTGTTATTTATACACTCAGACTAATTAGTGGTAATAGACCAAGGACCGTTTTAATAAGCATGCACATGTATAAGTACATGAATATGTTTGCATTTTGTCAATCTACTCTTGCTTAAATTCTGAACATAATTGTGTAGTAACAAAAATGGCAAAAGCTCATTCATTTTAATTCATAAAACCTAAAGAGCAATTTGTGAAACCATCAACTCAGTTGCACTCAGATTTGTTACAAATTGAAACCAGGAACTTTTATATAGTTGACCAAGACTTTGGTGAGAAAAATCTTCCTAGAAATATTCTGTAAAGTAACTATGCTTCTCAAACCATTTTTAAAAAATTAATTAGAATGGTTTTAGTGATTAGTGACCACAAAGCATTGATACAGGAAATTAAAGTTTACAGAGCAAGATAGTGGGAAAAGAATGACTGACAGATCTTGTGAGATGAGCTGCGGGCGCTAGTTCTTTTTAACTATAACATTTACACGTCAATCACGCTTTTTCAGAAACTATCAGGTAGACAGCCGTCGCCACATTCTATACTATAATAAAATAAAACCTAGCTTCTAAAGTTTATTTTATTGACCTACAAATTGGTAAAACTTACAAGTTATACTTCGCTCTATTAATCTCATGGAAGAGAACTATGATTTAGAGAAATTTGCAGCTTTTTTTACTTTTTTGAAGGAAGGGAAGCAATTCACCAATATCAAAGCAACTAAAGCAGCACAGCAGCATTATAAGGTTGGATGCCCTTCCTAACACCACCAATGACCTTTACGAGAATTGACCTGGAATATAACTAGCATTCACTGATACTTATCCACAGTCTAGTGAAAACTACATGTAATATTTCAGTATATTAGCTACAATATTTATTTAATCTATGCGCTTTATAACATTTCTTATAAAGTGTGGAGTTCTTTATTAGTTTTTTCATTTTAGTTAAAACCGATTTTAGTTCAAGTAATATATTAGTATATACATGTATGTACATTGTACATACATAATATTGTAATGGTTTTTGGTTTCTGGTACGGTCGTCCTAAGATGACTCCCGACCCAAAATGAAGTGCCTATGAGTGTTGCTAGGCCTTCTCATTACATGAAAGATCGAGCGGTCTCAGTAGTCCAATAACTACCAGAGACGACTCATGTGATCCCGAGTTGTGCTTGTTTACTATACTGAGAAAGAGAGTGATCTGACCTAGTAGGCAGTTCGTGTTGCAAGGTCGAAGACCTTAACAACTAGAATGACCTATCTACAAAGTGAAAGTCTCTGTATATAAGTATAGATGTGTCTTTATTGAGATCCAAGCAAGAACTGAGACAACAAACATAAAAACAATGCCCTTTATATAGTAACAAAACTTCCGGAGGAAGTTCCGGTAAAAAGGCCGACGTAGTGTCGGGAAAAGACGACGTAGGGTCGTCCGGAAATTGCGCAACAATATGGCGGCCGGAAGCCCGATGGCCGACCCAAAATAGGTCGGGCTATACAAAAGATGCTTAGAATCATCCAAATCATGTACAAAATGAATATCAGGTAATTCCGAGAGCAGTACATTGACTCAGTAATTGCCATACATGAATGTACAATTAGCTAGTAAGGAATACAAGCAGATATACACATATAAGCATACATAGTAATGAGTGTCAGGTGATTAGAGAAGACTGTGTGTACCATTATAATATGTAGAAACACATCTTTGATCCTTGCTGGTAACGAGTTCTGCATAGTAGCTAACTCCATCAGCGAACTCCATCTCGCTCTATCCTCAGTATCGTCCTTTTCTAACCTCCACATTCTCATATCTGCTCTGATCGTATCCATCCATCTACAGTGTATACGCAGAAACACATATTATTATTATAAATACATTGTATATACAGTGTATATTAATATAGATTTACTGTGCTGCTAGCTCACTGTCTTTGGCAGCTTGAGCATTCTGGTTCATCAGCATATTTCACACTTTGCCAATGTGTGCTCCTAGGGATATCTCTGAGCTTCACACTGAAGTGTCAAACACCTAAACAGTACACTGTATGCAGATAGAGTATGTGTGTTTGATTGCATGTGTCCATGAATATCAGCTGGCAAGCACTTTTGCGGAATTAGCATAAATCTGCAAGCGTGTATATAAGTAGGTTTGGCTATTGAAAAATTAATAGAAAAAACAATTTCCCTTGTTTCAGTTCAGCACCTTCCATGTGGATTATTGTTTGTCTTCTCGACTTGGACAAATGCCAATAGGATTAAATCTGCAGAACTTGAACATAGGCATTCCTATCTTAGCAATAGTTCACGAATGTTGTAGCCTAATTCCTTCAAAGTGTCATATAAATTTTCTTTAGCAATAACAAAACAGATAAAAAATATAATTTTTATAACCCACTATGCTAAAGTGCTAGCAAGTGTTAGCTATAATCCTGTGGTATTTATATAGGCTCTTAGGCGAGACTATGCTTTTTTGCCTTTACACTTTACACATCCACTACTAGAACGAGGAAGGTGCAGACACCACACCAACGAACCTCATCAACTTCCTGTGCAAATGGGTGTTTATTAGACTTGAAGTGTTTTTCTGGGTTAACTTGGTAGGCCTACTGTATTCACTTTTTGGTATAGCTGGTCTCATCAGAATTGTGCTGTCCTTGACAAAAATTTTCTCGCTCACCATTTAATCAGCTGCACTACCGCATACGTAAACTATCATTACCTGATGTTTTGCATTTTCATGTTGCCAGATGGTTAAAAAATTGTTATTAATATTGCAATGCAGCAACCGTACCCAACATATGCTGTCGGTTCAAATTGCACAACACCGCACAATAAATATTGGTATACCAGTCACCATACTCAGACTTGTGAGTATATTATTCACTAGGCCTATACTGTAACAATTAGTATCAACACCCCTCAAATCATGCAGTCAAAATATTTACTTGACTAGTTTATAAAGAACAACAAAATACAATCAATTACACCCTATAAGCTGCATGTATATTTGCAAGAAATGAGCAGTTAAGATTTTGTTCAAGATCATGCAACTGCACTTGGTTTCTTAGCACAGTGTTGAGAGCATTATGTTATCATATTATACCTGCATGCCTACATGTACATCCTAGTACATTTTACAAGGCTGCCGTACTAGGATGTAGGTTTGACAATTACTAACTCTACTTGTATATAATTATAATACTATCTTGTCAAACTAGATTAGCTAGGATAATCCGGATATAAATATTACCACCCAGTTTGTAACAGTGACCAGATATAGTTTACATATTTTAGCTGCCTATTCCGTGTGCATGTACATGAAGATGTATACAGCGAGACAAGCTGACCCCATTATTATCTAGGTATGGCTTTAGGCCCGCCAGTCAATCATACAGCCAACGTTCACATAACCAAAGTTCATCCAGTCTGGTGTCCAGGCTGAATAATCACCACACATCTGGTGAAATTAAATAGATTATCGTAAAGTGTTACATAGCAGTACGGCTAAACACCAAAATAATTAAAATGATAAATGGTTTAAAATAATAATAATAATAGGTTTAATTCAATTAACTTTTGCACTCACCGAGACAATTTAAACATTTATACTCTGACATCCTGTGCCGCCTCAATGACATTTAGTGCCTGTTTTATTTGGTCATTAAAATATTAATTAAGGCTTAACTATCAAGTGAGCATTTTAAAGTCTCTAGTGACCTTTGAAAAATCTACATCTTTAAAATTAGCGTCTGCAAGGTGAGATTTTGATCAGGATTAAGTAGATAATCTTCAAAAAAATATAAAATAAAACTAGACTCTCTGACAAACTAAGCACCAATTTAGACTTTAAAGTCAAAAAAGAAGTATATTTCACATGAACTTTTCAACTCTTTATCAAATAAACACCTAATAAGCTATTAGGTATATGCAGGCAGAGAATGGAGATTATGTATTATGTATTATGTAAAACTAGAGGAATTATCTCCTCAATGAGTAAATATAATGTATCAAACCTGTACAAGATCACTACCATCGCAACAAATGAAGAGATCTGACAGTGTAGCTAGTTAGGGAATGGAGCCATAAAACAATTTATCTACAAGGATTTTTGCTCAAGTCCCATCAACAACTACAGAAGTCTTGAAAATGGTTCGATTGATGGTTCATCTATTTGTTGCAGCTGGAGCTGTCTTAGTCATCACCGGTTTAGCCATCACCAGTTTAGCATCTCTGTGGATAATATTCTGCTAATCACATAAAATGGGGTGTATTTTATCATACAATGTAGTAGTGCATCTAGAATACATATGCCCTTGTTGAAATGGAAGCATAACATGTACAGACAAATCTATATAATACTGTACGTTAAATTATAAATTATAATAAACCAACATGTGCAAAAGTAAATACAACAGCTCATGTGTTAGCAGAGCAGTACAGGCAGTGTGCACATACCCTTAAATTGGTTGAGACTGAGATTGTTACTCTAGAACATAAATGGTTATTCTCTTGTAGGTTTATTTGTAGATGCAACATAGGACTACTAGACTAAATAGTTTGCCAACAAACATTCTTATAGAAGATGAGAGGAATATTCCATTTTTAGTAATAAAGTAGTATGCGTCGAGACATATTTTTATATTTATTTTTCTAATATTTCGATAATTATCCAGAAGAAAATAGATGGTAGGATAACTAAGGTACTACTCTTATATACTGGACAAAAGAGTAAAAAGATGTTGCACAGCTAAACATGAGGAATGTGTCACTACAGTAGCATCAAAAAAGATTTTAAAAGACAACGCAGACAATTGTGATTTCGTGTCAGAAATTTTATATGACCACACTGTTTTGTTATTATTTACTATTCCATGCTTATTGCCATTCCACTTCTAGAAGATTCTAATAATAATCATTGAGAGTGGAATATGATATTATACAATGGACATGCATTTAGTAACAAGTTGTAGTGTAAACAATGGAGTTGTCTTCTTATTATTCGTGTTACAATACAATGCATGGAGGAAATATTATTTTATAAATCAGCCCATTAGTGATGCTCTTGAACTTGCAGGGGTGGACAAATCATACTTCTCTCCTAGACACTAAAATTGCTCAGCAAACACTTTCTATAAGTGCAAGTATATGCGATAATTTAAATATACTATTGAGATGCTCTCTCTTCGAAAGTGAGTACTGAATAGCATACATGTACATGTATATAATGCAGCACCATATCATTACAGTAAACAAAATAAATCTACTTGCAGGGATTACATCTACATGTATGCAATATGCAACATAAATGTTTAACAATACTTCATGCATATACTGTACATGTACATGTACATGTACATGTGGCTGCTAGATTAAACTTGGAGCCATTTGTTCATTACCAGCTAACTGAGCTTCGTTCTAGAGCCAAATGGTGAGCTGCTTGTTTGCCTAGACATAGACCGACATGCAAGAATAGTATAGCAACGACCTCAGATATTATCATTGTTATTATTATTAATATTGGTGATGTTGATACAATGTTTATATCACTTTGCTTAGAGTTATCTGAACTTGAAAATATGAAAACATGGGATTCCAGAAAAGGGCAGTCACTGGTCACGGAATGCATACTGCACTCAGTACACGGTGACACGCTAAAGGCCGATTTTAAGTTATGAATATTCTTTTAATACATAGGAATTCATCAACTATTATTTTATTATACATTGAAGTGTTCCTCTCTTATACAAATTTATCTTTTAGGAGAAGACAACTACAAATTGTTTTCGATAACTCCTGAACGTCACATTATAATTATTGCAATGCAAAAATGGTTTTATTTACACAGAGACAGCACAACATATTAGAACACTGTATCATCTGTAACATGAGCTCCAACAAAAAATATTAAAATTCTTTCACTGATGCAGAAAGGATGAAGAACTTGTTGTCTCTAAATTTTGGTTCTAGAGAAAAAACCTGGAATTGTTCATTAAGGTTATGTAACTGGGGTTTTCAAAAATAAAATTCTCCTTCTGATATAACTTGCCTTAGTTACTCATTAAGACTCGGTACACGAGAGGCCGTGAGTTTCGGCAGAACAACATCGTTGTTTGTTGGCATGGCTCTATAGGCAATGCATAGTACCAGTCCACAAGTAACCTTGATTAATATACAGCCACTAACCAAAGCTTATTTCTAATAAATTGTATAATTGGAGCCACTGTATCTAACTGTAATCACAACAGTGCTCCATGACGCCGGAGACTGAAAAGATCAACATGTTGGTTTGCATGCTGTGCCGATTTGCTTTAGAATGATGCTTTGTTGGCTATAAATGAACAATCGGTCTCTCGTGTAGTCGAGGTTGCACCACAGATCACTCATATCAACAAATGTCTCCTTCATGACTATTCATTAAAGGTGGACTGTACTGAAAATTTCAGAATGTTTGTTACCAAATTAACTATGTTAGTATTACTTGATACCTATACAAACATATCTAAACTGTTTTAGTAGTAGCTAATAGATGCTAAACTGCAAAAAAGTAACCCCAAAATTTCTAAAATAACCATAGTGATGTCAGCATTAGGAGTTATCTCCACCTAGTTTTATGTCAATTCTCAAAACTTCTTCTTTGATTATCTCAACTCTGACACACTATATAGAAGCAATATTGAGTTCTCACAAATGTTTTATAAGAAATACAGTGTTCCTTCAATAAAACAGATGCTAGCAATTATTAGTACTACGTTCTACATGTTCAACACACCAGTCTAATAGGTAGGCATGTTATTCATGAGATAAACAAGTAGCCTATTGACCAATCAAATTGCAAACTCAAAAGTCATTTGATAATTTTTTGCAACAAATTGTACTTTTTATTGTCTAGGAATATTAACTAGCATTTGTTCTACATACCCATTTTTTCGTTTTGTGATATGCCTAGTGCAACAAGGATAAAATCTCAATTAAAATTTTCTGTTTATAATAACACAATGCCTGGTCTGGCATTCACTCCCTGCAATGATGTATTTCACTAGTTTTAGCAGAGCTGGGTACCATGATGACATCATAGAGCCCAGCTGGTATTGTGCTAACTGGTTCAGCTGCTACTAGGCTTTCTAATGGTGCATTCAGTTTATAACCTCAAAATTTCAGTACAGTCCACCTTTAATGCTAAAACATCGTGCCAATTGGGAGTTGTCTTTCCTTCAATTTGGCCGAAATTGTGCTCTAACTTCAGTAGCAACACAGATCACTTTTACACATGTCAGCAGAAAAATTATCGCATTGCTATTTGGCTATAATAACCACCCTAGTTTCTCCTAGATCAGGTGCAAAAAACAATTAACGCATATAAACAGATAGTACAGTATGTACCATTAATAATAGACAAAACATGCGAACTCGCGGTGTTGGTGGCTGAGTGGTCTAGCGCTAGTCACTCTGGTCTTGCAGCAATGACGCAAGTTATCTGCAAGAACGTGGGTTCGAGTCCTATCAATGACCTGGAGGTTTTCGTCTCAAAGAAGGTTTTCCCTCTGTGCCATATCGAACTATAATAATATCTAGCTCTAGGAGCTGTGGTGGCCCCTCGACTAGCTCTGCTATTGGGCAGCTACGTTAAAGAATTGTGTTTGGCACCACACATATTACTAACACTATAATTCCCATGTAAGTAATGCACAAGGATGGACTATATACAGTATATATTATTGGAAAATGTTGGTGCGAGCAAGTATCTTTAGAATGAATAATAAGACGAGACGCATTTTATATTTTTATTGACTCCCAATATTTCGATGTATGTCCATACATCATCATCAGAGGAATCTTCCTCTGATGATGATGTATGGACATACATCGAAATATTGGGAGTCAATAAAAATATAAAATGCGTCTCGTCTTAGTATATATTATGATCTTCATCGCAAGGCTGTTTATATGGCTTTCCCTTTTTAGTTTCTATTACATGTACATGTACATGTATGTATACGAATTCCTATTATAATACTTGTAGTGTGCGTAGTTGTCCTCTCTTTTCTTGTAGCGGCGGATCTAATTAAGGAGTCATTCTCTCCCAACATGTTTTGTTATTTTCCTTCAGTTGAAATTTGGTTAAATCCCCATGGTTACCTGAAAGTGTAATAACAAACTCGCAATCCTACCATGTGTAACGGACTAACAATGCCTAGCCAGAAGTTAGAATATAAATAATCATTTTTTAAAATTGTGATAGTTTTAAATTCTATTGCAGTTAATACAAGATTGTTATTCTTTTAAAATTTCGCAAATAATGTTATCTTATTGTTTAATATTACGATACCTAGCGCGAACCCTCGTTAAAGTTCAAACCTTTTCTTTCGGAGCTTTGGTTATAATTGAATAGAATTAGCGTTGTTTTGCACATTATTCAAAATTTTAAACAAAAGTGCACACTTATCACAGGCAGTATAATATATGTTTTATCATTATAAATAAATTATATTATGTAGGCTTTCTTATCACTGTGCAGCAATTGAAATAGTGCGATGTCATAAGATAATAAGATTTTAGACACGTCCATCCACACACGTTCGATATTCACATTGACATTTTACGATAATGATATCAGATATGTCATTTAATTTATTATTTGATAATAACACATATAATAATTATAATAATTGATAATAATAATAATTAATTGAAGTGTCGAAGAAATCTTAGTAAGTAGCTAGTTATTATTCTTAAGTTCAGTTATGGGATGAATATCAATATCGAATCTGCCTTATTTTTACTTTGTTTTTATCAGAGAAATTTGAGATGTAGTATGATTTAAGTAAAATTACTCCTATGTATTCAGATATTATTTATGTATATTAATATTAATATTGTATTGTTGTAGTTGTATTTCAAATGGCACTAAAACTAAATAACTAATAAAAAATAGCAAATGCCAAATGATCATGATAGATAATATAATGTTTGTTATATAGCTATCGCTAATATTTTTAACGAGATCAAGTGATCATAGAAGAGCAGGACAAATAAAATTAATTTAAATTTAATAGATTCCAAAACATTAACTCTGATAATACTATACTGTTGTGATCTGAGCTTATGACTTACAACTATAGACTATGGATGCCTACCTATGTAATAAGTAGTACTACAACAACTACAAGGAGTCTAACCATAATGACACTAACCATGTGCTTATCTATCCTTTTGACTATGTTTATATTACATCAAGCACTAAATACTTTTATCTGTTCATATCATTGTATATCATTGGTGTAATATTGTACTGACTTATCTGTACTGACTATATTGTATTGCATCGTTAATGCATGAGACCAATCTGATATCCATGATTGTGTCGTCTTGACATGTGTTCTTGTATTGCTTCACAATGTACATGTACATTCTTGCATTGTCCGGTGTTGTACGTTTTTATATCAACCCAGTATTATACCTTTTTGCCCTTTCTTATAACTCTGGGTTATCTATGTACAACTCTGCCCAGACTTGACTTGGGACTTGGATGAGCATATTTTATATAAAAAGGGCTCCTATTTTCTATATTCCTTGGCTGCTTATTGACTTCTAATAACCAGGAGCACTAGGTTATAGCTTGAAGCTATATATTGTAAACCTATAGCCATAAATGTTATTTCTGTGACTCTATTTATACTGGTAAGGCTGTGGAAATCATTGGTACGCCTACTGCTATGTTGGAATTCTAGCCAAAATGGGCAATCCAGTTAACTGCTAACTACTCGTCTTAAGAGAACTTGACATTGTAATTTCTTTTAGTATAATAATACCACCATTGCCATTCTGCGATCTCCATTATCGTGATTACGTTGCGTTATATATTTACACAACGTATGGCTATATCTCTGCATCCACCTGTTTCTTCCTTATCTCAGCGTCTCCATGCATGAGAATATTTCAGGTAACTCTACTGACATCTGCCTGCTAGTAAGTTGAAACTAATAAGCACAGACATATTATTCAAAGCACACTACTAAGACTTTGTTTTTTGGTGTATGCATTCAAACGCAACGTCTTATCTCTTCTAAAGGTACTCTTCTAAAGCAATCTGTCTGTTTGTGTAGAATGGTTAACACGGGATGTGATGACGAGGATGATGAGCTGTTTCTGGTCGACTGCGGAGTCGAGTCATTAACCAATGTCTACCTTAACCTACCCAAACTACGCTCTCTCAATTTACACTCCAACTATATTACAAAGTAAGCTTCAGCTTAAATCTATTTTGTTAATCAGTTTAATATTTCTGCGGAATATCAAACGTTCTTTTTACTCTGCGGATTTAGCTGTTTGTATCATTGATTTAGAAATGTTTTAATTTATATGTTCACAGTATTTTAGCATACTTGTTTAAGAGATTTGATGAGTTAAGACGCATTTGATTTGATATGATATTGAGTCTACATGTATTTATTATTTTAGAATTGAAAATTTAGCTGCTCTTCCATTACTGGTACATCTAGATCTTTCCTCCAATCAACTTACTAGAATTGAAGGATTGAAGTTCCTGACCAATCTGAAGCATTTAAATCTGTCATGTAATCTGTTAACAATAGTTGAAGGCTTAACATCGTTAAGGTAAGTCGTAATTATAGGCTTATATGCACTGTATATCAACATATTTCAACTGTACTCTCTCAATAATCAATATGATTATGCCCAGTTTTTCAGAATATCTGCTTACATGACGGACAGTTAATTCAAAATACAACTACATACAAACATAGAAATCAGTCTAATTTATTTACAATTTCTGGTATGATTTGTTTAGCCAATGGTAAGGACCCGTACCTCTACAGACTATAAAGTTCAGCCAATCAATATGTGGGAAACATATATACAATATATTTACGTATGACTTTGTGGTGTTTGTTCTTTCAGCTCATTGGTCTCATTAAACCTATCATACAATCAGATTGTTAACCTCAGTGGGCTTCGTCGACTTCCAGCTGACAATTGTCTCACCACAATTCAACTACAAGGCAATAGCTTGACTGATATAAACCATGTTTTATTATGTGTGAGAAGTTGTCATCACATGTCCTGCCTAGTTCTCCATGATGGGCCATCTTCCACTAATCCACTATGTAGCGATACAAGTACGTTATGCTATATTTGTGTTACAAAACATTATATTATCTGGATGATACTATTATGATTACGTTTAAATATTACGATATACTGTGAGCTGTGTGGAATTTTGTATCTACATTAATTTGATCACTAGAATGGTTTGTAAATACTGTACATACATGTATGTACTACAACCATGCCGCATGTATAGTGTGTGGACCTCATTGGACTGAACACTTTATTATATAGACAGTTTTCCCAGCACTGGTACCAAATAATAATTAGGAGTTGTCTTCTCTTAGGATTAACATACATCACATACATCGCAAAAACAGAAATGAAGAAATGAGCGTGATGAATCTATTTGTTCATACTAGTATGTTATTGTTTCTGCTGTATTTTAGATTACAAAAGAGTTCTAATGCAACAGCTGCCTTCATTGAGGTCTACAGAGAAACCATCACCTGAAGGTAAGTGACTGTATACTGTATACACTGACAGTATTATTATAGTGGTTACTACTAGACTACTGATACTAGTAATTATCTAGTGATAAATTACCTCAGAGATTCCAAGATATTAGTATATTGTATTCTATTTATTTATCAGTAAAGGATGTTCCATCCTTTGCCTATACTGGTTAATGTGTCTAGTTGCTGTGCAATAGAGGCGTCAGGATCAAACCTCTAAAGAGGCTTTCAATTGGAAGTGAAAATGAAATCTATATACATGTATACACAAGCCATGTACTTTACTGGAATAACAATGGCTGGCGGTAGGCAGTCTGTTAATGAGCATCTGTTTACATTCATTCCTCCTTTAGCCAATGAGGGAAGTGTATCTGGTGGGAGCTACTCAGCACCAGTCCCACCAGATCCCAAGATGTCAGTGTCCAGTACACCGAGGATTGATGCCGTTCTAGACAGATTTCACAAAGCTCTAGACACCAGCCAGATCTCACCTACACCCAGCTCTACAGCTGTTGACAGCATCTCTACTGATGATGTCACTGCACAGCGTGGGAGAGCTCAACCAACCCTAGACTCTCAAGACGAAGTAGGCTTGTACATGTATTATATTTGTTAGCATTTGCATTATATAGGTAAAATTGACAGCATTGATGAATAAAGTAGTGCGTAGTCATCGTAATAGAGGCATGTCTCAGCAGTGTATCATTGCTCTAAATTTACACCAACATCTTGTGCATGGTTTCATTATATAACCAGAGATTCCACAGACTTTGATAGATGTGCATGACTTGCTTATATATGATATATAACCGCACGATTTTATGTGTTATGCGCACTCATTGTTGATTACTATTGCATCGCCTTTTGTAACACCAGGCATTTTTCTAAATTTAATTCCTTTATTGGCCTGAACAAACTTAACATGGGATATCAAAGTGTATGCTGTTATTTTATCAACAAGAATAATTTGGACAAAGCAAGTAGTGACACAGTTTTGGAATCAATAATTGATCTACTTGTAGGAGAAGGAAGCTCTGGAGAAACAGCTAAAACATTTAGAGAAAGAATTGCTGAAGAAGAAGATTGAATCTACAGAGTTGGAGCTTGAGGAGCTGCATAAATCCTCTCCTAAGAAGGTATAAACTGCAGAATATTGTGTATCCTAAGCAGGTATAAACTACAGAATATTTTATAGAGTCTAGTGAGCTCTGATTGGCTGAATCCCATGACCGTTCGGGCTTACCATACTCGCACTCTGTTAGCCTGTGATTTGTATCCTTGACTGCTAAACAATGTCAGCATCAGCATATTCTAAGGGAGTACATGCATATATTTTAATAGAAGTTCTACATGCACTCCGATATGTATATACAGACTGTGAATACATTCTATTATAAGTATGTAAATATTGCTCAACTACTATTTCAGACTGAATATGATGAGAAAGCCTCTGACAAAGAAGTCGAAACCTCAAGTAATAGTGGTAATATTTTTACACTGGCGTAGTATTGCATGTTTAAACATAGCCTTAGTGCTTATAGTTGCGTTTTTAATATGGGGTGGTATCACCATAACATGGGGTTTAGTGGTGTTACCTGTTTTATGTCAATGAATATAACCTACTATGATGTATCCATGTAGTAACAAGCATTTGATACAAAGTTTCCTGACTGATTGGGGTATTTATGTCTACTATAGTTACTCTGTGAGAACATAACTCCCAAGAGATATGCATTGTGTAGCTACATGTAGTTACAGCGCAGATGTATGGATTGGTGTTGTTGTAGGAGACATAAATAGACCAAGTGCTAATAGGAATAATAACAATTCTGGTAAAACAGGACCAAAAAAGAAATCTGCTATTAGGAATAGTATACCTCTTAGAGCTGGCACTCTCGGAGCTCAGAGGTACGCTCCTGGAAATTCTGACATGATGTATAGAGATGCAGTTAATTCAACATACCAGGTGATTATAACATTGAGGTCGGGTTTGTGGAGAAGTTAAATTATACATTTGTTGTTAGCTAATGCTAGAAATAGGAAGAGGGAATACAATATGCCAATTGTAACATGGGGGTATTCAGTGCACTTGTGGCACTTGCTAGTACCTGATGGGGTTCCGTTATTCTATCTACTTGTAGCACCTGTTAGGAGATGCTGTACATTTCTGTACACTTCTAGCACCTGCTAGTACATGCTGTATATTTTTATCTACTTGTAGCAACTGATGAAGGACTTAGATATAGAGAGAATGAGAAGGAGTAAAGCAGAAGAGGCAGCTAGTAAGCTGGCACAGCAACTCAAGTCCTATGAATCTAACAGTAAGCAGTGTGTCATCCATCAATATAGCAATACTCACTCTCTATTTCCTCGTTATTACAGCAGTAATGGCATTTTAATGCAGTGTATTTTACTCATACTGTTTTATCATTTCAGGTAGTGTACACCAGACACTGTGCACTAGGTTTTTTTAGTCTAAAACATAGTCTGAGTTCATAGCGGATCAGATGTCTGTCTGTACAACCAGTGATAAGAGAATAGATGTCTGGATGGCAGCTACTTTTGTCCTGGTTGCTGGTTACTGATTGGACAATAATGTCTTCTTGTTGGGAGGGTGTGATTCTGTGTATGAGTTGCAGCTGCCGGCTTTCAACAGAAAAGAGAACTTGTATTTGTCACAAGTCTCTAAACCATATGTTGAGGACAGACCCGCCGTAAACACGCCTATAGTCCTACTTCAGTATTGCAATGTACATAGACTCACTATGCAGATTATACTGCAGGTAATGATTGTGCAGTGTGCATTATGACATATTTTCTTTAGCCAATGAGCACCAACTAGCCAGGAGGAATTGCGATGATGCAATAAAAAAATTAAAGAAAGAGTTGTCCGAGTCGAAGGAAGTACAAGACGAGCTGACTGACAGCCTGGATAGATTACAAGTATGTTAGTCAGTATTTAAAGTGCTGCTAATATTGCTGTTGCTCCGTTATGTGCCGTACTTTAGTTCCGAAACCTTAGATGGTGTGATAGGAAATAAAAGGAGAGGTATAATTTATGATAGCGAGGCATGGGTTTCTATTTGAAGTTGTCTACTCTTGTAGAAGGTTTGTAAGCATGAAATGACAACTCTCAAACAAGCTATTCATTAGCTTCAAAACACTTTTGCTTTTAGGGTAATGCAAGTTACAGGGTACTTGGAGGAGAAAAATGAAAAGACTTTTATAAGAAGCACCTTGTATTTTCGTTTTTTACATTGACTTGGCTGAGCATTTAAAATGGCTTGTAATAGTTTTTTTACAACCATATATCCTGTCATGTGCATGCTAGTGATGCATACTCGTAACTGAAACAATAAAACTGGTATAAGAAGTTACACCTTGTGTGACATTGGCTGGGCGAGTACTGTATAGTTGTTTTGGTTGCTAGGCTAAAGAGAGAGAACTTGTGCTAGAACTGAGGAAGTGTAGGAAGACATGTGTATCACAGGAACAGACAATCAGGAACTTGGAGCATGTACAGGAGAGGTTGGAACAGCTGAGAACTGATAGCCAGTCTAAACATGTAAGTCTGTCTAGTAGTTGTCTTCTCTATAACCCTATTAATACTACTTTAGTGTTACTGCAGGGAGGGGATTCTCTTCTCTAGTTGGACAGTGTAATATACGGAATATAACCATGGTTTCGAATCAAATACAACAATGTTTGATAAATTCGGAATTCTAAATCTTAGCCTTGGTTGTTTACTTTTATAGAGTACTGAGACAGAGAGGTTAAATAAGGCCCTCTCTGAGCAGGCAGAACTTCTCACAGCTGCTCAGGCTACAGTGAAGAACCAAAAAGCAGAGCTGGATGATATAAAATCACTGTTGGCCTGTAGGGAGGCTGATCACAAGAGAGACATGGAACATCGGTACACCTTGGACTCCCCCAAACTAGAGCAGCTTCTGCAGAGTAAGGTTTCTAATCTTATCAGGGAGCAGGCTGCTGAACGTAAAGAGTATGAACAAAGGTTAGGCGTTTACCCTAATGATCTAGTATGTATTTGGGATAAGATGACGGCGTTGTTACTTGTCTGTGTTGTATCCTGGCATGCTTATAATATTATCTTTGCTCTTGAGATGTGCAACACCATAACTATAATTATTTGGAGTTTTCCTCTCGGTTGTGCTCATGCTGGGCTGTCTACTTTACTATTACCAGTAAACCATGTTCGGTTGCACGTTTAGCGTTGATCAATCTGTCTCATGTACATGTATGTAAGCAGTACTAGAGTTATCTCAGTTACTAATAATATTGGTGTTATACTCTTAGGTTAGACCAGAGTACCAAAGAGTATATAGAATTAGAAGATGAATTCAGATTGGCCCTTCAAATAGAGGCTGAGAGATTCCAGTCGGTTAGTTTTTACAAAATGTACAGTTGTTGATTTTAAGATGTTAATGTGGTAAATAGTTTAATGATAACAGTTATAGTACTAGGTGCATTTTGTTTACTTTTTCATAATATCTCTATAACTATCTAGTTATCATCATCAGAGGAAATGCAACTGACTGTGATAACCTGATAGCTATGGAATGTTAAACGAAAAAAATAAACAAAATGCGCCTAGTACTACGTTTTATCATACCCTGTTACTGCAATTCCGGTGGATCCCAGTATGTACACTAGCTACTCTTTATATTCATGTGCACAATATGATTTGTATTGACTGTTCCTGCCAACATTAGTAGCTGATCCATTAGTACTGAAATCTAATGTGTCCACTGTGGTCTGCTTGGCTAATTGCCAATGTAAGTACACCACAGTTCTTCTTGTAAATCACTATAATTGTGTAGTCCGTAGATAGAGAGACTTCCTAGGATAATTTGCAGCAATTCATTTCTGTTTATGTTAAAATGCATGTCTACATTGAACAAGTTGGTTAAACCTGATATAAATAAGACTGCGTTTGTTGATGTGTGATGGCCTTACAGTTAAGGAATGCATTTGAGGATTTGTCCTCCCAACAGTCCGTTCATGAGTCAGCGTTGGAGACGTACAAAGTGAAGGACGTTAAGACTACTAAAATGATCGGAGAGCTTACTCAGGTATATAGACTAGTATAATGTGTGTACGTTATGATGTAATGTGTGTACGTTATGATGTAACGTGTGTACGTTATGATGTAACGTGTGTACGTTATGATGTAACGTGTGTACGTTATGATGTAACGTGTGTACGTTATGATTTAATATGTGTACGTTATGATTTAATATGTGTACGTTATGAGGTAATGTGTGTACGTTATGATGTAATGTGTGTACGTTATGATGTAATGTCTGTACGTTATGAGGTAATGCCTGTACTACGTAAAGAATTATATCACAGCTACAACTGTATGTGTGTACATGTATCTGTAGTTGGTGAAAGAACAGAAGGAAAAGATATTGTCATTATCTAAAGAGAAACAAGAAGCTACACATAGAATGCAGGTAGGTTGTACATGTGCAATGTATATTATACATGTAATATTATGCATTTATGCTGTACGTGTATACACATTACCACCAAGCACTAATTCATGTGTTAGTGCTTGGCAGCTTCGATTTGCACTTAGATTAAGTTATTTTCCTGTAATAGTTGTCTGCTACTACTTGGCCTGTCCCAACTTTGGAAAAAGCCCAAATCAGATTGCTAATTTCATACTCAATTTTGGGAGTTGTCACATCCTGCTTTTAATTATAATAGTGGCTATTTTTATTTTGTTTAGTAAATCGTAATTATTAAATACTAATTATTTATAATAATATGTGAGTATAACTACTAGAATTGAGTAAAACTATAATAAATCATCATACACTGTACACTCCTGCTAATTATGTTCAATATAGATGTTTCTCTCTAGGGTACGAAATCACGTCTGGAGCAGCAGGTTGAGATTCTGAACACCAAAATCAAAGATCATGAAAGGTTGAAGAAGGATAACCTAGAACTTAAGAACCAGGTGCAAGGGCAGCACTCTATAATCTCTGGTCTTAGGAAGGAGAGAGAGCTTTGGAGCAAAGAACTAGCGCAGCAAGGTGAGGGTTGTGCATTAGCGTAGCTTCCTGCTGATTTTATAATATACAAAGGGATAGGCTATTATGATACATCATATAATGCAGCATAGGTGAGGTTCAATATAGTCAAACAAAGCTGTTATTTTATAAGATCAGTGAAGCACGGGTATCTCTGTTTCTCACTTGATGATGTGCTGCTGATTGGACAGGTTTTTGTATCCCTACACACAGTTGTAGCTGTTGTCAATATTTGCTTCAAGAGGGGAAAACTCCATAACTTTTACTACAGTTATATCAGATGCCCTCTATTGAGGAAACGCTACTCTGCTGGATATTTGGTTTGATGGTATTTTCGATTCTAACATCGTTTTGAATCTTATTATCATTGCTTCAATTACAATAATCGACAGAAGTGTGATGCGTCCACATGTTGGAACACAGTAGAAGATAACTCTAAATATATTATATACTTATGTGAGCTAAAGGGCTGACAACTTCTCTTACTTTCATTACATACACTGGTCCTATCCTTGTCTATCTGCACTGTTCTTGTTGAAGACAGTATATATGAGTCTAGTGTCTATCCAAAGAGAAAACAATTCCCATCTTTTGGTTGTTGAGGAATGCCTAGTGCCTATTTATCGGGGCAAATTATGCATGTACATGTATATACATGTAATGTGCAGTGTTCATCTTTGTTTGTACCCCAGCAGTTTATAATTATATAATATGTATGACTGCATTGTTCACAGGAGCTTCATTGTCCAGTGAGAGAGGCTCTCTTGAAGCCAAGATAGAAACTTTGACACAAGAGAACAAAACTCTGAGGGTCAACTTTGACACTGAAGTAGATACAGTTAAAATTAAGACGAAGCTCATATCAGACTTGACTGAATCAGTGTCAACACTAAAGCAACATATAGGGCAGATGGAGACTGATATTAAAGATAAGGAAGGACAACTTCAAAACATAAAGGTAAGCAGTAATCATATACTGTTTACATCGGCTCTGGAACCTGAGCGACACACGAGTCATCACCATACGCGCAAATGTTTTGGTGAAAGCAAAAACATTGATGTTCTTTCATAGTCTTGTCAATCTTTGATCTAATTTGGGCGATTTACTATGGCTTGATAATAGGTCTTCATCATTAGTAGAGTGTGTTTATGTCCTTGTACTACAGTATTTAAATGTAATTTGTTACATGTTTCGTCACATTCACTTGTAATATTAAACCACTCCTACTATTAGTAATAATGCCATGTACATTAATATTTGGGCAGATACTAAATAGAAGTACTTCTGATTTGGTTGAATAACATTTAAAACAGTATTCCGCTTCCACTCTCAGCTTCACACGGTCTGATTGTGGTGTAGATGGTATAGAGTGACTCAACTTCTAGTAATTTTTTCCTCCTGATCTTTAAACGAGATACAGCTAATCCCTTTTGATCACATTTCCAATCCGTCAATCTAGATACACCTACTTCACTGTATCAGATACATTCTAATTAGCATCCCAGAAATTCTTTCAAACTATACTCTTTTTTGCTAAATTTGTTTCTTACACCATTACACAATGTCCTAGTATGGCCATGCTTCTGCTTAGTGACTGAATACCTGATCATTAACAGCAAAAGGATTTAAAAATTTTCTCAAATTTCAATTGGAGATAAAATTTATTTAAGACTTTAATATCCCAGGTGTGTAATTATACTATCTCTTGTGAAATAGATTGATTGGCACTCAACTGTGCACTACCATGCTAGTTTCATGGTAATTATAACGTAATGGTTTATTAAGTATCACGTGTGATGATGCTACATGGGGGTCATTTACATATCTGCTCCACAGCATTAGCATTTTGATACTCGTGTATGGTAATGGTCGGTGGCAGGCCCCTCAGGTGCTCCAATGTAGCGTTTTCATACTGGTATATTATGGTGGGGTTGTTGGCAGACCCCTCACAGGTGCTCCAAAGGAGCAGTTCAAAGATTTTCTCTATCTTAAAATGTCAAGCAGATTGGCCTGTGGTCCAGTACTTCTCTTTCTATGCTTCTTGTTGGTGCAAGTAGCGTTTGCTGGATTACAAGCTTTTATTGTGGTACATTTAAATCTGAAGAGTATTAATTAATATACAGCACGGATTTTATTTTATGTGACCTTGCTTAGACATTACAAAAGCTGTAAAATATTACATGTAGTCCAACCCACGGCCTCTTGGGCCACGCTAAGTAACAAATTAAATCACCACTTTGGGTGCTGGAAGTGCTGCCAACGTGTGATGTCGTTTGGCCGAAGCTAATTGTCCCAAACTCATCAGCACATGGTAGTTTGTTACTGAAAGATTGATTTTGTCTGAAATTTCAGCCAACGTTTTTTTGCGGTATTGCGTAGGAAGCAATCAGCAAAATAGTCTGTGGGCATGTATCTGTTGTTATGTTTTAAAGGAGCAACATTTAAAGGAGATAGAAGAAGAGAGGAACCATTGCGCCGATCTTGAACAGGAAGTTGACACGTTGGTTAAAAGGAAAGAAGAACTGAAGAATCAGTTACAGACCACCCAAGAAGATCTAGAAGAATTGAAAGAGTCACACAGGTGAGAGTCTCTGTGGAGTAGGCTTAGGACCCTATCAGTAGTGGAGTCTCTGTGGAGTAGGCTTAGGACCCTATCAGTAGTGGAGTCTCTGTGGAGTAGGCTTAGGACCCTATCAGTAGTAGAGTCACTGTGGAATTGCGATTGTGCTTTGAACATTCAAGTCAAGTCTGGACTGATAGAAGAGCTGTGGACGTTCTAGTCCGCAGGTTTAGTTTTCAGGGAGCAAGATGAGTAGAATTTGACATTAGTGGGAGCACAATAGAAATTGTGGTAACAGATTTGAGTTAGAGGCGCTGAACAGAATTGTGAGTTGAACAGTGAACTAGTGAGGGAGCAGAGTAATAATTGTCAGGTAGTAGAGTGTGGAGAATAGAATGGTGGTATATATGATATATGTGTATACTATAATGTATAAGGGGATGTTGTGACACAGTGACAGTGATATATATACTCCGTGCAGCCGACAAATGGATAGAATACCTGATACTGTAATGTTTGTATCGTCTAATTATCCTTCATCTTGTTTTGATGGATAATGTTGTTTGTAGGAATGATATTAATAATGTTGTTTTGCACCTGGTTGGTGGGTTGACGTGGCTGAAGCATTTGTGTAGATTTGGTGTACACATCATCTTCACTGTGCGTTACTCCATGGAATATTATGTTTATGTGGCGGATACCTTATTTATGCAGTTTTATAGATGTTTAGAATACTTGTAGAAATTTGAAGGCAAAATGGCAGGACAAGTCTTTGTCAATATCATCGTTAGAAGATCAGGTAAAGCAGATGAGGGACTCTTGGCTGGAGAAGGAGAGAAAATTAACGGAGGAGAGAGATAAATCTATTCAAGCCGCCGAGTACGTTTAAAACTCTTTGGCCGCTTGGCCTGAGGAATCTCATTTGAGTATTTTTAACATAAACTACATTTCCTCACCTAGTTCATAACATAAACTAAAACCTATGAAATAACACTCACTTGTGCTGAATATGGTATAGAATTGAAGTTAAGAGTTTTAATTTTTATTCTAATATCTATATGCTGGAGATGCATAATGATAGAAGACAATATTATGCTGCGTGGGGCACTTTTGAAATATTACCATCTCACTTTATATAGTCGGGTGGCTGCCATCTGCATCCTGTACAGAATGGAAACTAATTTTAATAAGATTCAAGTCTATGATTTAACAAGTACAAAAGTATCATAGTCATCATCACCAGTCTAGTGTAGCATTTGGTATTAGAGTTTAACAGTTGAGTGAAGATGGTGTGATTAATAGATGAAGAGGTACACTTCTAGTTCAAATCCTTTAGAATTAATCACCAAGTGTCACCAACTCTCCTCTGTATAAGGGGCAGGCTATGATACAGCACTAATATTCATCCATGTATCAATTTTAGTTAATATTTTCTAGCATATTCTATTCTTGCTCGTCGTTTTACTACGGATTGTTCTGGTTTCATCCCTTTATAGTCATTTAGGCGTCATGTTTTTATCTGTTGGTGACACAAATAGGAAATGCACTGGAAAGGCTACTGGTACATTATGAAATTATTGCATGCATATGTAATACATTAAGGTTTTACTGATTTCCAGCTATTGTATGACAATTCACTGGTATGTTGTAGTTTGGCCTTGCAAAGATTGAAAGCCAGTGATGATGGATTTAGGAAACAGTTAGAGGTGAAGGAGTTATCCCACAATGATCGTATCCAAGAGTTAACTGAACAGTATGAACTACGTATAGCAGAGGAACAACATAGGGTTGGTTGGCTACTATTCTACATACTGTATTGAATATATGCACATATACCGTTATATATACGCATTATTGAATGTAAAAGCGCTTTTCTGATGCGGAGTAATACTGTATAATGTAGCCTGTGGAACTGATGCAATACATGTATAATAATATAATCAGACTATTTGACGTTTTTCACTAGAAAAGGAAATAAGAGGGTTCAGATTTCCGAAATAATTTGTCACCAATCCACTGTAAGCACCATGGGGCTCATGGTAAACTTTCTCAATAGCCCTTTACTATTTCTCATTACGACAATTTTTAGTTGGTAATATTTGTCTCTTCATATTTCAATATGTAGCGTAGTCTAGACCACATTTTGGTTATTTATATTGAAATTTAAAGCTGCCCATCTTAGACAGTATTAATACTACATGTACATACGTGCATTGTATAGTTTGCTTTTCTCAATGTATATTATATGTACATGTTTTACAGGTAGAAAATGTGGAAGAAGAAATGAGAGAACTTTTACAAGAAAAAGAACAATCAAAGAAACAGTTTGACAGTAGAATGAAGAAACTAAGTCAGATGTTAGTTGATCTGCAGGATGAACAGCCAACCTGATCACAACTCTCTGTTACTAGTCACCGAGGCATTGTGGGAACACTATATAATACGCAGTGTTGGGATTTGTCATATCTTCCGTCCTTGAAAGTTTTTTATTGTGACATTCATCAGCTTGCTACTGTTTTACATCTAATTCTGTTAGTGTGTGTGTAGAGCTGTAAGTATATTTTCTTTTGCAGTCACTATTGTGGGAATGATTTTATTTTACTAACACTGTACAATACATTTATAAAAACATTCTTATCAAAGGAAATTTGGTTTGTGACAGATCTGCCAGGGTTGTGAAATTAAGGATATCTGGCAGTTGGCAGTTTTTACCAATTACTGTTCTGCCAAGATTGAAGACTAGGAAAGCAGTTGGTGGTGCCTGACTCTCTTTAGAAGTATGTCAGAAATAGTCTGTATCATCTGGTGTGATTTTCTTAAAATTTCTGGCGGTTGAACTATTTAACTCAAATTTGTTAATTATTGATTATCATCCATTCACATGTTAATTCTCCTACTCCCCCTGGAATAAAAGCTAAAGGAATTTCACATATAATATAATCTATATTAATTCAGAAATTCTGGCACAGGTGAAAAATAATAATGAAAATAATACATAAATCTTCAATTTGAATGTAAAATCTTACAAACATTTGAAAATGCTAACATGTGCATCACAAAAACTGCTCCACTAATTCAACATTTATACAAATCAAGTAAGAGCTAACATGCCGTCTTAAAAACAAATATAACATTATTTTGATTTGGATGTGTCAGTTAGATGCTGTCTTGGTTAACAGTCTTCTTGGTACAAAACAACAAAAAAATTTCGCATGTGAGATTGCAAAAATAATGGGTTTACAGCTTATACACATGGTCACCATCATAGATATACTCATATATAACTATATTACTATAAAACAAATACAATGCATCTATGATAGAAAATAGGTATCTTCCTATATAATTTTTGGACTAAAGATAGAAAATAGGCTCTTGAGATTATGTTAGTTACATTATATACTACCTATACATGTTAGCAGGGTTAATATGTCGTCATGTGAATATTAATAATTTTAGAATGAAAATATAGATTTAAGTGAAGTAAGTCAACCATCTACAGAATAAGCAAAGAGAGAGATCTAGTTAGCTCTGTAACATAACTAAGGGTCACCTCTAGATCAACGACTAGAGCAATGATTTGCCAGCAAAAACTATACATACTATTTGAATAAAGATACATGATACAAACATTTGTAATTGTAACATTTATAGAAACTTGGCAAAATCTGCTAAACAAGTTGAAATTTAACAGATGTTTGGAAAAATGTAACTATGTACAATTCATGCTACTAACTACTGGAATAATTCGCTGTTTATATAATTTTATATATATTATATTAGGCCTACTAGCTAGAACCATTCTGCAGCAGGCCGAGCTAATAATAAACCCTACACCCTAGCCACTACAATTTTGCAGGAGACCCTCGTATTTACTAGTGATAATAATATGGCCATGTCATTTACTGTAATACAAACTGTTGGCTTAGACTTGGTTCCAGCCAGTGTCCATTCGAGGTCTCTTAGATATGGACTGTTCATAGTCGGGTGGTACAGGACTCGCTACTGGACTATGGTGACTATGGATGCTGTGAGGAGAACCAGGAAGTCCTGAGTTAGAAGGAGGGCGTAGATGAGACTGGCCAGGTGACATTGGCTCTGATTTGACGCTATTAGATCCATGGTTAGCAGAACTCACTATCAATGACAATGCCCCACTATTCGGAGAGCTACAACAGCAGACATGAACTAAATACAACACAACCAAAAACTTAACTGCACTGAAAATTTATATCTTAGTACATTTTTTCAACTATAGTCCAATTAATTTTTGGCACAATTAAAGCGTAATAATAGCTGAGATGGCACAACTGAGGTCCCAGTGGGCAATTCTCTATTATTACCAGCAATGGACAATCTTTATTCTTACACTGAATGATACAATAGCATAAGAAATATCAATGAATAAACCGTGACAGGAATATTGTCGGGCTTAAACAAAACATTAAACTGTGATGAATTGCGTTCAGCATAATTCAATAAGAAGATGCTGCACAGGTATTGTAAAAAATCATTTCTGTAGAAAGTAGAATGAGTGCTAGTTTAGTGGTAGAGAAAGGAGACAGTGAGTATATTGACGCCCACATATCAAGCATATACAATAGAGTTATTCTCAGCTCAGACCTGTGGGAGAAGGTTATTAATAGCTGCAAGGATCTTACTTCCACCATATAATATAATCTTAACCAGGGAAGCTTCACAAAAATAATTATTTCAGGAATGACAATGTGATTATTAGCAAAATGCCTTTTTAATAAATGACTGTTTAATCTGGTACTACTGGAGTATTACAGTATACCATATTATTGTACTGCTAGCATTATTTGTAGCAAGTGACAGCCCATTACCAAATGAATGTTACAGCATTGGGTGAGGGAGGAGCCGTGAATATAAGTACATGAAATATGACATTGATATCTTCAGTTTTCTTGCAGTTATATGCTAGTAGGTAAGTGAGAAGGATGTAACTGGAGCAATAGCAGAGATACTTGCAATTTGCATACAAAGATGATGAGCCATGCAGTTGTTGTAGGGATTGATTCAGTGGCACAGGCAGGTATATACATTGTAATACCAAGCAGTAACTACACTGTACTAGGCCTATATGGATATATCATGTTGTGATACAGCTAGAATATAATATTGTGATGTGGCAGTGAACCAGTGTCAGTCCATAGATACACTGGTATGAGAGGGAAGGCAGCCATATTAGTAGGAAATGATGCAACATGCTGGTATTCTAACATCTCCTGAATGGAACTGAATTTAGGGGAGACAAATCCAAAGCCGAATGGAATCTGAGTATAACAATTATTGTACTAAAAGATAGCAAGATTAACCCAAGGCAGCTTAGCAAGGGGAATAGCATGAGACAGTTAATAAGAAATTCTAGCACCCCCAACTCAGTGTGAAGATGCAAAACTAGCTTAGAGCTGTAACCAAAGGCCAAGGAATGGTGTGTTTTAGAATCAGTATAGCAAACCTACCTACGGTGCATATTACTCATAAATCTGCAAAGGAACAGCAAGTACATTATATTACATATATATGCATCGTCTTGCCTGTACTGTTTATAGTCCTATATGACACACATAGCTTAGTGCACACAATACATACATGTATACCTACATGTACATAAAATGTGCATGTCATATTGACATAGTGCTACAATATGGGGATATTACAACCATTCTACTACAAGCACAAAACAATAGTATAATGGAAATTCTTTATGCACCATTTTTCCTTCCACATCAGGTATTATGTAATAGCCTATGATTTTAACAAGGAATTGCCCCAATAGTCAACAAGGTCGAAATTCTGACCCTATTTTCGCCATAAAAAGAAGTCCCTAACACTACACTAACATGCCTATTATATACATACTGTAGGTTTTGTGGTATTCCTGAGGCGTTAACAGCAGCAGTAAGGGGTCCGTGTAATCCGCCACCACCCCCTCCACCAGGGGGCGCTGATGGAGACCAGCCATTATGAGGTGAGCCGGCGTAATTAGCGGCCATATTCTGTATATCAGCAGTACTTAGGTTGAAGTCACCCCCACCTGAGCCTACAATATTATAACAGCATGAGCAGGCTGAATAGGAGCACACAACTTTGATACATTATCAAGCAACCAAAATTATCTAGGCTATACCCTTAGTGTTTACAGTATCTATGCTAACAATCCAGGTTACATGATATTAATATACTAATGATGGTAGTAGTTACTGCAAACAGCTGAGGCAGCAAAGGCAGCAGCTAATAGGGTCTAGCATAATCAGTGCCTAGTGATTGATATGTCTCATTCTTCAAGTATTTTAGGAGCGATCACACTGATAACAGTGGATATAAACCCAAGGTATGAGAGATAGATAGGTATAGGTATTACACTATACACCATATACAGTATGTATATATAGCATACACTGTATATAGTTAGTAGGTATGGAATCTAGTGTAGTTGTAGGTAGCCGATATCTGCACAGCTATTTATAGTAACAGTCCATTACGTAGTCAGCTCCTACTTTCAGCTGTGATAAAGAGGTTTTCATGACAAGTGGGCAAGTAATTCACAAGTCAATTCAACACCACGATGATCAATTATATATTGTTTTATGAAGGTCGAATTGATTGCAATTCTCAGTGGCATAACCTTTTATCATACACTACAACTGGCTATTTACGTCAGAGAGCACTGATTGGAATAATAACACTAGATATATAAATAGCTACTAGTGCATATGATGAAAACCTGCTCCAGGACCGCGGGGCGCTAAAACCTTACATATGTACTCCATAGGGAGCCCACTAGCGCCTCCCTACTCCTATTACTCTAACGTTATACAATGGTGTAGTAGTCAGTTATCCACATTTCAGTATTAATTTTAAGAACTACCAGATGTTACCTCTCCAACGGTAGGAGTTCTGTTCCCATTTCATAGAAAGGCTGTCGGATAACAACAATGATACAATTTACTGGATTTTAATCCATATTGAGACGAACACACGTGTCTAGGATTAGTGGTTTATACTCACCTTGAAATGAGCTCGGTAGTCCAGTCGGGAAGGCTATGGGTACATTCGGAGTGGTCATAGGTACTATAGGAGTAGCTAGGTTCCCCATCCGCGACTGTATATGTGCCTGGAACAACAGAATATATGCAATTATAGGACCAAAAAGTAACACTAGACCCAACATAGCGAAACAAGGATAAAGATTAGTTTTGTAAGAGAAGAAATAGTGAAGGCCTGGACCAGTGGATATTTCTATCAAGATCAACCCTTGTACATGTAGTATTCCCATGTAATGCAAACTTAAAATGTGTGCAAGCTGTTCTGCCAGTCAGTGGTGACGTGCATTATTAGCAGATATAAGAAAATTCAGTAGGCCATGAGCTAGCCTCTCCTATCTCTCCTCGATATCCCCGGGCAGTTAGGGACCATTAATCAGTCTACATGCAGCAACCCTAATCACATTACAGTCATCTTTAATTAATACTTTCATGCCATCAGGGACTGTATAGCAGCGTTTGCTCCGCTCAGATTCAATGAAACAGTTGCGGAGTTATGTCATAAATGAAGTGACGGAGACAGATGTTAGCAAAGCTTGAGGGACTCTGGGAGATTTAGCATAATGAATAACAACAGCTGAGGCTGTGGAACTGTTTTACTCCTTGTTACATATTATTACATGCCCACTTGGTTATTACAGTAATTCGAGTGTTTCCAGTTGGCCCTATCCCTAATAGTCCCCTACCATAATGAGCTAGTCAAGTAGGAAGGGCCAATTTAGAGAGTAATTTTATTTCAGATGCTTGCTGTTACAGCATATGACTGTATTTGCCAAAACATACAAGTAGGCCTGCCGAGGACTGTAGCATTGTTTGGCCGAAGTACAGCCAACTGAATCTGAAGTTTGTACTTAGAGTCGTAGAGCATGTCATTCTCATGCTCTATAGTCAGCTTCTACCAGTACAGTTCTGTATATAAACAGTATCAACTCTAAACATAGAATAATTAGTTTCGTATTTATATTTACTACATTGTGACATTGTCCCTTTTGGCAGCGAGCAAGCACTTGATAAGTAAAAAAGCAGCACAAGTTGACCCAAACGTCAGATTTTAAATACTCGATGACGCACAGAGCCAAGTCTACACTGTTTTGACAGGAAAAGGAATTTCAATTTCATCGCTAAATGTGCCCTGTCTGCCAGTTATTAATTAATTCGACTTTACTTTTTGAAAAGTCTGCACTAACGAATCTACTAGCCTAGTGACTGGTGAATCAAAGCATATGGAACAGGATGTGCTGAGGTCACAACTGAACATGGCAGAGAGGTGGACAGTTAGTAGCAGAAAAGTACAATACTTTGGTGGCCATAGCTAATTATAATCAATACATTGCATAGTTTCATATAGTTACCAGAGAAGTTACTTCTCATATGTAACATTACTTTGAGATGGGAGTAAAGTACAAACTTGCAGTTATAATAATAAACAAGCTATGTCTCACATGTAACCAATGTTATGCCATACTAGCGGGTTGGCACATTGAACTGCTCTAAAGTTCAAGATTTGCCTCCCCTGACGCATATCCTGAATTCTCAGTTGAAACTACTACTGTGTAATGCAATTTATAAAAGTTTGACGAAAATTATTTCATTAAATACGGAAGCCAAGCCAATACCCAAACACTGGCAAACAGTCACCATTAATTACTGAAAGTATTTATGTACAGATACCAAGCCAAAAATAAGCAGATGGTGGCGTAATGCTATTGAGACAGTTCTTTATCCTGGTTGGGGATTGTTTATGCCGGAGATTGATGAAAGCTGTCTGCTTCACATTTATTATCTACTTGAAGTAACATAAACAGAGTTTAAAAAACAACTTTTTGGAAAAAAATAAAACTGTGCTGTGACAGTGAAGAAGACACCCACTCCAGCTCACTAACACTAGAGGAGTCAGAATGGGGATATCAGATTATCAGACTGGTTTCTTCAAGTTTATGAGATATGTGAATGACTTGATGACATTACCATAATAATATGGAAGCTCCTCCGGCAGCAGACCTAATAGCCTTGATAACAATTAGGCCTATGGTGTTGTAATCACATAATGTCACCCCACTAGCTATAACTACCACCAGCTCATCGGATACAGGGTTTTCTATTAGCTGGCCAGACTTGTACTAATAATTATAGACAGCTAATGTACAACTTGTTTGTTTTCCCACCAATCCCAAGGTTGACAAGATGAGGGGGACAAACCCGATGAAAATATACTAACCATTGGCCAATGAATAAGAAGAAACTGAGATTAGCACACTAAAGCCTACTAGCACACTCCACTCACCATCTGTTCGGCACTATTAGGTACTTCGCC
Source organism: Bugulina stolonifera (assembly GCA_935421135.1). Taxonomy (NCBI): domain Eukaryota; kingdom Metazoa; phylum Bryozoa; class Gymnolaemata; order Cheilostomatida; family Bugulidae; genus Bugulina; species Bugulina stolonifera. Next base: position 12,403,364 of record OW285188.1, on the reverse strand, counting down.
ACGGCTGTTAGGTATAACTACAGTCAAGTTAGGATGGCCACGACCAGGCTGAGGTAATCTGTTAGGGAGAGGAGATCGAGGAGGTTGAGGCGTCACATGACCACTAGACGTAACGTTAGGAGAAGATATGCCTCTGTTGTATTCTCCGCTATGGCCGACGTCTAACAAATGTCCAGCTATAAATAGCATAACAGAAGAATTTTAACTTCACTCGGACATCCACACTGCATATTAGCAGCCTACAACTATTGCCCACATAGACTACCAAATGACAGAGGTGGGTAGGTGCAATACAATACTAGCAGCTATGGCAAGCGACGCACCAACGTCATGTCAGTGCCAGAAGCCTTAGGAGGACTTGGCATGTAGAACATGTACATGTTGTGTGGGATGCATAGGAAACCAAGCAATTCACACCTATAATAGCTTACTCATACACTGTACAGCAGTTTTCTAACATGTAGCTAGTGTAGCATTTACTGTCCCATGTAGTACATTATTCAATATAATCCTACCCAGTACTCAACTGGTTTTCACAAGCAATTGGTTACTAAGGTAAAACGGCTTTTTCCACACCTGTAGGTCTAGACAAGAAATTGTTACATTTTTAAATTGTGTAGGCCAAGAGATTTATCATCTACAGCCCTACCATAACTCAAACCTAGTGAATTATGATGCTGACTAGCTTTAGCTAATCACTATACATCAGTGTATACCTTAGTTACTTGTAATACATACATGATGCAGATGACGGCCGTGGGCTAAGTGAAGGAGGTACAGGTGTAAGGCTGTGATTTGGACTTCTTGCCTGTGGATAGGATCCTGGGCTATGCACTTGCTGCATCGTTGGCATACCGGGGTACTGAGGCCCTGATCCAGGCGATAACTACAATGTAAAAAGTCCCTCTATACAAATGTACTGCAGTTTCAGGAAATACAGATTGTATTATTATCACAGGCTAAATATATTGAGTTACACATTTTAACAATGCAAGGATAGTATCTTAACATGGGCCCATTCATTCATCTACAAATGAATGAGCACATCCGTGATTGATATCGTAGAGTTTTGTTCATGCTTGAAAGGGCAGTTAAAAATAATTTTATTCAATTTAAAAATAACTACTATCAGATAGGGAAATCTGTACAACGTAATCATTGTGATGACGTTGACCTGAGAATTGTTAGTAGAGCCCTGTTGATGGAAGGCCATACCTGTCTACACACAACCAATTGCCAATTTGATCAACAATCTAGCCAACCGTATCACACCATGCACTATCTGTGGTATAGCTGGTAGAATCACTTAATATTTCTGTAATCTACCACAAACATAACTTGTTATTTTCAGATTTTCAGATCTAATTCAGTATTGGTGATCTAAATCTGACTACAGCATAATTAATCTATTTTTGAAGAGTCCCACCAGCCTGCTAACTCTAGTGGCAGTGAACACACTGGCTTATATTAATATGATCTAGAGCAGGGAACAGTTCCAGTGGCCATAACATGCAACCCTCACCATGTTTATTTTGCTAGCTGGGTGTTGTGTAATTACACATGAGTGTATGGAGAGATTTGTTATAGCTCCAACCCATTAATTAACCACAAAATGTTACTTTTTTGTTCACTTTGACTAGAACTGCTAGCTTTGTTTAGAATAACTTAGAACTACTAGTGACTGTCACTATAAAGCAGTAGGCGACTACTAACTACTGCAGTGTATAGCTTGAACCCCATGATCCTGCAAAAGTGATTGGGATTTCACTGTCTACGAATGTCAAACCAATAAAAAACTGCAAAACCACAGAAAAGAAATCATAATATAATATTCAAGTTCAGTAATTCAACAACACATATGTCTAAAATAGTGGGAGAAGAGGCCAACACTGCTGTACTAGGGGTACCACACCCCATTTAAGTACAAGAAGAGAAATTTGCGGTTTCAGTTTTTTACTACATTTAGGTGCCCACCATTGGACTTCAGATTTTAATAATGGCCTACATACAGTAGCAACCATCTACATGTAAGTGGTTTAGCTACACTAAAGCCAAAAGCAGGGGGACACAACACTCAACGCAAAGCAAAGCCTGGCTACTGCTGCGACAGCACACACACTGTCTGTAAATAGACTGTCATCACACCAAAAATAGACCTGGTCCTGATAAAATTAAAACTTGTGGGAACAACACTTCTACTCTAACAACCAGTAACTAATGTGACAGTTTCTGGAAATCCTACCAGCTGATTACATGACTACCAGCATCATGTGTCGCTCATGGCAGGTTGACTGGTTTGACACCAGATGGACATATATTTATAGCTTGGAGGAGAGGCGGAAACGCTTACCCTATCTAGGCCAGAGATAGGCCGGTTGGCTCCCATATGCATGGCATGTGCAAACTCCTTGTTTATCTGCTCGTACCTCTGCTGTGTTCGAGGAGTTAAGACATACGCCTCGTTGGAATCATCGGGACTGTCTACGTCCTTCCCAGTAGCCTCTTTCTTATTCAGAGCCTGAGATATACATAACATTATACCTGTTAGATAAATACATCCATTTACACATGCCGATCATCTCAGGTGAAGAAGAAAATATTCACACATGTTGTAATTAATTAGTTATAGACCTACAAAACCATAATTATGTTAGTAAATTAGCAATTACGATAGTGCAGTGCGTGTAAATGTTACATTGTATATTATATTACATAATATAATATTATATAATATATAGACATGTAAATAGTTTACTATGATATTATACAAGAGTATCCTATCTCTAAAAGTTCATACTTATAGTAATTATTCCTGAGTTGCCCTGCATGCACATGTGCCTACACTTTCGCAACACCTATTACTCTCATGTATGTTAGAATGATTCGTTTAAAAATGAAGTGTAAAATTATCAATATGTAAATGTAGGCAAAGTAATGTATCTACAGTGCAATAATGCTGGATGTGCATACTTATGTACACGTAGGCCTGTTAATTTGTAGTGAAGATATATAATGGGGAGTAGGCAACTGTGCATTCAAATGTACATTATACTGCAGGCCTATCTGTAGTACTTATCTAGGTGTTAGAACAAATGAGAAAATATTAGAGATACAATCTTTTTACAATGGTCTATAACAATACACATTTATCATCTATTACCTATGACAACATACATTATTAAACAAGATTATTAGATTATGCATCTCAATACTATCATTTAGAGACATCAAATTAGGTGAAATAGATAAAATACATTAATGATATACATTAATTAGAACAAGTAATTACATTGGAGAACTACTTCACCCCTAGATTAACTGTACTACACCATCCTCTACATACAGTTAGGTGAAAGCTACGAATAAGATATATCATCACGGCTCTAGTAATGGAAACACCTCATGCCACAAAATTGTGTGTAGGTGTCTGGTTGTAGTCTATATATTACATTTCCACTCTAATACCATGTGCTATATATAACTTTACCAACCACAGGAGATAGAATATAACATGACAATATTTTACTCCGTACATCGATGATATCTTTATTTGTACGGCTCTCATGGGGTTCATTATACTCTGTATACTTGAGTAAGACCTTATCCATGTCTGTGCTGGCATATTGAAAAAGTTTGTTGGCACTGTTGAATATAATCAAAGCGATTTCGCAATCACACAGAACACTCAATTCGTATGCCTTCTTCATCAAACCAAACTTTCTCTTTGTAAAAGTCACCTGAAAACATACAAAGATAACATATTTAAAACTAAAAAGCATCAAAATCAGTAACAATCATAATATTATATGAAGTACTAGTAGCCTACTACTAAAATTATATTAGAATCTTCTGCAACTATAAACTGAGTCTTCAGGCTGTTGAAATAACAAATATACTTGATATCAAAATAGTACAAATTATTTATACAGTAAACAACTTGCACTATGAATAGATCTAAGAACCACTGAAACCACAAACAGCAGTAGCCATGTTGCAATAAAACTTACAAAAACCCACATTTTAAAACCAAAAGTACCGCGAGGGTATCATCATAGGATAAGGGAACAAAAGAAAGAGGAGGTAAAATTAACACCAAGTTATGCATTTATTTATTAGTACCTGTTGACATTGATTCATACAAAGAAACTAGGAGAGTCCTTAGTCATACAGTCAGAGGTATCTCATTATGACTGACCAACAAATCTAACTTCTAACTACACAGTCATTCTACCTTCAGCAAAGTTTTTGACCAAAAAATATATTATTATGGTATTTTGGGCAGTGAAAATATGAAAACCTGCTCACCTGACGGTTCCTCTCATCGCCTATCCTGGATATCTGTATCTTCTTCCTTCCCATGGTTATAGTATTCAGCAGACGTTACGTTCTAAACAACAAGCATAAAAGAAATATTTTTTTTCCCAAAATTACTGATTATATAATACTGACATTGGTAGTGATAATTTAGTCAACCAAAGAGTAAATAAAATTTATCTACATTTATTGGTGCTTCCCAGAAATAAATAACTTACTGTAGCTATAAAATTATACTTAGAATTGCTGCCATGAGCTTATGTTAGAAGCAAAATCTGCAGAGATACATATAAGTCAGTTGGGTAGAGTGCTGTAACTATGGACTGGACAGCTACTACTGTTGTAAATGACGTTTATGGTAAGTGTAGTCCTACATCATTTGGACAGTTATATATGCGATTAATTAAAGTGACAGACACAGCCGGTTTACCTGCCACTGTTCAAATGTATTAAATATTGTGCAATTCTGTCATGTAGGAGATTGATAAAGCGTAAATCAAGCTAGTAGCAGATTAAAAATTGTTAGTAGGGCCTGCTAGTTACCAATATTGTTAACTATAGAACTGAAACATCTAATTAATAATAGTAAAAGTGAGAATGGGACTTGTCCAACAGTAGAGACTTGAGATATGAAGATTGGCTTAAAGCTATGTCATGACTAGCTCCGAAAATCTGTTTGCAAGATCAAAAAATCAGTATCAGGATGCCATTCCCGTGTACTTGATTCTTTCATATTGAGTGGTTGTTTTTCTTGCTACAGCAACAATATAATTTTTAGAGACTATTAAAACAGGAGTTGCAGAAGCTGGTTGATTTGATATACTGCCATGCTATGTTCTGTCTACTGATGTGTTTGTTGATAATATAATTATTTAGGCCTACTAAGTGGACATTTGAAATCAATTACAATCAAATTATTTTATATTAACAAAGTTAAAAACATAAGATGCTATCTAGTGTCTTCATTGGGTGTTGTGTTTTATTACAGGTCTATTTGTTTGTTAAATTATTAATTACTGCTCATAACCTAATAGACTGCCAGATGAATTCCTTGCAGAAAGAAAGATCAAATATTAGCTAATATATTCAATAAATGGAAATAGTGAAACCCATTAAAATAAATTTTAATAATTATTTGATTATTTATATTAATATTACATAACAATATGATAACAATTACAATAAGAATCAAAAATAGAATGAATTACAATGTTAATGTAATCATTACGATACTAAAGATTATATTAACATAATTATGGAAACTACTTCTACTAAAAAGTAAAGACTTATCAAGGATTGACCCACTACTCTTGCATTAAAATTGTCTTCATTAAAAAACCAATTAAACATCGACATTAAATAAATTTAGATTAATCATCCCATCCTACCAATTAAACATTCAGTTTGTTTCAAAATAGAAAATAACTTTTTGAATCAAATCAATTGTGTTGTCTATAAAACAATACAATTACAATCACAATGAGAATTATAATTTTATTATATACTATACCTCAGGCCTAGCTTAGCTAATAATAATTTAATAAATACTAATATAGCCTAATATATATATATCATATAATTATATAATAATAATTAAATAATTACTTATTTTGACATAAAGATAAACTGCAACAATAAAATAAATATAATAATTATAATCATAGTAAAATTAACAGATTAATATTAGATAGATATATTAATATGGTTACAATTACATTAGTTAGTAGCTCACTGATTGTCATAATCCATTAGATTACATACAAACATCACATGAATAAAATTAATAAACACATTCACATGAAATTGACTTAGTTAATTAACTGATGAGAAATATTAATATTTATTAACTCAGCAACTGCTATATACATTTCCTTGTTGGGCAACGATTATCAATTTTACTCACGGTACACAGAATTCTAATCTAACTATTATAATTGCACTCGTACTATTCATATTTTATTCTTTTTTTCCATTTACTAAACTATTACTATTGTAGAAGTATATGTTTTATTCTCCTTTCTTTCACCTTTGACAACGAATAACATATTTATAATAATAAAGTAATTTCAATTATTAATACAAATATTTATTATGTTATGTTGTTAAATCCTTGTACAGCACGCTGGACGCCAAGTATTTCCTACCTTGTACGTAGACAATAATAACTTCAGTTCTATTTTTACTGACCACTAATGAACGACTGGCTAAAAATTTCCACAACTGATCTATTTTTGGAGCAGGGAACCTCTAAATATTCTCTGCAGGGCACCATCTTCGGATGGTGCCGTTCATCTCCGTCAAATACGCTCCGCCAAAGAATGTAGTGCACAAGCGTTACTCTATATTTCTTCGATTTGACTTTATAAATCATACTTTTTCACATTCATTGATTAACATCAAGTGGCCAAAAGTAATTTAAAATATTTTGGCAAATATCACATCAAGATGTCATTTTTCTCTTCTTCACGCGTATGGAGGGTTTTTTAGGTGTGGGACAGCAACTCCCAACTAACTAATTATAGAGTTATCTTCTCTATGCGACAACCAAGTCCTTTACGAATTGGCGACTATTAGTGCCAAACTCTACAGCTGTTGGCTCTGTATCCGGTTTAATGAGGAAAATGTTTGGATGAACTTGCACACAACAGTTACATGTTTCATTTCTAAGTCCTGAATAGTACATTTTGAAAGTTTGTTATTTTCAAATTCTATAATTTAAATTACTAATTTTTTGCGTGATGCTGTGATTTTGTGGTGGAGTGACTGGTAAGGTTTGTAAATACATTTACATGCTGTTCAAATTGGACAGCGAGCATGACAAAATGAAAATATATATTATATTCATATGATATTGATATTCTATTTCTATAATTTCTCCAAATGGCAGGTCATAACGACCTGCACTGCCAGACTATGTAATAACCCCCTGGTTCATACTCATCGAATAATGACCAAACCATGCACTACTCCGGTCCCATATGTAGGTATTCAAATCGTAAGAATATCACGTGACTAAATTCGCGTTCGCACAACTGTGTTATTTATGTACAGCCTTAGTCCGCACACTCTCCGCACACTCATGCTTGTGAAAAAGTTTAATAACTTTAAATCTATTAAGTCTATCACCACCAAATAAAGTAGTATAGATTGATCACAGACCACAGGCTACATTCCCAGTGTCAATTAACCAATCACTATGCAGGATAGGCCACTGGAGCCTCTCTAAAAATCATGATTTTCATGTGGTGTTAAAATCATGTTAAACTATGAGAAAAGTTTTAATTTACATCTAATCATGTGCAAAAATATCTAATTACCTATATTATATACTCTATTGTAGTGGATGGCTTTTAAATCTTTCAAAATAAAAAGATTAAAACCAAGCTGTATGAAAAATCATTCTCAACCATTTTTATTTTTGTATCCAATGAAATGGCCGCCTTGGACAATGTAGCCAATCAGCAGCGAGCACACGTGATTTCTTGGATAGAGTTATCTTCTCATATTATGCTTAGTTGTAAACTGCAATGTATCATAATACATGTACATGCATACTATGTTTTACTTGTACTACACTGATTCTAGCAAGTATTGCATAGAGTTATCTTCTCACATGCTTAGTTGCAAGCTATTAGATCATATTTTGTTCTACTTGTACACTGATTCTAACAAGTATTGCATTATGAAAGTGTTTTACATGCAATATTATATAATGAGCTGCATGACAATGTTATTTATGTTCTTGATCCTTGTTTAGATTTGATTCTACATTTGAACTCTTGAATATTTAAGTAACACACATCTAACATTACATATTAGGGAACAGTCCTACCTCACAGTATTGAGTATATACATGTAAATGTATATAATATAATAATAATAATTGTATATACATGTATGATAATTTAGATCCGTAATAGAAATAGTTGTAATTAAAAGTAATATTCTCCAGCTCTATAGTTCTATGTATGATTTAACATGTTTATGACTACACTTAGGCATAGTACAGCATAGAATATATAGTATGATATTAGGATTATTGTGTTCTAGTGATGCAGCATTTTATGTCAGAATGTTTGCCTCCTGGTCAAAGCCGATAGTGACATGTATGACTATGTAGCAAGCATGAAAAACATATATATTTTATACAGATCATAAGGTATAATACGATTTCAATTGTTTGACTAATTAATCGCACTTCTTTTCTGTCTTCTGTTCTACATGTAAGCCAGCTGGCTAAAGGGTAATGGTGTACTTTGCCAGCCATTATCTACATTGCGTGTGTCTCTCGCTCTCTTCATGTATTTGCTCTGTTTGTGTTCTAAAACATGAAAGTACAAGTTCAATTTCATGAGTCTTGATCTTGTAAAACCTAATTCCCCATATAATTGTTTCTGTGTTGGGCTGTATTATTATCATTAGTAGGCTGCATTACTATTACTAGTAGGCTGCATTACTATTACTAGTAGGCTGCATTACTATTACTAGTAGGCTGCATCACTATGCACTGGTAGGCTGGTATGAAGCTACTATATTATGTACAATATATTATACAAGTTAGTAGTGAAGTACATGTACATTACTTGGCATTATGGCTCTGCTGCACTGCTAAGTAGCCAATAGCTGGCAAGTATAGTAGCTCTTAGTAAATAACATACCGCATGACATGACGCCGTAGGAATTATTGTCAACACTAAGCCAAGTACGGTTTTCCCCACCTCTGGGCAGGCAATACAGCTCTTCTTTAAATCCTTATAACTTGGAAACTTTTGATAGCAGATACATAAATTATATATTAGAATGATGCTGAGAAGTTACTCTATCCATCCATGTAAAAAAAATGATAAAATTGTCATTTTGTAAAAATGGGTTAGAAACCCTACCATATGGACATGGTATGAGGCATAGCTCTTCTGCCCCCCTAGGCGATCTAGTAAAGTATGGTAATAATATCCACGTAAGCCTACTGCCTATACAAAACAATAACGATTACAAATTACAAGGAACTGGTAAAGAGGTAATTGGGTACAAGTTAATAGTCAGAAATGACTGCACATTTTTTAGTAGCCATAGTCAACTCTTGTTGGGTAGCTGAAATTTCATGGAGTTGTTCATTATCGGACTGCACTATAATAGATAGTCATAGTGTAGTCCTTAAGTAATAGTGACTATTATTTAAGTAATGTGGAAATATTCATACCAATATTGTAGTTAAATGGTGCCAAAGTTCAAATTTAACAGCAAAATGTCACCGTTTTAATGTAAAATTATTATGTTGTAATTTTACTAATCTTGATTGCTGGTTACTTCTATTAATCGTAATTCACAGTTACTTTATAAAAACTTAGTGATTGATTATTTCAACGTAAGATAATGATGTGTGGATTAAGAGTCTATGTTCGTAGCCATAATTAAATCACAATTTAAGTTGCCAGCTACTTACAAGTCATTTTAATGAACCACAAAATGTTGCTAGAATTAACTGAAGTGTCACATCCCTGCTATAAGTAAACAGGGGCGTAACTTTTGAAAATTTTTTGGGGTGGCTGGAGGTGGGGTGTTTATGCAGGCCATCGGCCTGCCCGAGAGCGGGGTGGGTGCGAGAGGGGCGCAGCGCCCTCCCGCAGGGGGGTTCCGGGGTCTCCCCCGGAAAAAAATTAGAAAATTACTACCTAGATATGCAATTTCGGGACGTTTAAGGTATAAAATTGCTGCTCAAAATAATTGAATATTAGATATGTATAGTCAAGTAAATCAAAGTAGCACAAGACAGTTGAAATTTTTCGCGCTGTGATACATTAAACTGAGCTTTTCATAAACAGATATAGAATAAGTTTGAGCGCCGAAAAAATATAGGCTAAATTGGTTCTCTTATATGATCTTCTAAGTAATTATTCCTCACTACTAAAGCTTCACTAGAAAGTAGACCTATATTATCTCAACTAGGCCACCTTAAGCACACTAGATCTGACATTACTAGTACTGACTAGTCTACTTAAACTACTGACCAGGATACTATCATGAAACAAAATAAAAATACAGAAACAAAAAAATAATAAACGGATAAGTCTGCTAACACTAGCACCAAAAGATTTTGCATTTTCATTCTCCAGAAAAAATATTTTTTCCTACACTGACAATAAGAATAGAATTAATTAATTAAATAATATTATTATGTGAATATTTATTATAATTATTATTATAATTATATTTTATTAATCTTTATTTTTAATAATATCAAAATCCCACTCATGTAGCCACCAAATCTAGCAATGAGCTTTGCTCACATACGTACTAACAATCTGCTTGGAAGCCTGTACAATGTTCATCTTTTTATTGGAGGACGGAGGTTGTAAAGAAGCAATTATAACTTAAAATGTAGCAACAAGTTATTCAGTCTGTACGGAAAATTCCAAGTTATGTAGCTTGAGATTAAAGTAATTCATGGAGCCGGGTTAGCTTTATATTCAATATATTCTACATATTATGCAATTGCAATTATAAGTAGCTACAAACCTTGGGCTAATCACCCTGATTGTAAATAATGATTGGCTATTTCTAGTAATCCGGTAATTTAATTGGTTTGTGGGGAAAGTAGCGTGTCGCATAAACTACATGTATATTCTATACTACATCCTTAGAAATACGTAGTAAGAAAAACTGTTTACCGCGGTCATAGGAGAAAATAACTCTATGGCCGCCGTAGAATTGATATCCCTGAAATCAAAAACACCATTTCTGGGCCACTCTATTTTGAAATTTAGGGGCGGCCATGCCGCTCTGCCGCCCCTAAAGTTACTCCCCTGGTGAAGTATCGGTATAATAATAATTGTTATTAGATAGTTATAGTCAAGTCTAGAACAGTTAATGATGACTTTTAGTATTGTATTATGTTCACAGTGTTCGACTTGGGGGTCAACAGAGTTTACTGCACGTATAACGTGTATAAAAACCAGAACTATTACTACAATTCCTAATAGTCCAGAATGGATGACAAAAAGTCTCAAAAGTTCTATTAGCCATCAGCGCACACTTTATAATAAAATGAAAAGATTTCCATCAGACTATAACATCAAACAATATAAGATGTGTAGGAAAAAGAACAAAATTTTAGTAAAATATGCTAAAAAGAGTTTCATGAACCGAAAGTTATACAAACCTCTCATGGAAGGTAATTCAAAATCATTTTATAAGTATCTTCGAGCATGCAGAAGTAATGACTCCAATGTTATTCCACACTTGAAATATACTAACCAAATTTTTAAAACACCAGAATCTAAAACCAACTGTTTCAATGAATATTTTGAGTCTGTGTTCACGGTGGATGATGTGTCTGTTTGTCAAACTCTTGGTACTTCATATGACAAAGCAATTGTCAGTCAAGAGATTACTGTGACTGCCAAAGGAGTTTTAAAGTTATTGAGCGACATTGATACCAACAAAGCAGGTGGACCTGATAACATCTCAGGTGTTGTGCTTAGGATATATTTTCATATTCACTTTCATCAGGAGTACTTCCTTCAGTTTGGAGGCTGGCCAGAATTCAACCAGTTCATAAAAAGGGAAGCAAACAGCTACCTAATAACTGTTGCCCAGTCTCTTTGACTTGTATAATATGCAAGCTTCTTGAGCACATTATTTCCTCTCATTTACACCGCGTTTTACAAGAAATACACTTTTTTGCTGATGGTCAACACGGTTTTCGTCCGCACAGGTCCTGTGATACACAACTCGTCCATACTCTTGGACATGTTTCCCATTTGTATGATTTAGGTAACACCACAAACTTACTTATTTTAGATTTTTCGAAAGCATTTAATACAGTAAATTATAGGAAGCTGATTTTCAAATTAAAACATATTGGTATCAACAGTACTATTGTCAGCTGGATTTCAAAGTTTTTGAATGATCGAAGACAATATGTCACTGTAGAAGGTCGACCGGTAACATCAAGAGTTCCTCAGGGTTCAGTTTTAGGGCCACTTCTCTTTTTAATTTTTATCATTGATTTGCCTTCACAATTAAAGTCTCCATGTAGGTTATTTGCAGATAATGTGATCATTTATAACACCGTTAAAAATGCATCAATCTTACAACAAGATTTAAACTATCCATGCCATGGATGAAGGTAAATGCAATTTATAAGGTAATTAGATATGAACCTTTCAAATTTGTCACTAAAAATAAAAAACAACCTGCAAACACGTTTTTGGAGCAGTTGTTTTAAAAAAAATATACACTGTGACATCACAGTGTATTTTGCAGGTGATGGCACTTAGAAACCTCCTTTCCCATGTCCAATAACAACGCTCGTAGCCCAAGCAAAATTGTGCACAGTGATTGGATAATAAAACCTATTGTTTATTTTATCGTAAAACAGTAATTATTAATTGTTATATTCTATTTCATGCACAGGTTTACACTAATTATTGGACATGTGAAAGGAGGTTTCTAATTGCCAACTCCTGCAGAATAATCCACTTCTGATTGGACAGTGGATATTTTTAAAAACTGCTCAAAAATACGTGTTTGCAGGTTGTATTTTTTATTTTTAGTGACAAATTTGAAATGTTCATATCAAATTACCTTATATATTGTATTTAGCTTTCTTCGTGACATCAATAGTTTAAATAAGCTAGAAATATGGTCAGAAAAGTGGCAATTAAATTTTAATGTCTCAAAGTTTAGTTTTTTACAAATTGGACGGAAAGGACGAAGTGATAAACAAGACTATTTTTTACACCATCAAATTTTAAAACAAGTTGAATTTCACCCGTATCTCGGAGTCTGTCTGCAGTCTAATTTAAAATGGGATCGCCATATTAACAAAATTACCCACACTGCAACACTAAGACTAGCTCAACTGCGCAGAATTTTAAAGTATGCAAATATGCCAACACGCAGAGTAGCATATTTAACATTAGTAAGACCTTTGCTAGAGTTTGCAAGCCAAGTGTAGGACCCTCATCAAACAAATCTAATTAAACAAATTGAAAAGGTACAAAATAAAGGTCTAAGATTGATTTATAAAATTAGAGGGCAAGTTAGTTTTAAACAGCTGAGGGAAAAGGTAGGCATAAAGTCTTTACAAGAACGGAGAAAGGAGGCAAGATTGTCACTTTTTTCAAGGTGCCTGGCTGAAGGTATTGAGCCAACTTTTAATTATAACTTTGATAAGATACACAAACAAGACAGGCCCTTAATACATATACACCAGGCATCAGAACAAATATCTTTTATTGCTCATTTTGGCCCAGAACCCTGAGAGAGCTACGGTCTGAATGAATGACTAAGACTAATAATAGCACATATATCACTAAACATAAAAAATACATAATATATATATATATATATAAATAGCATATAACAAAGAAAATATTACAAAAATAGTGCTTTTAACATGAAATTGAAAAAAGTAACAATCGAGTTCTCACGACTTTAAGCACTTTTAAGTGCGGTCTCTGTGAGAAAATGGAAAAAAAAATGGGTACACGACCAGCAAGTAAGTACCCTCTTGCTACTGCTAGTCTCGGAGTTGTTTTCACTCAGATTTTCGTTTTCCGGTTCCTTCACAACTTATCAAATGATCTCATATGCCCAATCACCTGTGTACTGTGGAATTCACTCACATTTAAAGTGTGCATATGCTCAAGACAGTCTGATCACTCTCTGAATAGTACTTGTCATCAGAAAAGTCTACATTTTCTATAAAGGGCATGCAATCATTTTAACCTGTCACTGTTTGCTTATAACACTTTGACAGTTAGTTTTATGAGTCATTTTTTAAACAAAGGTGAACTACCAGCTTTCCCGATACAATCAAATGCTATAATTCGTAAATTGAGTCTAAATTGTGTTATTTATTCGCTAGTATAGAGCTGTAGCAAATCATAAACACACACTCAAGAGTAACTTTTGATGTTATACTTGGCAGGGGACCTAACGGCACTAAATATTTCTACTGTCTCTTACTGATACAGTAGTGCTCCAGTAGCCTGTATATTATGGTGTTAATGCCTCCCCCACTACCACCACGTGGAACTTTACCATTATCTGCAAGTAAGTTGACTAGTCTACTTCCTATGTGAAGCATGTTAATGGTTGGCTAGATTATTGTTATTGTAAAAGTTTTCCATAATATGCATGCACTATTAATGTTTATACGAGCATGTTAGTAACCAACAACGATCAGCCATATTTTTTAAATATTTCTAGCATGGATGTCCTGTATGCAAGCAATTATCCTGGTTCATATACAGTACCAAGTAATTGTCTTGGTTCATATGCAGTACTTGGGCTAGTGTTTTATAGCATAAATCTATTGTTATTATTTGTAGATCGAGACTTGTATACCAGCTTAAGGCAACTGAGAGATGCAAGTATCTTATAGTGATATTTTAATTGTGTTGTATACATGTATGATGTATAAAGAAGCAAGATATTTGGTAGTTGTCCAAATTCTAGAATAGAGAAGCTTCATAAAAAATTTAATATCACTGTTATCTGCCTGAATCCACAAATCTTGTTGGATTTTAACATTCCAGTAGGCCTATGCACATCCTTAAATTATTTTGGGCACATGTACATATAATATGTATATACACTTTTAGTGCCCGTATTATTGGGGGCCTCTGGATAAAGACAGCGCCTCTGAAAAGTTGGCCAACCAGCCAGATGGTGTGTTTCTCCTGAGGGACAGCTCAGACCACCATCATTTCTTTGCTCTAAGTTTTCGTATGTATGGAAGAGCACACCATGTTAGGATTTCATTCAGTGCAGGTAAGATATGGGTTGCAAATAAGTTGCAATTTTGCACCTTTTACTGGGATTTTGTTTAAAATAAACCTTGGTGATATTAAAAAACCAACAAATATACAATATATAACATTCAACTACCTCTATTGGAATGAGCCCTTTTATTATTGTTAGGAGTTCTATACTTCTTACATAATTAGATTCAATTATTGCCAATGGGTGAAATGTACTTGCATCATGATTGGGGACATTTCAATCTAGTTCAAACTTTGAAATCATCTTTCCTTTTTTAATTACTTCCTTCAACATTGTTGAGAGAACAACTCAGAATTTTCACATCAACCTATCAATGTTGATATTTTCCATTTTGGGTTTTTAGTTTCCCATTGTTGTAGCTGGGTTGGAAGTTCAATGCTTTTAAGGTGCTCCTCGCTATGATCACTGGTTATCCTATCATGAGTTGTGTTGCCTAATGTCATACATGTTGTCAGCCTAAGAGACTGTTTAGAGATGATGATATTGTGTTCATATTTGTAATACGTTTCATACAAAACTATTGTAGGCTGGTGTAATAGGTTGTGTTCTATTCTTTCAGGGATGTTTAGCTTTGACAATATATCAAGCCCTTTGATGAAGTCCAGCTCCATATTAGAACTGATACACAGCACCATGATAAAGTCAAGGAATAAAGATGTTCAGTATTTTATAAGATCACATGTACAGAGAGAAGCACCTATACCTGTCAACATCCTCTATCCTATATCTCGTGTGAATGTAGTGAACAGCCTTATGCATAATACTAGGCTAGTAATTAGAGCCCATGTGAGGTTTGACCATATTGACCAGTTACATATTCCCACATCTCTTAAGACTTACCTCAAAGATGCTCAGTACTATTGTGAGGAAACAGATACACCATTACCTATTTGTGACATCACTAGAGATCCAGTACCACCTCCGCTTCCTCCAGGCAGAAGGCCGCCTCTTTAGCTCACCTGAGTTTGCTTTTGTATGTCTGGGAAAGCTTTTACATGTATTATTGATATGATACTATGTATATTCCACCAATCTCTAAGTCCGGTATAATGTTGCAGGATAGTAGTGCTTTTTGCATGCCATAATCTACTTTATATTAATTTTGGCCTCCTCTGCAATCTCAGAATATATTCATAGTTATGATACAAATTCATCTACTATTTAAGTGCCCTTTATCTTATTCAAATAACTATGCCTCATGCTAAAATTTTGCTTGTTAGGTTATTTTTGTAATGTTTTTCCAAAGGTAGATTCTTATGAGAATAGCAGTTAATGAATTTCTACTGTTGTATTGAAATGAAACCATATTTAAATACAGTGTGTACGTTTGTTACCAACATCACAGTCATGTATTTTTTTCACAAATAACCAGTTACAGCCGGTATTCTTATACAATACTTGTGACGGGTTGAATGGGTAAAAATTGGGAAGTTCCACAAAAAAAAAATATAAATAGTTCTAACTGCAATTCATCTAATTATTTCCTGTACCACATTTGTGCTTGGTTGGTTCTCTTTATCTTCTTCTGTAATTGTAGGACACCGTAGAGTAAAGCTTCAGCAGTAGGTGGGCAACCTGTACAAGCAAATAAATTAACTTCATACGAATTTATAATATAACCATTAAAACATTACAGATTTGTCTTGTAGAAACATAAACCAACCAGCAAATGTCTTGCAAACTAGTAGGAAGGATGAAAATACTCGACAGGGACAAAGCCAGAGGTTAATAAACTTTAGAGTTGTTTTACTACTCCATTAGAACAAAGAGGGCAACTCCAAAAGATTAATATAATATTTACTCATGGGCCTGTGCATCTCAGTGTTCAAGTTAACTAAATGAGTAGAATGGCTTCAACCTTGGAACTTCAAGCCAAATTTGCTTGGCGGTATGAGTATTTACCACATAGTATTAGTAGATAGACAACTGCTTTATTTACCTGGTACATAGATATCAACAGGAACAATCCTATCGCACCCCCTAACAACGCTGTATGAATAATGGTAGTAGCCCCCACCATTGGCACAACTTCCCATGCTAATGACCCATCGGGGCTCTGGCATCTGATCATAAATCTAAAACATAAAATCATTATGATGTGCTTTATTAAACTGGATTTGTCAACTACCAAATTTGGAAAAGTATGACTGAAGTTCCAGAGAATACAAAGAAGGTGGGTTTATCTCAAACATTTGAATAAAAATCAAATCAACAACAGAATGAGAATATACTTCAGATTTTTGTTATTAAGATTTTAGACTCTATGTCATTGGAAGAAATTATGATTAAGGTGCAAATGCTCATACATAGCTATGTAGTACAAGATTGCAGCACAGTTACCTTTCTAAAAGCAGGTGCCATTTTGTTAGTCAAAGTACCAGCCACAATTATGCAATCGGCTTGTCTAGGACTGGCTCGAAACGTTACACCAAATCTGTCCATGTCATATCTTGGAGCAGCAAAGTGCATCATTTCAACTGCACAGCAGGCAAGACCAAAGGTCATTGGCCATAATGAGCTCTACAAATCAAAATAGAGATGGATGTACATGTATATGTGAAATTATTACAATTTTTCATGCTAAGTTCTACAACTGCTTGTATCTGAAAAATTATAGACAGCAACTGTGGGAATATAAAACATATAACCTATGGCTATATACTATAGGATATAGGCTATACGTTATTTCATATTATGTAGACCTACATTTGCTCAGTCATATCAATAACAACTTCAAACAAGTTCAAGAAACAATCTAATGTTGTAACAGAAGATATTCAAATATAAGGACGGACAAATTTGCCACAGCAGTCACAAATCCCATTGTATCAAATACTGTAATAAACTCTAGTGTATAACATCCTAGGAAGGGTTCACAAAGCTCAAATAAAATACCCTTATCACTGGTGCTAGCATAATAGACAAATGTATATCGTGTACATCAGGCAAAATCCCAATCGTGTTGTTTCAAATCGTTTATTCAAGCCGACTAGCAGAAATATAATAACATAATGGTATGTTGGTAGCAAGTACTATTTTTTTACTGAAATCAGCCTATACTTTATCTATGATATACAATGCAAGATCTAATCTTCAAAATTAGCAATATTAATAAATCTGCAAACCTTTCTAGCCCAGTTAACAAGATCATCAAGACGTGCAAGTGCAAATTCTGCTTTGTTACTAGTTGATACTTGAAAAGGGGAATATGGAACTGGCTTTTCTCCCTTAGTCTGAGTGACCTCTGTGCTCTGTCTCCTTGTTGGTACGGTCACTGCTTGACCTGACTGGTCAGTGGTTGTGGTTGGGCTAGCACTTAGTGTGTGGTGACAAGCTGAAGCCAATCTTGGCAGACATGAAGGTCGTACAAGTGACAGACCTGTAGAATAGATGGAGTTTTATGAAAGAACTGGACTGGGTCAAGGTCTAGATAAGGCCGACAGGTAGAACTCCACTTTCGAGATCGTTGAATCTCAATCAACCGCATGGCATGTAGCCAAATCGTAAGCCCAAACAGACTATTGAGTATGACCATGGGCATGTTCTTCATAATTAGAACAACTAACGATCTCATCGTTAGGCTCTTATCGTTAGGCTACAACAGTCACATATTCACCTCAGAAGGGCGACTCAAAGATTATGGATGCATATAATAACTATTATCGATAGACACTAAAATATGTACTGATGCCGAATCGTTGAAAGAGAAAACATCACATAGCCTACCTACTTAACCATGGTGATGCCAATATTATCCACCATGTGTTGATGAATACAATAATAATATATTACATTATAATGCTGGCAAACTCACCAAACTTTGTAAGATAAAGATTCATTTCTCCTCGATCTCAGGCTTGTACAACACAATTTTGGCAACCTTCAAAATGTGTATGTGTGTTGACACTCTACCTAAAAAATTGAATAATTATTAATAAACATCAACCAAATTCATATTAATGCTATCCATTAAATTTAAAAAATTTACTAACCCTAATACATGCAGCGGCCAATACATGCATACGCCGCCAATACATGTATAGGCCAATACACCCATAGGCCAATATGCACATGGGGTAACAAACATTCTTGTTACATCACCAAAACAGGCCAATGCAATCTACCCATCTGTGTTCACTAGATCAACAGTTACATGTGCCTATGTTATAACATGCACTACATTACTGACCGAAAAACTCTATGCGTATGTTTTACCGATTTCGTCAATTAGAATTCCGGTGACTTCATCTCACCAGTTGATTGATTTCTTAATATTGCTTGTATTTTCTTATTGGTCTAAGTAAGAAATTGTTATAAATGGAGGCCTATTTTGATGGACTGGTAAAAGGCTTGGGCAGTTCCATAACCAAGTGACCAACAAAAAACAGAGTATAGGCACAGTAAGTGCTCAACTTTTTAATCACTACTTTGGTAAAGACTCGGTAGTATTGAATGGAACAACAGT
Organism: Bugulina stolonifera; assembly: GCA_935421135.1. Lineage (NCBI taxonomy): Eukaryota > Metazoa > Bryozoa > Gymnolaemata > Cheilostomatida > Bugulidae > Bugulina > Bugulina stolonifera. The sequence goes on along the minus strand of OW285188.1, from coordinate 12,383,794 downwards.
GCGCTTTGAGGTATCAGAGGTATTAATTGGGCATCAATTGCATGCCGATGACCCATCGGTTCCCCAGGGGAGCCAGTTTTATATAAAAGGTACTGCATTTTTCAGTTGATACAGTTGATACTTGGATTTCATCTTCTTACATGCTCAACATTCTTGTTAGATACTTATAGGACTACTTAGGAGTCTCCCAGTTTAGTTTCCTGTGAAATTAAGCAACTGGCATAGTCAAGAATACAATCATAGACCTGGAAACAGGGGTCGATCCGATACGTTAACAACAATGCACATGATAAGGAGCACATCGGACCTGTTGATCAGTTGTGTAAGGTTGCAATCCAAAGATCTCTCTCAGCATCGGGTCAACCCTGGGGCTTAATTGATTAATTTCAGTGCATGTGGTGTGTTGGGCTGTGTGCAACCTACTGTCAAACATTGCAATAGATGCTAAGAGACTCCCACTGTTAAGAGCGTGCACTGCCACGCCGCAGACTCAGTTTCCTATTAGTTTTTTTCTAAGAAATGTGGTTTTTGGAACTGAAAGCAGGTCTGTCTTGTAACTCCCGAGTATTCAGTTCCCTCTGTCCACTAGGGCTATACATTAATATTATATTTATATCTAGCTTTGGGGTTCAACTGGAATTAGGAACAACAAATTGAAATCCTAGCTAGATATTAGCATTTTGTTGTAATTTCACCACAATATTATGTTGTCCTGCATTATTGATAATAATTATAATGAAGTCTAGTCAAGTCATATGTGGAGAGAATGTTAAGTTATTAAAAAAGAAATGAACTTTTATACCCGCTAACTTGCATCAACTCACATCAAGGATGACATTATGCTAGACCGCCTATGGCGAGGGGTGTAAAGGACGTGCCTCAATTTTTGGACATGGTTCAACAGTAAGGCAACGTCTTTTCAGTTGACCAGCCCATGGGTAGGGTATTTGAATTCAGATAGAGTATAATCACCCATCCAGTAGTATGCCATCAGCTTGGCATTGCCAACCTCTTCTTTTGACAGAATCATCAGCTGAAGCCTAACCCGAGAGTTTTACACAATACATCAAGCTGTAGGAGTTGGAGGTTTTTCTTTTCTTTAGCACATAGCCTACATATTTGAGTTTCGCAAGAAAGCCCTTTGCTGAATCCATGTTGTCTATTATTGAGCCAACTATCAATCCTCTCCTAAATATTTCTGAGTACAATACGCTCCAGCAGTTTGCATGGGAAACCAGTTAGGGAGATTGGTTGGTAGTTATTGGCACTCCACCTACTTTCATTTTTATGAATCATTGAATAAGAGTAAAAAATCATTGACAGTTTTCCATCCAGCTGGAAGGTTGAGATTGGAATAATCGAAAAATTATTGAAATTTAAACTATAAATTATTAGTTTAGCAGTCTCCTCTGGAGTTTGCTCTACATTCATTACGAGTTTTTCTTTCTTCAACCCATCGGGACCTGAGACTGAGAGACTTTTTCAGACGTCTCTTAAAAGCTTCATCGAACCAGACAAGCCATGAATCATTATTATATACTTACTGTATCTCCACAGCTCAAACATTATGATTATATAGCGGTAGCATGGACTTACATACATGGAGTTCATTGTCACGCTAGACCACCTTGGGAGTGGAAGGGGCATGCCTCATATGGGACAGTGAACAACATGAGTTGGTACGGTATTTCATGTATTAGTTCAGGGTTTATTAAAAGTAAGTTGTTCTGTACAGGTCAGTGCTTGTATAACACAATTATTTCAGTATTTTATCATTTGATTCCCTTGGGCCTTTAACCATGTTAGGCCTTTTCTCTTTAACATTTAGAACGCAACAATGCTAATAGTAATTCTTTAATTTATCTATCTTCTTATATTAGTCATCAGAGCTGGGTCCAAGTCATAGATTTGACTTGCCAAGTCAAGTCACAAGTCAACTTGACTTGGACTTGCCAACTTGCTGACTTGACTTGGACATCAATGTGACTTGACTTGGACACATGAATGACTTGTGACAATATTGAAATATATTCATATTGTTTCCCATTACTACTGCGTTTGATTTCATACAAATCTCTGAAGACCGGATAGCCTGTAATATTATAATTCTTTACCATCACATGTTGACTCTCTCTTTCGATTTATTCAAGTGAAACCATTTACGCTATTTAACACCTCATTGAAAAGCGGTATCCACAGCTAAGGTCATATCACGAAATCTCGCAAAACCTCGACTGTATTTCGGATATTTTGCATTTATGGAGCTATGACAGCGATGGAATTAGACGATCTAAGAGTAAGCTTATGTTATCACCTATTAGTGCTATAAACCTAATAATAGTTTCCCTCAAATTTAGAGTAATTTTTACCTGAAATAAATGGGTATTCCAGTAATGTAATATACGCCCCAGCACTAGCTTGTTATGTACATTCAATGGTGACTGACTCTGAGGTTAAGATAAAATTTTAAAAAATAAAATTATATATCTTATAATATAAATACTATGATGAATTTGGAGGTGTCAGTGTGGGTTAATGATTAAAACAATGAATTTTTGTTTCTTAATATTTGGATAGTAATCACCTGACGATGATAACTAAATATGCTAGTTAGTTAATCGAAATAGGCTACTTATACATGTACACCCCATATCAGATCCAACGTTTCTTACTACTCTTTCTGGTCAAGACCGCTGAGAGAGCTACGCTCTGTAAAATGAACGAAGCCGAGCTAAGTTCCATTATATGACCTTGAAATTGTAGATATAACGATGTAGCCTAAATGATTTTATAGGCTACATGATCATTATGAGTTAAATCTCATTGAAATTCATTGATTGTACCGACCAGCAAATAACCAAATATATGGGTTGTCACGACCTTGCACACTAAAGTGTAGTCTTAGCGAAAAAATGTAAACAAATATTAAGAAACAAGGAATATTCGTCTAGTGTAAGTAGTAGCCTACTACTTTTTATTAACAAATTGATTCAAATAATCAAATGCCTTTGTCCTTGAGTACCTTTAAACGTATAGGACGACTTTTAGCCCTAAAATTAGGAAGAGTGCTTCTTTTGACTGGTGGTATGTGGCTAGTGATTGTGTCAGTGTAGACGCTAAGTGTTACTAAGTTACAGTGTAGGTGCAATATGAATATTCCTATGATAAATGATTACATGTATCTTCGTTTGTAATTGAGGTGACCCAATATAATGAAGAAAATATGTTCTCTACCTGGAGTTTAACTGAGTGACCCTCATTATGTTTAAATGATGTAAAATTTCATTTGTCTCGACAAGTAGCCTACTGTGTCAGTGTGAATAGACCTATGGTTAGGTATCAGAAATGTTCCAAGTTGATCAGTGCTGCTTATTTCTCCAGTGTGAAGTTGCCATTGAGTGTTTCTTTATAGTTTTTATTGAAGCACTAATGTGTGAAGCCTATAGGCCTATATTTGGGGTAAATTGTTTCCCTGGTGTAAGCTGTCCTAAAACCACCAGACCTATAGTCTAGTAATGGCGCTATTTCTGTAGTCCAGTATGATCATATTGTCCTACTGATCGAGTGTTGTGTTGGATCTCCATGTGGAATTAATTTCGCCAAAATGATAAGTAATAATGATTTCCGCTTTAACCTTTATGCAAAACATCCACCAGGTGTAAATAACAAGAAAAGATCAATTGAAGTATATGGGACAATAGGCAAAATCAGGCTGGTTGTATTTAAAAGTTTCTTGCTAAATCACAGTAACAGGAAGTGGGTTCATACTCTTGTAAAGGCCGCCTATAAATAGCAAAGAAACACTAATAATTTGCTGATCAACGAGACAGTATGTTAGAGTTATCGAATTACTAGCCAGTTCTGCCCCATTCTAGAACCTACATGTTGAAGAATAGAGTAGGCCTATGCCCGCCTAACATTTGTTCTACTGTTTCCAGTAATGTCAAAGCTATGGATTGCAATAGTATAGCAATAAAACACGGCATCTATAGCAAAGCATTTAGCATTATTGCAAAACTAGAATCAACAATATGGTCTAAAAATCAAGACCCTATACTGAATTATGATGTTTAAATGTATACAGTAATTCGAAGAGAAATGCTTCAATTTTAGACTAGTGATAGTTTACTATTTGAGATGAATAAAGCTAGAAGGCCACTTGCAATTCAATTAAAAACATACACGATTGGTTCACTTTAAAAAGTTTCTTCATATAAATGCAAAAGCTACGCGTTTTTGCCATCACTTCCACATTGGAATGTTTTTTTCAAATTGTTGGTTCAGAGCTTCCAATTCATTAATTTGAATTTTAACATTAGTTTATTCAAAGGAAGTCACCATTGATATTTTCCCAAACTTCTTCGCCATTGCTTTTGTTTGCTGAAGCTGCTTTGCATCTCTTTTCTTCCCATCCGTATGCTCATTGTAAACTAAATAGCATGCTTTATTGTATGGGTAGTTACTAGTTTACCTCCTAAGCATAATAATCTGTTTGATTCATGAAATTTGATTTTAAAAGTCCGCCCTCCCTAGTATGTGTGCATTTGAGGCAAAATGGTTTATGATCAGCATGTTATGGTTCCATGGTTTTGTTCACAACGCAGACACATTCATGTAGATCCTTGCAGTATTGCCACAGATATTTGCAAAACTTGCATGCAATCGAGTGATCCACCCATATGTCTTGTTACCAAAGTTTTTGGTATGGTGGCCTAATTAGCCACCTTTTATAACTTCATTAAAAATAATTTCATCGTTGTTACTTGTTAGGAAAATATACCTTTCACAACATGGTTTTCCTCGAGTATTGTGTTATGGCTATGCGTATGTACTACGTAAAGAAGTTGTACATTCACTGAAGACCTGTTGAAGCAACTTATTTGTCTTCAACCCCATTGCCAGCACCCTTCTTTGGGGGTGGGGGTTAATCCAAGCTGTGTGTTCGCAAATTTTACGTTTTGATTTGGGGTAGGCTACTTGGCAAATAGTGAAATTTCTTTCAATATTATGCATGTGTGGTGTGCGTCTACAATCGCAAAAACTTTTAAAACATGAGAAGTTGTGCTGCTTTGTTGTTTGTAGTTTATCCCATTGCCTTGTGAGAGATGAGTTAATACCAGTAATACATAATATCATTGTTAGAAATTATTTTGATCAATTTTAGCGTATGGTTCTGGCGTTCCGTATGACAGAACTGCAAGTTCTTATGGGCTTTGTTGGTCGTCCTAAAACTGGAAAGAAACAGGAGTTGATGGAAAGAGCAATGTCATTACTTAGGAATCCATCTTATCAACTCACAACAAAAATAAAGGAGCTACACTCGTAAGTTATGTAACTTTTGCTGTCAAATTGTAAACTATTTGCCTATATTTATGTTTAGTATTCATGTGGTTAATGGAAGCAGCATTGGTTGTGTAGTTGCACTTATTGATTGGAATCACTGACCTTTCCGTTGTTAATAACATATTGGCCAGTCCAATTCTAAAAATGGCATGTAGTTTTATTCCATAATATATACGAGTATAATTAAATTATTTGCTTACAATAATTTCTTCAATAGAATATTGTATTTACAAAAGTCGGAGTTACATGTTGTGACCACTCTAGGAGTTGTGCGCACCTGTACAACGTAGGTTAAATGTATATGTATAAACTCTAATATTGTGTAGTACATTCAAATGTTGCCGCACATTCTTTCATATGGTAGTTATCATTCCCTGTTTTAGTTTGATTTGTATTTGGCTGTGTATTGGACTGGGCCATGTGTCAGGTTCTGTCAAACAAATCATTACCTTTCCCTTTTGGTGAATCTGCTTTGGTTCCAACATCCAATTAGGCCTACTGTTAAAAATTGTTTCATTTTTGCTTTCCATATGGTCAAGGTAGCTGTTGCTAACAATTCTAACTTGTCTGTTTGTAGCCAACGAACGCAAAGATCTAATGGTAACAGTAACGGTGTGTATAGACCACCATCAACTTTGCCATCGTACAGTCGACCACCCGACCACCCTCCTCCTACACACAGTTCATATCACATTAGAGAAGAAGAAAATTATAATAGAAACATATCCTTAGCTGTTTTACCCTTCTACGACCATATATCACAGATTCTACCACCAACTATACTCAGTATGTCATTTGTTTATATACAGATAACAGACAGATATTAGATGATGTACTGTATAATGCTTGCGTTGAGTGCTGGTGAATGTTAACATTTGGTGTACACTCTGATTCACCGATTGCTATTAGAGTATTTTAGCATTGTAATCATAGCTGTGTATAGAAAACAGACTGCTGATACTATCAGCTATCTAATATAGCAATTTGTAGAGCACACCGGCAATTATTCTAGTGAAGTTAATGCAGTTGGATGCCGTGTAAATAAACAGTAATATACATGTACACGCCAATGTTACTGTCAGACATGTAGATTGTAGCTAGATATCAAAGTGCATGAAACCTGGCAATCCCTGGAATTTACCACGAATACCCTGCTAGAAGCCAGTAGCCTATCTTTGGAGTTTTCTCACCTCACCATCTATACTAATTACACTGCTGATTATTTCACCTTGTAGTCTACATGTAGTTCCATTTCACTCCTCATTTACAGGAGAAACCAACTCTAATAGTAGATTCCAAGAAGTGATGGTAACCTTTTCACTCAGTCCACAACATGCAAGGGAGATAACAACAAACAGGTATGTCCCATGATCATGTGATTAGGTCTTTAGGTGCAGTTCCAACTGCAGTCAAGTAGCAATAACATTATTCTATGAATCATAATGGTGGTATGACCTGGAATGTTGTGTTTGTGTTCCTTCTTGCACCCTGTAAAGTATTTACTAGTGTGAAGTGTGCAATGCAGTGTACCTGTGGTTACAAGGTACATCCTCATTTAGATTGAGCCAATTAGCATGAAGCTTTCCTGTAGCGTCCAAATCATGTTGTTTCAAGTTATCGATTATTTTCTAAATTGTTATATTCTATAAATCGTTGGTCACAGTGCAATGCGTGAACTTCAATTATCTGCTAGCCATGGGTCATGCAACTAATTGCCATATTATCCCATTGTATGGTGTTTTCATCTACAATATATATACCATTCTCATGATGCTTTCCATTACTTATAGTATATTATGTATTCTGTATGTCTGGGAGGATAACTCTAAATGTTATCAAATACAGGAAATGTGATTTATTCATATTGAAACTACCTCATGCAGTCATTTACTATGAGGGAATTCTTTTGTATCAAGTTTTAACATTCATCTCAACTTGTACATCCATGTATGAAGTTTAAGTTAGTTAATTTATTAGCTAATGCATTGTACCTACTCAGGTGCAGCTTCGAAATACAATGGAAATATAACTCTGAACACTGGAATATTCTGCTATTTGAATGGTCTTTATTGCATATATTATATACATGTATGTATAACAGTATGTTATAGACAGTTGGTGGAATGTTATACATTCCTCCTCTGCACTGTGGTGTTGTGTTTGTTTCTAGAACTGTGGGACCAGGGGGTGTGTACACTTCAGATGTCCAGGTACAGCTCCGATTTGCTCCTGTAGAGAATGATAGCACTGATGTAAATGACATGTACCCACCTTGTCTAGTAGCCAGACTCAATGGCAAAATGATCCAGTTACCAGTGAGTTTACAGCTATTATCTGCTGCCCCTTTTCAACAAGCTGTATTAGCCTATAGGCCTATAATAATGTGAATGAATGAAAGGTTCTTTTACTTCAAGTCAAACTTGTAGCCTACTAAATGTTATGTTGTGATCATGTCGAAAAATTGAAAGCCTACATTGTAGTTAGCAAAGGGAGTGTATCTCTAAAATTAGCTTATATGCTGGTAACCATGCATTAATACACCTTTACTAAATCAGAATCATTCTCTCTCAATGCTATTTTCCCATGGGGGTGTTGGCTGTGGCAGCCATCAACGTTCATATTCGAAACGTCTCCATTACAAATCAATATTCTACACGCTGACATTATATAGAAATGCTGACAGACTTTCAACTGTATATTGGTGATTCATGGGTTACTATAAAAGCATACCTGCATAATTATGTAGGTTGTATGACGTGTCATCTCTTGTGTATCATATTATGTATTTATATGTACTGTAAGTTAACACTCATGAGTTATGTCATTGTTTATTCGATTGGACGCTGGTAAATGTGTAATACGATATGATTGGCTCATATCTTGATTACATGGTGCTAGTCTGGGCTGCCTACTTGTAATATTTGACTGCTTCTTAGTTCCTTATTCCTTGATTGAATTCAAGTATTGATATGTCTAATGCATCTATATATAGATGTGCTTACGTAAGGTGTGCTGTATGTACATTGTATACAATCATGTGCGTGTCTCAATTTATATAGAGTCTACCAACTTCTCGGTTCTTAAGAATGTTCTCTTGTTGTTTATGTAGAACCCGATACCCACAAATAAGCAGCACGCTGACCCTAAGAGACCACCTAGACCTCTAGATTTAACATGGTCATGTAGATTGACACCGATGGTGCAGAACTCATTGCTCATATGTTGGGGGACTACTAACGAACCTGAAATGCCAAAGGTTAGTACCTCAATGTAATACTACTAACGTCCTAACAATTCATACGTACTAACGTATTCATTGGATAAGGTACTAACAATTCATTGGATAAGGTTATCTCCCCTCTGTGTTTTTGACACATATTTGTAGCCTATTAAATTATATTACATGTTTATACTTTGTATTGCATGTTGTGGTTTCTGTTATTATGATATATGAATGTGTTTGATGTAATACACTGCAGCATTTCTTATACATGTTCATGTAATACATGTGTAACAAGGAGTTGTCCTCTCGCATTTACTGTTTTTCCCAAGCTTTTTGTTTATATGAAAATAGGTTTTGATTATGCACTTGCTTTTTGACATAATCAAGTAGGTACATGTTTTTCCTCATATGCACATATGCCTGCTACCTGAATTACTACGAAACTGTTTAATATTTAGTTTTTATTGCAGTGATACAATAGCCATGTTGTGTTTTTACATACCCTGGTATTTCCAGGTATAGTATGTACATGTACCATGTATGTATATGTTATATTATCTACTTTATTGCTATGCAGAAGTTTTGCTACACAATCAACCTAGTGAGAAAGAGGTCATCTGAGTATCTCACACAGCAAGTCGTATCTCGAGGTATTCGACCCAGATCTGAGACAGAGGCAGTTAGTAAGTCGTCGTACCCATATCTAAATGTGCATGTCTTGTGTGTCACTCGTTTCCTCATGTCTGTAGAGTGGTGGCCTTGACTTACCTTGTAGTCTTGTACATGCCATTAGTGACTAGTTATTGTAGTATCAGTCATAGGGATGTAGTTGTATAGTAGTAGTGGGGGAGTAGTCTCCATAATAGTCAGGTGTCACTAACACTGCATCCTTTGCGGTCATATTTAACCTTTGCCCAATGTTCTACTTTTTTCCCGGTACTCCTTCATTTTTCCAATTACAATATTTATGAATGAACATTGCAAACCTCCCCTCTACCTGTTTAATCGCATTCGAAGCAGTGAGATGAGGGGGTCAACTTTTGATATGGGTATATAATGAGCTATGATCAACTGAAATGGTCATTTAGTTAGCATCTATGACGTGTTGTGTTATTTCAGCAAACCTTTTCCATCTATACATAGAGCATAAGTATCGTGTAATTTGCCCTGTAGCAGCTATTGTTTGTATATACATATACATGTACATGTACCTTGGAAAGTATGTACATGTATAACAATGTATTGTCTGTCATATGATATCCATTGTACAGCACTGATAGATACCATACTGCATAATAATGATATGATTATTATTTGTTTAGTTCGAGCCAAGCTCTCTGATGAGGAAGATGACATAGCACTAACTAGTCTTAAAGTATCTCTACTTTGTCCAGTAAGTACTTATATATCAATCAAACTTCTGACCCAGTATGCTCTCTTCAGTTGGTGTGCTGCAGCTGCTACCAATGCTGCCACACTAACCAATATCCTGATTTCCTGCCAATTGGCTTACCTGTACAATGTTATTATCTCTAATTGATAACACTGTTGGTAAAATATGTGCTATTTGATTTGATAGTATAATTAGTAGAATATTCCATGTAATGCTCTAATGATCATATATAGTGAATAGAATGTAACTTAAACCCTTTATCAATTATAGATTAAGTATAATCTAGTTGTCATAGTATTGAGATAGCTGTAGCAATTGTTTAGAGATAAGTCATGTGGGTGATGTGACTAACAAGTACCTCAGTCTATGGGACTCCAGCTACACCCTTACACATGTATTATACATGCATGTATTAGTACAGAAGCAACCTCCCTTTTTATAAAGATTTCTAGCAATTGAGGTGGGGCCAGGTATTTTTTGCATGAAACTCTTAATTATACATAAATATTTCGATCTGCAAATTTCTACACCCGGCATAGTGCCAGTATAGTTGTTGTGGTCAATTGATTTATCGTGCAAGTAAAAATAACAAACATTTGTCAGATCGCCATTGATAAGCCGGAAAAGATTGCTTTGGTGTTAGTGCTCATGCGTAACGGCAAACACTGTCCAATTAGAAGTGGTTGTGCCTGCGGATTTCTATAGTAACCACAATAACAACAGCTGCACATGGCCAAATAGCAGTTACTAGTATTACTAGACATGACTAGTAATACTAGGTACATGTATTTATAATATTGTTGTTTAGGATTGCTACTGCTATAATGCCCTAATGGCTATATGAATTGAGTTGTGGGAGGTTTATAATGTGCTAGACTAAGGTAATACAACAGTTACAACAATGGATAATTGTTTGTTTTACTGCTGTGAAAATATCAAAGACACACCAGTTATTCTCTTCACCATATTAACCCCCAAAAGTGGGGAATAGGTGTGAATGTGTTCTGATGTGCTGCATATAGAAAATTGGTCTCAACATTCACTCAGGGAGAACTTGTGTCACTTTTCCTAACTAGTATTCTTCAAAATTGATCAACAAACTGGCTCTAGCGACTAAAAGTCATCAATACTTCATTACTCTAGGTATTTTGGTGCATGTAACACACCTATATCTATATACATGTACAGTAGATAATATACCCATACATGCATGTACATCCTTCTACTATATAACATAGGCTACTTGCAGTATTAGAGAGCAATATTCAATGAATCGTACTACATGCTATGTCAACAGGGAAGTAGACCAAAAAGTCGTTGGCTCTCAAATTGGCCATGTATGTTCGTAAGTAGTGTAATTTATTTATTTCCTGTTTTTAGTACTGAACATAACTAATAATGGTAGATGAAATAAACTACATAATAATGTTACATTTTGATGTTAAATTGCAAACTATTGATGTTTTGAGTGAATTACATATTCATGCTACACAAGTATAATAATATGTGGTTATTGCTCTATATTTAAAGTGTGATCAAATTTCCAATAGATTTAATAAAAATCATAAATCAAAATCATAAAATCACCAAGTCTATCAGAAAGTGTGCATGCTGAAAGTCCTGTGTCACCATAGACTATTTGCTAATTTATATAAAAAGATCAAACAAAACCATAACCATGCCCACTTAGGAAGTTCCTTACAAACACTAGCAGTTAAAACAAGTAATCTCCATACACTGGGCTGTTACTACATGTAGGGGACCTACTTACAATATGTAGTTGTATCTAGGAAACGTAGATGGGGTATTAGATAAAATTCATGGGGATCAAGAAGAGAAAAATGCCAAAGGGGAACCTCAGAGTCAGCATGGTAGACCATGGTGATGCCAGCTATTAGGAAGAGGCAAGGTGTTTTTAGATTGAATAACTTACAAAGCGTTTTACATAAAAACACATTTGTGAGACAGCCTCGAGCTTTCCACATAATTGAAACCAAAATTATAATAACACTAAGTAACATAAAAAACTGTAAAGGATAATAATTGCGCATTACAACACACCAACTGCTTGTATAACATTCACATGTACAAGCCAACTAAACCCAGTCTTCAGGCTACTAACATCCTTGGGTACCAACTACAGTCCCTATATTATGCATATCCAGTACTATAAATAGGAACATGTATTATAGGCCTATAATTTCAAAAAGTTATGATTTAATAGTTCTTAACCTCCTAGTAGATATACACGTAGGCCCTCATATATATGCATCTCGGCTTACATCTATGAATGCTATGAATGCTATGAATGCTTATAACTGATTTAACAACAAATACTCCTCTATTGCAATTGCAAGCATTCACTGGTCACTACAAGCAGTGGTCAAAGTCTAAGAAAAGAGGTGGGGGGTCTCTAAGGTAGCAGACATAATCACTTGAGGACTCGAGGTGCCCGAACGGCGCGTGCAGTGCACTGGCGGGGAGGGTCCGGGAGGGGCGCCTGAGCGCCCTCCCGGAAATTGGAAATTTTATCAAAATTGGTGCCAGATCCAAATGGTGCAAGATCCAAGAACTTCAGGTTAAAATATGGTCCGAGACTTCAACGTAAAATATGGTCCAATTATTATTATTATTATAATAGTAATCTGTAGGGGGGTCTATCAATCTGAGGGACCCCTGAAATTTACGGAGGGGGAACTGCGTCCCCCCACGACCCCCCCCCCCCCCAACTTTGACCACTGACTACAAGAAACATAAATTCATGAAATTGCAAGCGAGGAAGTAATACATGTACATGTATATTATCAATTGATATACCAATCAGTTTCTCAGAGGTGGAGGTGCGGTTCTAAGGTGAACTATCACATTGCCGACTAATCCAAGCAGCACCGAATTGGCCACTGGATTCCCAGGCTGCATCCTCAGATCCTTGATGCAACATGTTCTGTACCTGCATGCATATCTAGTATTGCAACCAGAAGTAATGCATTTCTACCAAGTTTTGAAAGCAGCTCTGATGGCAGTAATTGAGTGTTTTTATCAACTTCTAAAAGGCCTCTTAGTCTCCGAGGTCACTTTAATTTGTATAGTATTTTCATTAACTGGATTATTATTGTTACTGCTCACAACTCTTCATGCCTAGCCTATTGGTGTAGGATGTAGACAAGTAGGAAATGTAGATAGAGAGGTGTAGTGTAGGATAATAGCGTAGAAATCTATGACTTGCATGTTCATAGCAATCTCACAAGTTCAGTAGCGGGTATTAACAGATATTTTTCAAACTATTCGTAACTTTATGCTATTTTAAAATGTGTTCCTTTGTTGAATGCTACATTATGTAATTTAAACAGAGTTTCTCAAACACATTAGAAGTGTGTGATAGTGGTGTCCTGGTTATACATAACAATTTTCGAAATCGGTAGAATCTGCACAATAGTACTAAAACTTGCCATTATACCTAGAACTGGCACCTTAGGAGGTGTAGAAATGTCATATTTGAAATTAGCACAAAATTCTGATCTAGATACATGCTTTTTTATGTGGCCCCACTTCGATTGCTAGAACGGCTATTTTTTTTCAAGATATTCAGAGGTTGCTTCTGTACTATATGCCTAGCTTTCCACTTCTAGACAGAGTCTGTAACAAGAGGCCGTAACAGTGGTTTACATTGGTTGAACTTTTCTTTCGGTTGTTTTTATTGGTTTTAAAATGCCCATCATGGTGCACAGTGTTCCCCCAGCGGCTAACTCTGCTTCTAGGCACCCATAGTATAGGCCTATAGGCTCAGACTATCCAATCAGGCATTATCTTGATGTGTAGGCCTATTAATACAATAAGACTACATATTGGTGGGAGTAAAACCAGTGAAACCAGCAATTCAATGCTACATACATCATAAATGTCAATGTAATGAGTGAAAACTCATTTAGTAATATAATACAATTAATTTAGAATAGATAGTATGTGGTATTCAGGTTCCAGAGGTACATTCATTTGAAAAGGTTTTATACTACATACAGTGCTTGTAGATACTCTGCTTGGAAGGAGGAGGAAAGTATTCAAGCGCTGTAGTCTGCTCCTCCTTAACAATAGTGTATCATGCCAGTATAATTGTTGGGGAAATTGTTTTTTTTACAAAAAAAATCTTGGGAAATCCATGGCGTGTCATTGATGCATCAGCTTGTTCCATTCCTGACTTGCTGTGATACACCTTATACTGGTCTTTCTCTGCCCCTCAATTCATCACTGACTGTTGGTTAAGTAATCACACTATTTTATGATAATATGTAATATTACATAGCATATTAATAATTCTCACCATGTTTTTCACTCACTAGTTCCACAATTAACAGGAAATGGTTTCTACTTCCTGTTATATTCAAAGCGAAGTTTGTTTATTGACCGATTGCCAACCCTAGGTTGGAATATTCAATAGTTCCTCTTTCATTCTGCACTACTAGCTCTATCAGTCTACCTATGACCAAAGTTCAGACTATATTGAATATATAATAAATGTAGATTATCGTCTGTAGCCCGGGAATGATCACCTATAGAACCATACTTTCTAATTTCGTACAAACCATTAGCATATCCTTTATGTAAAAAACTTTAATAACTTTAAACTGAAATCTTGCTGGAAGTGGGCCAGCCTATTGCTTAGCAACCCAGCTGCTCGGATGTGTAGTGGCAGTATCGTACCAACATATAATTGTTATGACTTCCCATAAGTGTGGCCTCCTCATAGCATACACTGTAGTTATAATACGGAGGTGGTTATGTGCCAGTTTCACCACTCCTACTTTAACTACCTGGATTCCTATTAAATTATCATATTTATAAGAAGACTTGTGTTGGGTGTGTTGTGATGGAGAAGGGAGGGCGGCAGGGTGTGACTCACACGTTATCATATCTAGTAACATGTAAAGTAACTCTTCATTTGCATATAAAACAACCGTCAAATTTAAATCTGCAATTACGGTTTGGAGGGATTTGCATCAATTGCTCTCTTTGTTATACAGTTAGGTAAAATGAGAATGACGCTACCCTGCTGTCCCAAAACATGTGATCACATACAGTGTTTCGATGCTAGACTATATCTCATGATGAACGAGAAGAAACCAACGTGGAACTGTCCAGTCTGTGATGCTCCTGCCAAATATAAGGATCTCGTGGTAGATGAGTGAGTTGGTCTATGTAATGTGTCTGTATGCACTGTGTTACTTGGTGTGTGTTACTTCCCTATATACCATAGAGTAAAACTAAGTACATGTACATTGTGTAACACAAGGTACTTATACACTAGTGTACTCTATCCTATTAGCAATCAATGTTGAATAGATGTATAGTGCTTCATGTCTCATGTTACCTACAGCAGTGGGTAGTTCCGTCTCAAATTACCACCAACCTACTCCAGTGTTAGACCTTTCCTCATCTCCTGAAGCAAGATCAGCTGTTACAGTATGTTATAGTGCCTATCCCACTCTGTAGGGGTAGGTAGGTCTAACATGTACAGTAGACACTTGTATGTACTGTAGCTTGTAGCTTGTGTTGGTTGGTGTTGTACGCTTGGGCTATGTTATGTAATACAGATTACTTTTTACTACTTGTATTGGATTACATTGTATCATTATATTTTTGGCACACAATGAGATAATGTGAACCTGTGCTGTATGATTATGGACAGACATGTGTATTATTTTCTATTAGTCACGTAGTGGAAACAATGATGATTGGCTCATGTCGGCGTTGAACAGGTTATACAATTGTTTGCCTAGTTGGAGTTTGATAATGGTTGTATCCGGTAGTATATCCTGTAATATTTGCAGGTTGTTCACGGAGATATGTAAGATAGCTGGTGACTGTGACGAAATATTATTTAGTCCAGATGGTTCCTGGGCTCCACTCGGGGCTCCGGGTAAAGACTCTCAGCCAATTAGTCCCAAGAAAAATGGAGTTAAGGAAAAACCTAGCAATTATAATTCTAACAATCATCAGACGGGAGAGTTTGTTACCCCCACTGTACAACATGGTAAGTATTGTAGTTAGTACCATGTCCTCACTGTGCAGCATGGTAAGTATTGTAGTTAGTATCATGTCCTCACTGTACAACATGGTAAGTATTGTAGTTAGTATCATGTCCTCACTGTACAACATGGTAAGTATTGTAGTTAGTACCATGTCCTCACTGTGCAGCATGGTAAGTATTGTAGTTAGTATCATGTCCTCACTGTGCAGCATGGTAAGTATTGTAGTTAGTACCATGTCCTCACTGTACAACATGGTAAGTATTGTAGTTAGTATCATGTCCTCACTGTACAGCATGGTAAGTATTGTAGTTAGTATCATGTCCTCACTGTACAACATGGTAAGTATTGTAGTTAGTATCATGTCCTCACTGTACAGCATGGTAAGTATTGTAGTTAGTACCATGTCCTCACTGTACAGCATGGTAAGTATTGTAGTTAGTATCATGTCCTCACTGTACAGCATGGTAAGTATTGTAGTTAGTACCATGTCCTCACTGTGCAACATGGTAAGTATTGTAGTTAGTTCATAGTACCAGGTTCTAGCACATGTGCTCAACACTGCCTATTACCCTAGTCCCACCTCCTTTCTAGTTCTAAAATATGATGGCAATCAGGCTTCTGTGTCGAGTGTGTTCCACTGTCAATCATAGGTTGACTTGATGTATTCTGTTCTGTGTATAGTTACTGTGAGCGTGTCTCCGGCAGGCTTCACGCTGGCATGCCAAGTGATAGCACACTTAGCCTCAGCTTGTGTAGTGCCAGGATATCAGTTAGAATGGGGAAACATGCACTTGTCCAACTTCACAGTTCACGCCCATTGGCAAGAAACAATTTTCAAGTCATGGATGTATCCAAAAACATATCAATCTTGCAGTTTGCCAGAGTCCATGATCAAATGTTTAGCAGGGAAACCTGGTCATCTTTTTTATAAATCGGAACCAGTTTTTAATGTTATGGTACATGTATGATCAGTTATTGTTTGTGTCCCTTGCCTTGGATGACTCAAGGTATGTTGTTAGATTGTAAGAATTAGTACATAGTAGCCCTACAATGCTACAGTAATGTAGGGCTATTCTTCCCACTGTGCTAGCCTAACAAATAGTCTTGCTGTACCACTATACAAGTAGACAAGTGCCACCTATTATAGCTCTGTAGGGTAGGTGTAACCAACCCTGTCAAGTGTTAACTAACTGAACAAGTACTTATTATTGGGTGTAGTTGATGAGAAATATCATCATAAAATCTATTGTTTTCACTATATTGTATTCTTACACAAAAGGGATAATATTTTGCAACAATATTTTTTGTCATTGGCCCACTATAATCAATACTACTTATATGTGGGTTGCATATCACATGCATGTTATACAATGCTCATTTGACAATTACATTACGTAAACATGTTATTAATACTACATGTACTTGTACAATAAAGATTTTTTCTAAAAATGTCTACATTTAGCAACTCCTATAATGACAGGTATAATACTATGCTATATATATTTGTATTACAGAAGATAGTAATAAAGAAAAGGCAGGGAATATAGATATTATAGTATTGAGTGACAGTGATGACGATGATGACGGTACGTCAGACAATAGTAGTAGTATTCAACCTGTACGACTGAACCAGAAGAGACCAGTGTCTGCTATTAGTAGCTCAGACTCCTCATCTCTAGATATGAACAGTACACCGTCGTCAGCCTCTCAATCACTCGGTAGTGGTGGTGGTGGTGGTGGTGGTAAGCTTCCTCGTATGAACAATATGCACCATATGAACGGCTCTATGCCACCTTCTCATAGTAATCCAGCGCCTCCACTTCTCAACCCACCTCCGCAGTCCGTATTCAATGTACCAGGTAAATATAATATATGCTATGGTATCTTATTGCCTGACGTACATGTATATTATATTGTCGACATAGTATATGATAGCTGTTGTTCTGTATAGCATCTGTAGAGTCATTTTACCCCTATCTCAGATTTTGGTTTTATGCCTGGAAGCCAAAATTTGATATGCTGGTTGTAACATATGTAGAAGCACTTTTGTTATGTCCCTGATCTTGCATGTAGGCTACAATGTATGACGCAGAGCAAATAGGCTGGTAACAAAACAGTACAGTATCAGCATGAGTGATGTAAGCCTCTGCACATTCTACAGGGTAGTTGTGTTTATGTCTAATTCTCAGGAGATAGTAGTTCTGTTTGTATATTCAAAGATAATTTTATGCAACTACTATAAACTACTATCAACTAAACTATCAACTACTATCAATAACTATCAACTAAACTATAAACTACTATCAATTACTATTAACTACTATCAACTACTATTAACTACTATCAATAACATTCTGTTTTGTAACAATTTGCAGGGCTACTTGACAGTAAAAACTTTTTCTGTAAGTTTCTAGAGATTAAAATCTGTAGAGTGTAGAGTATGGCTGTGTTGTCTTGTACTATAAGATCTATATGTAGCTGACTGGGCCCAGTGCTAGGGCATCCATTTCCCCCACACTGATTGGCTAACCAAACTCCTACTGCTATGATTTCTTTGGGCTTTTGTGGTTGTGGTGGTTTGCTAACTAAATCCTTTTGAAGTGCTTTGGTCAAATTTTTTTTTCAAACCTGTAACAGTACTATGAAGGTTAGGATACCTAACTAGTGGCAGCCTTGGCTCAAACAGATGTTGACACTGCAATGCATGGGAAGCAAGTGCTCCCTCCTTCAAGACCTAATACCACCTATCACCGCTATACATGCACCACCATATCCCCTTCCATAGTCACATCTCTATAATTGCAGCAGTGATTAAAATCCTGCATTCCTTGCTTGATTATTCCAATAATCTATTGTAGAAGTTTTGCAACCCTATTTTTGTGCTGTTGTTTGCTTTATCTTCTTTTTTCTTTAAGCTGATTAGAATAGCAATATTGTTAAAAGTCTCTAAGCCGATTTTCTGGTTCAAGTGTTGACAAGTGCATTTAGTTCTGCGTTGTTGACAGTCGACTAAATTGTGTTTATAAATATATAACTACATGTACATGGTGTTCCACTGTTACTCAACAGTAAACACTGCTACTATATCAATGTAATATCTATGGATTGTATTTATTTGCAGGTCCAAACCTATCCAGTGGTAACAACTACGCTAGTATTTTAGACAGCATGCCTCCAGTGTCCACAACGTCGTCCCACTCTTTCACACCTCCTTACCCCATGTTCATGCCAACCAGTATGTATTTCTATACAGCTCTACTTGACTATTTACTAACATACTATATCTCAGTAGACAACTATAACATTGTTTTCTCTCTGTACAGTCTCATGTAAAGAATTCATTTCCCTGTTATAACCCCAAATCTAAATCTTTCCACTTATATTACTGAATAGATTACATTCAGTTACACAGTTTCTGGTGTAAGTTACTGCCCTCAACCCTTCTTTATAATAGTCCTTTTGCTATGTATATTAGTGGAGTCGTGTGCTCAGTACTCTTTTATATGCATACTATTTACATTGCCAGGTGTGGACTACCACCATCTACCCACTAGTAGCTATAGCAACTCCCATCACCTCAGTAATTTATACGTGAGTATTTCCTATTTATTACCTACCTACACTAAAATACATACACTGCTCATCTGCAGTAGCTTAGCAACTCCTCAATCTTGCTTGCTTATAATAATTTTAGACAATAGATATTTTGAGTTGTTGTTTAATGGTATGGAGGTATCTAATGTTCTTGGAATAGTGCAGTTAATAGCAGTACTGTAGAGTAAATAGATATGGTTGTATTTTAGCCAATGACTTTGGGGGCGCAGGACTACAGCAGATCCACAGGTTTACAGCTCTCCCACCCAAGTACAATATCTGAACCAACTGTCATAGACTTTTCCCCTCGATTTGATGATAGTCCTCTATTGGACGATTCAGATATAATAGCATTAGACTAGTAAATCAATGCTCTGACACTGGGCATGCTGTACATATTTTCCTACAAGTAACAGTTCAACCCTTATGATGGGATTTTCACCTGAAAATCAAGTTAGTTATAATTATTATCGGCCATTGTTGCTTTTTTCAGTTTAAAAATGTGACTTTGGCAGTTATATAATGTTGTTGTAACACATTTCAGGTGCTCCAATGTACTTGACAATTTTTGTTTCATAGATGCTTTATTATTTGCTACTGTATTTTACTTTGAACAATATATTATTTTTCTATGAGGGGGGTAATTTTTTGTAAAAAAATTGTAGCCTGGCTAATTTTTGTAATGATTATTATGCCCAGGAAAGTATTGTTACCAGTAAATATAGACCACATTCTATTTAATAAAGCATCACTGCAATGTTATTCAACACATTGGTTTTATGAGCTGTGCTGACTGAATCACTCTAAGTTTAGGCCATTATGTAAATTAACCTCAGATTGAATTGTTGCACACCACCATATCATATTTTGCAAATTTTAAACACACTCTCTGTGTGAATTCGAGTCTACAAACATTTCCCGTAGTGCCACGTTCATCAGAGAAAATTGTGTAGGATTAAAATGTCATCTGTAGTTGCCTTGATATGATTACACAATGTATTTGGGGAAGCTGGTCCATAGGTATGCAAAGACATAAAGTATAAAAATTGTGCACCTGAGTTGTTGCAGAAACTGGCATAGCAAACTACCGTATGGAGTTGTCTTCTCAATGTTGTTAAATCCAAAAATCTGATAGTGTAGAGCAGCAGCATTCTTGTATAAAGAATAATATTGGTAGTCAAAATTGGGTTAATTTCTATGTGACTTTGGAATTACTAAAAAATTGTAAAATCTATATACACAATAAAGTACATTTTGTAATATCAAAATAAATAATGATAAAAAAGAAATGAGTAAATATAGTGTTTAGTCCACTACATCCATTCTAGACTAGCTCAGCTCGACTGCCATACAATTCATATTTATGGTACTCTTCGTATGATGGGGGAGCTGCATCAGTTAAGTCAATGTCCTCAAATACTGATGGGTTATGTGAGGATGTGTATGATTGAAGATCCCCTTGCAAACTATCCGCATCACCTGCGTTCATAGTAGAACTGTTTATAGAGAAATTGTCCAGATCTAGAGAGGCAGCAGACATGAACTGAGTTGATTTTACTTCTGTGGGTAGGTGTGGAGCCACAGACATTGCATATTCATGATTTGAAGAATTCTCTGTTTGAATAGTAAATATTGGCAAATTTCTCATATGAGTTGTTTGCCCATGTATATGTGTATCGGCAATGTCTATTCCAGGGACAGGCTCTATAACTATCTGACTGTTTGAAATTATCTCCTCATACTTTGGTGGGACATAGCTGTTTCTCTCACACATAGATTCTAGCCTTTGTTCCGTATGCTTTGAGCTACCACCTTTCTTTCTTCTCAAATAATCCAAAACACAGAAAAGTGTGCCCAGTAACACTGGTACAACAAGTCCGAGGGCTACCCAATACCATGCTACGTATCCATTAAATGTATGTGATGGAATATCTGTGGAGCTAGTCGAATAGGCGTAGCCCATACCTTGCCTGTCTGTTGTCGTTCCTTGTATACTCATGAGAAAAGATGAACCAGAAAGTTTGTTATGATCGTCGAACGCCATTCTATAAATTAAATAAAATTTAGTTAATATGAGGTGAAAAGTTCAAAATCTTACATATAGTTCAACTTACAATCATATGTGAATGGTTTCACAGCACATATTTACACTTTGGAGTACAATGTAATAGATGAGACAGAGTACACGATCTTTTCCAGATCAGTTGAGAGGCAAGTGAGAAAAAGTAACAAAAGTAAAAGTTCAGTGGGAGACAACAGGGTTTGCCTATAGAATTCCCTACACCAGCTGAAAATTATTTCAGTGATACCATCATTGTGTGATAATTTCCTGTTTGCACTATTTTTTTTTTATTTTGTAATGAAAAGCAATGATGAGTAGTGATGATCATGTCGTGAATAATTTCCTAGTAACTTTTGGCTTCATCACCACAAAACCTGCATCTAATTATAAGAGCTTGGGGAGTATTTTTGTCTGTTGAGTCATACACTTCTGGATGTAAGAAATTTTAGGGTTGATTTGATTGACATCATGACATGATTCCAACAGGAAATTAATGTATTTCGTATGTTTACGATTGCTCCATGCAGTTTCCTCAAGGCACAGGGTAAATACATGTACATGTATATAGCTCAAGTGTACTTTGGTAGTTAGTGGTAGTGATAGTACTGAAGTCTGTAGGTTTTCAAATGGGCTGGTTCAGTGTGACAGCTACTTTATCACAAAGCACTTTACAAATACTTCAGCTCAACAAATATACAAATGATATGTAGCTGCCAAATCTAGACAGCGTATGTATTATTGCACAAGCACCAATGAGGAAGTCCAGAGATCTGCCAGTCACCTGATAACTACACACGACAAACACTTGAATCAATAATCTGCAATAGCCTAGCGTTGTAGTTACCTTATTATTTTGTCTGGTTGCAAATGAAAAAAATAAGAAATAAACAGCTGTTCAGTTTTGAGCGCCTCTTCAACAGTATACAAGGCAAATTCTACTGGCCTGAACTGCAATGTTAGGTTGGTATAGTCACTGCAGGGAATCAATAAAATATGAAGAATAGTGTTGTAAAACTAACAAAATTAGTATGCTATAACTAAGCTATGAGACTATTAAATACTAAGCAGTGGTATAAAATGATGCCTATTACTACTAGCTGAGCTGATAATTGATAAATAATACATATAGATATTTGTCTTTATTGATGTGAGGTCCCATGTTTTTGTCCCATTTGGGATTCTGAGTGGGAAAATTGTATAACTCAACTGAAGATATATTAATATAAGTTATATAGGCTAGATATTATAAGGTCTAGTTACTTACATTTAATATGTGACTGACTATTGTACAGATCCTTGAAGATACACAGTATATCTATCCTCTGTTTAACTGATAGTAATTATAGTAATTCAATGCTCAGACATCAAAGTGTCAACCATTCCCAACAAATGCTGGCTACAGAATGCAGTCAGTATTTTTGTTATCACAGTAATAATGTTGGGAATTTCCATTCAGCAAAGCACTCCCATTGGCTAGATCTTAACTGGGGCGTATTTCTGATTGGTTACAAATAGAGAGCACTATCAACATTGTACATTTCTATTGTGCATGTATTACAATCTGTTGATTGAGTTTCCAATACAATAGAATATAGCAAACATCTGTTTCGCAACCCCTTCTTTTGTAATAGAAGAATTAATTATACTTGTGATGTAACAAACTACAAAAATAGTTATGGGCAGAGGAAAAATTGTAGCTGCTGTGTATGTATTCAGGGCTTGTCATGAGAAATTCTGGGCCTTGCTATGTCAACTTGTCAGGTAATTTATTCCTCGTAATTTGAGCAGCAATAACTTTGCCAGGCGTTGTTCTTAGACCCCAGTAATAAATGGTTGCCATAAATTGACATCTACAGCATCTGCTGTCTAGTTACTGCCAGACCAGACCATCTAATGCAACTATGAAACAAAAGCAATCAGTAAAAAGCAAGTGCCTTTGTTCCTTGATTCTTTGTTTTTTGTGAATCATATCCTATCCTTAAGTACTACATTAAGTACTACACTAAGCACTACACTAAGTACTGCACTGCGCCCTTCTTGACAATTCTGTAGTAGCAGCAGCAGTAGTAGTAGCAGTAGTAGTAGCAGTAGTAGTAGCAGTAGTAGTAGCAGTAGTAGTAGTAATAGCAATAATTAATGGTATAACAAGTACTAGTACTAGTAGTAAAGGTAATGGTAGTAGTGATGCTAGTAGTGGTAGTAACTAGTTCTAGTAGTAATTGTGTTTTTGCCTTACTTCAGTAGACTAGAAGTGTCCAAACTCCAAACAACTCAAGAGCTGGGGTCTGTTCAGCCTAGATACTAAGTACTCTAGAATAAAGGGATGCTGCATAACTTGGACTGTAAATTGGCTTATTTCCAGCCCAAACACCAATAAACATTCCAACCCATGTTGTAGTGCATTTGGAACCCAGGCTCAAACTTATAAACCAAGTATTAGTTGGTACTGCACAATATATTCTACCTTACCACAACTCTATGGCCTACTACACCAACTAGTTTGACCTGAACAAGTTCTATAATAGAATTGATGTAATCTTTAATATTCAACTTATTAAATCTTGGTAATTATAGTAATTATAGTGAAATTAAAACTTTATCTCAGATGGACCTGCTTAGTAATGTCCATGACACATCAGTACATGTATGAGAGTTTGAGATGATCATTATCAGAGTTCAGCACTAGATATGAGAGAGGTCTATCTATCCACACTTGTAAATGTTTTGATAATAAAATCACAGAATCAACTAATTGCATTGTAAACAATGCATCACTTTACCAAATCATTTTACAACCAAGTATCCACTTTGACATAACGCAAGCAGGAAAGCATATAAACATGTTTTTATCCTCCGGATTCATATAAGTTGCTGCACTTGAGATTCTAGTAGTAGGCTTTTGATCACAGAGGACTAGACTAAATAGAGGGGACAACTCTCTTGGATTTTGGTCAAACAATTTCAAATTTCCACCTCAAGTTGTGGGTTCGTTAGGACCAAAAGTAGCAATGTATACAAATATAAAATATTCTTATGTATTGCAAACTGGCTGAACACAAAGGATGTTGAGGAAAATTAGCTTGCCAATTTTTGTGAGATTTAGTCTAATTTATGAGTGGAGTAGGTATGTCATTGTGGGTAGTGCAGAGGAATTACTAATCCTACTATCATGTCTCTTGAATATTCTGGAAGCCATTATTCAGTTCACACACTTAATCTTAATTAAATGTATAATAATAAACTTACAGAATGACCATAATTTATTTTAATTGATAAATGTTGACTTTAATAGTAGCTATTACAGCAGTACTGGACTTATAAGTCTAAATTTGGAATAATAATTGTAGACAAGCAGTCAGTCTCACATGTGTAGACTATAGCTGGGCTGGCCTAGTATACCTACTGACTGTTCTTCTATTCCAAGAAAAAAGACTAATCAAACAGGACACTGGCTGTAAAACTGAGAGAATAGGATTACTTTTATAACACAGAGAGATATTCTGGTGGTACAAATGTGCCCCACCTTTCAGCACATAGATGGCAGGCCACACCCAGTAAACGGAATCCTAGGCCTAAATAACAGATGCACTAGGAGTATATTCTTACACATGGCAGTTATGTAGGCTATCTGCAGTGTTGGAGGTATTCATAGGTGTAATAATTATAATCACATCTATAAGGCTATTTTAGGCAATGATACCAGAGATATACCAGTGTAGTGACTTGTGATCTTGGGTATACTGTTATAGTATAATCATAATGGCTATGAGTGTATCAATTCAAGTAATGAACTAATAATCATGTCATAATTCCTATTGTTATAGTACTCCATTGGTCTGGGCTGGCTTGTCATGGGTGAGTCACATGATGCTGCATGAGTTCACAGGTCGAGTCTATACTGCTGTTCACAATCTATAACCAGAGTGCTTTATCCGGTCTAGCATCTAACCTGCTTTTGTTATCTATATGTAAATGCAGCGATGTTATAATGTATACAGTGCAATATCATCTTCTTTGTTTCCTTTTGTGTGAAAATATTGCATATATGTATCACTACACTTCCCCATCTGCTGTCCACTATTATACTTGTATATGTTATCTTCTCATCCATCTACATGTACATGTATATGATATGACTCAGTATGTTAGTTTGGATAAACTATAGTTTTACTATCAGAATGATAGTAGATCATATTACATAATATTTAGTATTAGTATTAGTACATGGGATGGTAGAACAGTATTATTGATTGTACATGTGCATGTAGTTGTATACCTACAATAGCTATTATATAGATAAGGCACCAAAGTAGATTCATATATAAAATAAAATGTTTACAAGTAAAAGATTTTTATGTGACCAGTTCTCTCTCTGTCGGGTGGAAACTGATGTTTCTCAACTGATGTAGAAATATGGGCGTGGAATCTGTGTAGTTTCTCATCGTTTTCTAAAAGTTATTTTTTTAACCACTATATGTCAACTAGCTGGTGTCCAGCATTTCTCCAAAAATGTTAATTTGGTCTGGGAGAGGGGGGGCTGGACCCTTTGTCTTCACTCTAAATGGACACTGGACAAGTAGGCTACTGACTGACTACATTCTGTAGATTTCTGGAAGTAATAAACACAGTAACATATCTATCATCTATGAGATAAACAAAAACATAATTGCTATCTCAAACTTGACCTTATATATACCACAACAAAGAGAGCAAACATAAATGATTTACCAAAAATAACTGCACTATTGTTTGCTTGTCATATATTATGGTAATCCAGCTGTTGATAAAACTAGATTAAAAATGTGATCAACTTATCAAAAAATAATCATGTGGTGTGACCCTTTAGCCCCAGGCTACCCTCGCTCACTGTAAAACCACAGGCTACCTTCACTCACTGTATAACCACAACTCTCACTGACTCTCAGGGACTCTATGACTCATAAGTTTTACCAAGGAGTTCTTACTCCTTGGTTTTACCAGCAGAATCTATATCACCAACTATGAATACTAGTCAAATAGACAATGCAGACAATTACACACTTGTATATACAATGTATGTGCTATATGATTATTAATGGCACCTCAAAGAGGTATCAAGATATAGTCTGTCATTAGTCATCCATGTTAATTCTCTCTGCTGGTCTCAGACATTCCACACCAGCAAGTTCTTAGGAAGTTTATCATAAATTATACTAGTGCCGATGTCCTGTCTCTAGACAGGTAAAGCGGTTGATGTTTAGTACTATGTATAATATATAGATGTTAATTACACGGGTGTTACATATGCATATTACAATATCATGAAGAGGATCAACACGCTGTGTCATGCACAAGCAAGATATATAGTAATATATATTATGCTTGTATGTGACAGAAGGATCATGGATGGTGCATGTTTCTGAGAAAATGATGAACTTACTACTTATACATTACAGTAATACCATCACCACAGCTCTCTAATTTAAACTACAGTACTACTATTTGGTACGACCACCAATGACTGTCTATTCGCTGCCACTTTAGTGAATGTGTGCTAAACTGATCCTTACTACTAGTACTATAGTCTCATTGTAGGTAGATAACTCCGAATCCGATTCTGTCAATGTTAGAACAGCAGATTACGGATATATAGTATGATGGCCACATAGAGGTAGAGGAGATAACTCTATGGTTGGCTAGACTTGAGCTGAGTCACGGTCACAGTCAGAGTTTAACTGGACAGGTTCACTGATGAATCCACCATCTTATCTCTACAAAATACAAGACTGAGCTAAGGCAAGGTTAGTTTGCGTGTTCAAATTTGAGAAATTGAACAGCTTATATGTCATCATGTATATGTAAACGATAGGCCTATGCATTATATACCATGTACATGTGCATATTTATAATGTAACTTATATCATACTACTAACAGTATAATATTATGAAACATACACGTACAATGTATGTCACAGTTATACATTTGCTCTATACATTGTGCTACTGATGTATTGCTTATAAGTAGTATAGTCAGTGCAGATCTACACAGACACCCGGCCCTTTCCGCGTCGTATTAGCCCTAGATCCAAAAACTCCCCGGGCGGACGACCACCCCACCCGTCCTCTCGCCCCTCCTCTCCCCTAAACCTCACTCTATGTGCAAAGCCCTAGAACCTACTCCCCCCCATCGCGGGTGGGGTTTCAAAAACCTCATCGGCTGTTCCGCGGAACCCAGTCTAAAGAGCAAACCCCTCGCCCCATCCCACGGCTCGGGCGAGGGGGCGCGCGCCCGCCCCGCGAACCCCACCCGTCCTCCCTCCACCCGTCCCCGCCCCTCCCCACCCCTCCCCACCCCAAACCCCTCCGCCTCGCCCTCCGCCTCGCGGCGGTTCTCGTTCGCGAGTCCAGCCGTGGCCCCACGCCGCCCTCCCCCCGCCCATCCCCCGCCCCTCCCCCGCCCTCCCGCCCCAACGACCCGTCGCGACCCTCGCGGGCGAACCGTCGGCTGGAGTAGGGTGAAGCGAAGGAAAATACGGGTTAGAGTAATGGTGTGTGATGTATTCTAGAATAGATGATATACGACTATGAAAATATGAGTCAGGGTAATGATACACGAGTTTGTTTTAATTTTCAATGCGTTTGAGAGTAATAATATAAAATCAATCGATAAAAAACTTGATATGTGACTACGAAAAATATGAGTAAGGGTAATGATACGCGAGTTTGTTTTAATTTTCAATACGTTTGAGAGTAATAATATAAAATCAAGCGATAAAAAACTTGATATACGACTATGAAAAATATGAGTAAGGGTAATGATACACGAGTTTGTTTTAATTTTCAATACGTTTGAGAGTAATAATATAAAATCAATCGATAAAAACCGATATACGACTATGAAAAATATGAGTAAGGCTAACGATACACGAGTTTGAGAGTAATAATATAAAATCAATTGATAAGTAGACACGAATGAGTGTGAATGACAAAAGTTTTTGCCTCAAAACTGTGCAGTGGCGGGGAGGAGACGCTCGCCGAGGATGGAGTCTAGAATGGCACAATCGTAGAATGTTCTCCCGCTCTTGGAAGTCTTCTGTCCCTTGTACACCATCACGGAGGGGAGGAGCTCTTTCATCGAAACTGCCAGACGTCCCGGAAGGAAGACTTCTCCCTTTTTTTCTTCGTTTCCAATCCGGCACTCGTAGGTGGCAATGGAGTTGCTCGCATTATCACCATCACCGCATCTTGGGATGTATGTGGGTCGGAGCGCGGTCACCACCAGCACAGAACCAACGGGGAATGAAGATAGCGTTTGCACTCGAAAAAATTCTTCCAACTGGGCCAAGGTCTTCTTTCTCAAGTCACCGGCCAGCTTTTTCATGGCTGCTCCTGGCAGGGAGCACACGCTCTCGATACGGTTGAATGTGTTTTGTCCTTTAGCGGTCTCCTGCTGTCCCAAGTACACCATGATCCTAGGTGGAAGGGTAAGGTCCTTTAGCTCCTCTTCTTTGACATCCGCTAGCTTGGGCATGGCGTGACGAATGTTGGTGTGAAAGCTGATGCAATGTCTCATCCCCTTGTCATCCACACAGCTAGCCCTGGCTAAGAATGCTTTTCCGAATGCCGTTTCAACCACCGAACCTCCACTCACTTCTAGCACAGTTCCTGGCTCTAGCTCCGACAGCTTCACCGTTGTCTGCAGAGAGCTCCTCTTCTCCGCTCCCATGCTCCTACAATAATGAAAGTGGTGTATATAGATCCGACAAAGTGGTTAAACGGGAGAAAGATAGTACGGTAATTTATAGATATACGAATAGGGCTACTTACATTAGGGTTGCCGCCACTGCACGAGCTTTCTCCAGGCTTAGTCCCCCGCTCTTTTTCTTCCCCTTGCAAGGGGACTTGGTAGCTTTTTTTCCCTTCGTCGTCTCACCACCATCCATTTCTTCCGTAGCCGTATCGGCTCCGTGGCCATCATCATCATCATCTGATATTACAATCACCTGGGGTTTCTTTTTTTTCTTAGCACAGATTTCATCTCCTTTTGGGTTCTTCCTCTTCTTGGTTGTTGTGGTCTCGCCCCTATCCGAGGCCCGCTCCGGGGAGGACGGAGAGTCCGCCATGTTAGAAAGATCCTTTCGGGCAAGACTCCCCACTCCTATTATTTTCCCCTTCTTCCGTGCCTCTTTTAACGCATCCACCTCTTCTTTCCTCTTCTGACTGCACTCTTCTTCTTCAATAATTCCATCCATTTGTGAGTCCGTTAAGCCCGCAAATAACTCTTCTTGGTTTTGGACTATGTTGTCAGTATCCATTGATAATGTACTATTGTAGTAGTGTAGCTGTACAGTAGTGATGTGCTGAACTTTGAATGCTGAGACTGTGATCCCACTCTCCCTTTATACATCTGCTCATTTCTTGACTCCTCCCTTTTTTTTATCCAATCCCAATGTGACCCGATGCACCCCGATGTGAATCCGAAGCCTCCCTATGCACCCCGATGTGAATCCGAAGCCTCCCGATGTGAATCCGAAGCCTCCCGATGCATCCCGATGTGAATCCGAAACCTCCCGATGCACCCCGATGTGAATCCGAAGCCTCCCGATGCACCCCGATGTGAATCCGAAGCCTCCCGATGCATCCCGATGTGAATCCGAAGCTTCCCGATGCATCCCGATGTGATTCCGAAGCTTCCCGATGCATCCCGATGTGAATCCGAAGCTTCCCGATGCATCCCGATGTGATTCCGAAGCTTCCCGATTCATCCCGATGTGATTCCGAAGCTTCCCGATGCATCCCGATGTGTCAATTCACATCGGGGTGCATCGGGATGCATCGGGAGGCTTCGGAATCACATCGGGATGCATCGGGAAGCTTCGGAATCACATCGGGATGCATCGGGAAGCTTCGGATTCACATCGGGATGCATCGGGAAGCTTCGGAATCACATCGGGATGCATCGGGAAGCTTCGGATTCACATCGGGATGCATCGGGAAGCTTCGGATTCACATCGGGATGCATCGGGAAGCTTCGGAATCACATCGGGATGCATCGGGAAGCTTCGGATTCACATCGGGATGCATCGGGAGGCTTCGGATTCACATCGGGGTGCATCGGGAGGCTTCGGATTCACATCGGGAGGCTTCGGATTCACATCGGGGTGCATCGGGAGGCTTCGGATTCACATCGGGAGGCTTCGGATTCACATCGGGAGGCTTCGGATTCACATCGGGGTGGTATTGCCAAGGGTGGGGAAATGGTTAGACTCCGCCCACTGAATACTACTATTTAAGGTATGAGTTTCTCACTCTAGCAGTATGAACAATCAGCCTCTAGTCAACAGAGTGAGAGTAAACAGAGACAGCTACCTACTAGTCAGCGCCTGATCAGAGATGTCAACAAGTACAACATAAGGTTAGTGCTAAATAGGGTAATCGGCAGCAATTGTGAAGTGTCTATTGTATATAACGCTATTGAGCCAAAAACAAAAAAAATTAACTTACACCCTACTACTATATATTTTTTATAGGGAGACTAAACAGAGACACTTACCTACTAGTCAGCACCTGATCAGAGATGTCAACAAGTAAAAAAGGTTAGTGCTAAATGAGGTAGTTGGTAACAATTGTGGATTGCTAATAGTAGTATGAGGTAAAAGAATAACTTACACCCTACTATTTTGTATTTTTATAGGGGGGGAGAGCTCTCGTCAGGCCGAGCACACTTGTCAACTATGCGGTCTGGTTCTCAAAACAGCGTTTTCTCTAGACAGGCACACGAAGAGAATGCATGCACAGGCTCACCCACACAAGTGCCTGGTTTGTGGCGGATGTTTTGATGGGAGAAGAAAGCTAGGTCATCACATGAGACGATTTCATAGCGAGGCCAAGGCGGAAAAGATGAGGGAGATGCAGAGAAGTTTGATGATGTTTTCTGGTCCAAACCTCCAACAGCTGAAGAGGGGGAAGAGATGGGGGTGCTACTAGCCCGCTATTGGAGTTCGATCAGGTCCACAATACACTCTCGTCCTGTAGAAGACATTCTCAACGTTCGAGTGTGGAGAGGGGAATGTGAAGATGAAGGAGATGAAGAGGTGTGGACTAAATTGAGAGCGATGTGGAAGAGAGTACCTTGTACTGTGAAGATTAACTGTAGCGCTGGAGTCATCCTCGAGCATAAGACCAGTGGAGAGTTGCGCTACTTTCACTCATCAAGCAACAATGCCGCGTTCTTCCCCAAGCCAAGACTGATCAGAGCAGAGAATGAGATGAGAGAGTTTTGCGAATCTGTGCAGGAGCTCGACTTGAGAGAGAGGTCAGCACAAAGGAGACCGAACACCGCTTGGGTTTTACGTCACATTGCAAATTTGACATTCTACATCTATAAACTCCTAGAGATTGGCAAGGTGGGTGGTGTAGTGAGCAAACTCCCAGACTACATACTTAACAACCTACATGTGATAGCACTAGATGTAGACTTTTGGGCCAGAGGAGGTGCCCGTCCCTACCCAGACAAATTGTGTTTCTTTAGATGTTTGGCCATGATGTATGACTGTAACTGCGACCCAAAGAAATGATGTTGCTGTCATCGCCCCTCTCAGACCACAACACATCGCTTGTTTAAACAATACATGAGACAATCTAGATCTTCTTCCCCACCCTCATCAACTTTGTCAGACTTTCCCGGGGTGGGCGCGAGTGATCTGCTGGCCTTGGAAGATCATTTTGACATATCTATAATAGTCTTCTGCCTAACTGATGAGGGGGTAGCTCCGATAGTTTGGTCATCTGGGGCACGAAACAAAGCCCGTAAACTCTTTGTCAACATGTACGAAAAACACTTCAGCTGGATAAAGAATGTTGATTCGTTTGCCAGATGTTTCACCTGCAAGTTGTGCGATGGCGCTTTCACACGTTTGTCCAGCCTACGGCGACATAAGTGCTCGCCAGAGGAAGCATCGGTGTTTGTTTTCCCTGGTGGAACGTTTGGACCCCCGCCAACCATATTCACAAAACTCAAGCGAGTGGCGAGAATAGAGGTGGTGAACCCCGACCTCTTATACTACCCCTACTATATCACCTATGATATTGAATGCTTCATGCCAAAAGACAACCTACAAACTAACACCTCCACAATGACTTTTAGTGCAAGACACGAGTTACTGAGCATATCTGTATGTTCTAACGTCCCGGGGTTTGAGCAGGTCAAGTGCTTTGTGAGGAGTGTCGACAGCAAGGATGGAACGAAGTGCATTCGTCAATTTGTCCACTACATAGCAAAGATTGCTGACGTGGCAGGAGATTTGTTCGGAGAAAGAATCCGGGATGTACGCAAGCGACTCTCTACTTTCCTTGCGGATCGGGCGGATAGAGAAGAAGCCTTTGCTGACGAAAAGTTCTCTAACGTCTCGACTTACAGGGTGAAGTCCGGTCTCTCCGGATTAGAAAGAGAGTTAGAACAGCACATCTCCAGCGTTCCGGTGGTTGGTTTCAACTCACAAAAGTATGACCTAAATATACTAAAGGGACCTTTGCTTCGCTCTCTACAAGAGGAGGAGGGAGAAGATTTTGTCTTCATCGTTAAGCGTGTTAACAGTATGTCCTGCGTGGAGAGTAGACGTTTTAGGTTCCTTGACATATGCAACTTTATCGCACCGGGCTTCAACTACTCCAAATACTTGAAGGCATTTGGCGTGTCAGAGAGTAAGGGATTCTTTCCTTACGACTGGGTAGATTCCCTGAGAAGGTTGGATTATTATGGACTCCCTCCCCGAGAGAGTTTTTTCAACTCGCTGACTCAGCAAGAATTGAGCGAGCAAGATTATCACCACTGTCAGGTCGTGTGGGAAAGAGAGAACATGGAAACGTTCAGGGATTTTCTCATCTGGTACAACAACCTCGATGTGGCCCCATTCATCGAGGCCATTGCACGTTAGAGCTCTATCTATCGACAAAAGGGTATTGACATGTTGAAATCCGCAATCTCGCTTCCAGGCTTGGCTATCAGATGGTTGTTTATGGAGGTGGAGGCCCGACCTTATGGCTACTCTCCTCCACAAGCCGCTCTTCCGCTGCATAGGTTAATGTCTCTCCGAGACGAACTTTGCAACTCGCAACCCATATGTCTGTTCGATGAGGAGAGCAAAAGTCTGTACCATACTCTTCGCGATAACCTCGTGGGAGGGCCAAGCATTATCTTTCACAGACATCATGAAGTTGGAGTGACCTCTATTCGAGAGAAGATGTATGGCACATCCGCAAAACCCTGTAGGTCCATTCTGGGAGTTGATGCCAACGCCCTCTACCTATACTGTATGATGGGGAATATGCCTACGGGTTATCCCAGGCGGAGGCTAGAGAGCCGAGGCTTTGCTCTAGAACCTATTAAAAAGTTCAGCAAAGTGGCGCATGGTTGGTTAGAGTTCCAATCGTGGAAGAGAGGAGAGGTCATCCTTCACCAACAGAATGGAGGAGAAATGAGGATAGGCTGTCACAACCTACCAGTGGATGGTTATAGCGAACAGAGTCGGACGGTGTACCAATTCCACGGTTGCTACTGGCATGGGCACGAGTGCGAGCTAGGAGGGAACGGAAAAGGTGTCAGAAACATGACGAATGAAGAGCTCCGGGTGGACACTGCAAGGAAAGAAGATTACATCAAGGCTCTAGGCTATAAGCTCATCACCACTCGGCAGTGTGAGTGGGAAGCGCGAGTTCGTTCGGATGTAGAAGTTAGGACATTTCTCGCCATCTTCTTTTCTTCTCTCTATCCGGAGAGGGGTTACGTCAACCTCGATAAGATAATCAATAACATTCGTAGTGGAGAGTACTATGGTTTAGTGGAGTGTGACATTTCCGTACCCGAAGAGCTAAAAGCGAAGTTCTCTGAGATGGCACCTATTTTCAAGAATATAAACGTGGGAAGAGAACACCTTAGCGAACACATGCGCGCTTTTGCCGAACAGAACGGATTCTTGAAGAGACCTCAGCGAATGCTCGTGGGGAGTCTTTTTGGCAAGCGAATCACACTACTCTCCGATCTGGCTAGATGGTATCTAGATCAAGGTTTGATAATTACCAGGATCTATCAGTTTGTTCACTTTATCCCACGAGCCATCTACAAAGACTTTGGTTCTTCGGTCTCAGACGCAAGAAGAGGTGGGGATGTGAACCCCGACCTGGCCCTCTTGGCCAGCACCAGCAAGCTCGTTGGGAATTCAGCCTACGGAAAGACCATAACAAATAAAGAGAAACATAAGACTGTCAAGTATGTGGAGACAGTAGAGGAGGCGGCTGTCAAAGTGAGGAGTAGGCACTTTTCTAGTCTAAACGAAGTTGATGAAAACTACTTTGAGATAGAGCTTCACAAGAAAAAGGCAAGTGTTGACAATCTTTTTTTTTTTATTTTGATTCTTGATTTGACGAAACTTTTTCTGAGTGGTAGGGTAAACTCTCTCTCTCTCTTTCTTTCTTTTAGATTCGAATGGATGTTCCATCTGTCGTAGGATTCGTTATCCTCCAGAGAGCCAAGTTGAGAATGCTAGAATTCTACTACGACTTTATGGATAGGTAAGTAGAACTAGACTATACAAAGATTTTATCAAATCCTTCTCTATTTATTCTTTGGTGTCAACCCCAACCCCCCCCCCCCCCCCCCTACAACCCGTCCGTTTTATTTTCACAGATTCGTCAGCAGAGAGGACTTTGAGTACGTAGAAATGGACACGGATAGCGCTTACATGGCTCTGAGTGCTCGTAGTATAGATGAGGTCATCCGAAAAGATAAAAAAGAAGAGTTCTACAGAGAATATGGTAGATGGTTTCCCAGACCTTTCTGCGATAGGCACAAGGAAGACTTTATCACGACCAAGGTGCTTGGCCAAGAGTGGGAGATGAGGGAATGTTGTGAGAAGGTGCAACGATACGAAACACGAACCCCCGGCCTGTTTAAGGAGGAGTTTCGGGGGGAGGGGGTCATCGCGCTCAACTCAAAAACATACTTTTGCTGGTCCGCTGATGGTGATAGCAAGTATAGCAGCAAAGGACTAAACAAAAGAGGAAACGTCCTAACCAAAGAGAAGTTCCTCTCCGTGCTCAGGACAGGGGAGTCGGTGAGAAGGGACAATCGGGGTTTTATCAGAAGAGGAAACCAAACGTATAGCTACACCCAGCTAAAGACCGGACTCACCTACTTCTATGGTAAGCGGAAGGTTGCAGAAGACGGGGTGAGTACGAGTCCTATAGAATGCTAGTACTGATTTCTCGGAGATGAGACTACTTCATTCGATAAATTGGAGAGTAAACGAACAGTGCATCATAACCCTTTTACATATACCCGTATAATTTTTTTCACATTCACTCTCTATTGTAAGGGGTCTCCGTCCTCAAAACGGAGGGTTTACCGGTTGTAGCCTTAAAACCGAGCAATAAAACACTAGCTAATACATTAAAAACCATTTACCTCTCCAAACCAAAGGGGTAGACGGTACTAGCGCAGCTTCCGCTCATACTCACCCCTTATCAGTTCACATTTCTTCTATTGTCTTCATTCGTAGGTGGGGGGTGACATCGCACGCGCACGATGCGCTCTCTCCCTATCGGAGTTTGCTACCCGGGGGAAAGTGGACGCGGTGGTCAAAGAAATTGGTGGCGAGTCAACGACATCATCGTAGAGGCGGGTCTATTTGTAGGATGATGATGATGATGATGATGATGATGATGATGATGATGATGATGATGATGATGACGATGGCGATGAGAAGACAAGCATCCATCTATCCCGTTTATCTATTTCTATTTCTACCCCTCCGAGCGATGATGTCGTTGGCTAACCTCCTCGCGAAGTCTACGGTTTGAAGCGCGGAAGAGCCACCGCCTTCACTTTCTCTCGCCGCTCGTCACGGGGACGGGCGATTTCCCTAGGGGAGGGTCCGGGGAAAATGAGGGTTAAGACGCGAGTCTTTCATCGAAGGTCCGGGGGCGCTCGAACGGAGGAGCGCGCGAGTGCGGTGTCACCCCGACCAGTTCAGTCTCAACAGTCCCCGGCGAAGAAATCATCCGGAAGCACCACCACCACCACTCGGTAAGTTTTTTATAGTAGTATAGTCAGCGTCGTAAACTCTGCACGGGCACTCCGCATGGGTGTAGCCTATCATTACTCTAACCTGTATTTTCCTTCGCTTCACCCTACTCCAGCCGACGGTCCGCCCGCGAGGGTCGCGACGGGTCGTTGGGGCGGGAGGGTGGGGGAGGGGCGGGGGAGGGGCGGGGGATGGGCGGGGGGAGGGCGGCGTGGGGCCACGGCTGGACTCGCGAACGAGAACCGCCGCGAGGCGGAGGGCGAGGCGGAGGGGTTTGGGGTGGGGAGGGGTGGGGAGGGGCGGGGACGGGTGGAGGGAGGACGGGTGGGGTTCGCGGGGCGGGGGGCGCGCGCGTACGCGCGCCCCCTCGCCCGAGCCGTGGGATGGGGCGAGGGGTTTGCTCTTTAGACTGGGTTCCGCGGAACAGCCGATGAGGTTTTTGAAACCCCACCCGCGATGGGGGGGAGTAGGTTCTAGGGCTTTGCACATAGAGTGAGGTTTAGGGGAGAGGAGGGGCGAGAGGACGGGTGGGGTGGTCGTCCGCCCGGGGAGTTTTTGGATCTAGGGCTAATACGACGCGGAAAGGGCCGGGTGTCTGTGTAGATCTGCACTGACTATACTACTCTTATACTTACATGTATTTTAAGGAAATGGAATTAAAATAATTTGAAGAGCTCCTCTATTTTAGAGTTTCCTGTTTTAGTGTGATACGTGACTAGAGCACTTGGCACCTGCCTCTCAATGTCACATGAGAAATACGCTCAGTGCTGAAAATATATCCTCCAGCTGGTAATAGAATTCTGTTTGATCTCTGTGTGTGATCGCAGCAGTTTTAGTTAGGAATCATCTTCTCTCGTTGCATTGCGCCTCAAAGGGTATAAATTAGCTTTTGGGGTTCCACTTGTACATGCATACATGCAGTATAAACCACAGGCAGGTAGATACCCATTGCCACAGAATAAATCACTGTCCCTGCCACTCCTGCTAGAGAATGCTGGGTATGTGCCAAAAACTGGTTGGCCTACTGATGAATAACTAGTATATTATTAGTTTAGGTTTTATTTTTGCAATCAATGTTCATGTAACATGTATTTTTATAGCAACACAACAATAAATAGTTAGAACAAAGAGCTGGTAAACCAAGCAACTGCTGGCGAGAAGCCAGATCCTGGTCAGCAGCTGTATGATTGTTTACCATGCTGCCAGTGCCTTTACATCCCACAGAGATAAACAGCAGAGCAGGACAGACCAGTGTTTTCTTACATCAGCGCTGGCCTATTGTGTAATATTACAGTATTACGTCATGGTAGTTTATACTATACCATGTAGCTCTGGTCTATGTATGTAAATGTGCAGAGGGACAAGTGGAAGGGCTAATATACCTGAACCAGACTTGAAGTTGGGCTTATGGTTTAGTTTGAATTGTTTGTCATTTGTCTCACCATTGGCTGCTGTGTGTATGGTATGTAATGTATGCCAACTGTCAATAGGCTGAACTCTGGAACAAAAATTTCAAAGCTCTGACCCAGTCCTTTGTCATGGAATTCATTATGACATAATAAAAGTAATAGTGACATTCCACCAACAATAGCTACATGTTACAGCTGGTATCTAGGGTAATATATTTACCATACTAACACTATGATAATATAATTATGTTGTATATTACTTTATTGTTTTCAGCTCACATAAAAGCTTGTGCAAAAAAGAAAGAATTTTTATATCTGAAGAAACAATACAGTCCAAAACACTGTTGTCAGTTCATGGACCTCCTTGTTAGCTTAGCATGTCTGCTGTGTTTGGTATACTATTATCTGCATATTGTTTGACTAAGGAGCAAATTTCCAAACAAATAATTAAGTGATACAGCAAAAAACTTGAGGTACACTTGCTATTGCAATAGTATTGCTACACACCACTGGGGGGATATTGCATGAATATAATGCACTGTCTAAGGTTGTTATTGTTGATGCTCAGAAAATTACAGATATTTTGACATACTGACTACAGTCTTCATGTGATTCACTGTGGGAACATAAGCTATGATTATAGTACCAATCAGTCCTTGTAGTAATGATGTCATATTAGGTGTGTGCAAGGTTGGACAGAGTATAATAATTAGTGTATATTTTAGGTAATGATAATCATATTACTGATGGAAAAAGATTGCACAATACTATTTAGTGCAGCAAATTGTTTAGATTAAAAATATAGGATGTATTTCCTATTTAGATTTACTTAGCCAGATGTATTACACACAATTTAGTAATTCTTGTTGACAGCATTTTTGTTGGACCGTTGTGACCACATCATTTCCCTACTCAGTCATTTCTCTCATTTCAAATTTGATATATAGAGATGACAAGAAGCATAGCATGTAACAGTAGTAGCTGCTGGTGACTATCTCAGCTACGCTTAGGCTACATCCCACAACCTACTGGTATCGTACAATGTACCTATCACTTTGGATTAATTCAACCCTCCAGATTATGGTAATATGTGTAATCTACCTGTAACACTTATACCATCATGTACAGTATATACATGTGGATAGGTGAATGCCCTTACTCAAGGCAAGCTTAGTCCTTAGCCATCGTACCCATCTTTTAGAATGAGTGGTTTGAGGGCTGTTCCAATGGTAGGTGACAGGCCCCTTCTTTACATCTCTTGGACTAATGATATTTTTTAGCTGCCAACTCCAACTTTTCAACCTGTAACAGTACAAAGCAGTGAGCTGTCAAGGTCTATCCTGGGTTCACTAAGGGTAGCAATTACAGTTCAAAAACACTGTTTTTTATGGAAAAATGTACTAATGAGACAAACAAGATTTTTTGGGTTTCACCCAAGAAGATGATGCATCAGGTCAAATTATGTATGTGATAAATAAAAATATGGTGTTATGAAGGGCATCAAAGTGTAAATTCTATATTTACAACAAGTTATGACAGTTTACAGGAATCTAAGTACTCAGCTTTCCCATGAACTCTCTTAGAATATTAGACTAGAGAGGTAATAGAATGAAATCATCAACCATTCTTACCCAATCCAAAGCTGAAATCTGGCATTGAGTTGAAGTACATCCTCAATGCTGTTGGAACTGGAAGCATTTGGATAAAAACCTAGTCCAGAAGAGAAGGGGCCTAGATTTTTTTGAATGTGCTAGTTTAGCATCTCTTTGGCATTATTCTAGTCCCGGTAGTCTAAATAGTCCATTTTTAGCTATATCATAGTAGAGGAAGGATACCACCACATGTTTAATTCTACATGACTGAGCTGTTTTGTATGCTGGTTGGTACAAGTGATGCATGTGGCTGGTTTGGTATCTCCTTAGCATGTTTACTGTCAGGTGTCAACTTGAGTCACTCCAAGTGCCATGCTATTTAGCAGCACTTCATGCATATCAAATACTAGTAAAGGTTGCTCACCTACTACAGTAGGTGAACTCAATCTTGGTATTTTCTCAAACTTGAAATAGATATTTTTGCTCCAAATATTGCTTCAAGTATGATTTATTATTGTATAATTTAATAGACCTACAGTGTGGAACAAGTACATACTGGCAGTGAATACATAAATAATAAAAATATGTGAATATATGGTGTATTGTAAGTTGTCAGTCAACTATATTTATGTACAACGTATAATACATGACGTGATTAGAAGAGCCAACTTTAAAAAAAACTGGTCTATGGATTTAAGTTTTAGCTAGGACTAATAAAAAGAAGTAAGGAAGCAGTATTTGAATTGAACCTGGTGGTTGTTGGCAGACTTCCTTAGTGTTTTGATGTCAGCTCCGTCAGAGAGCCATAATTATACCAAACCTATCACTGGTGAGCAAGCTATTTATTTCCAGTTCACAGATTTTGGAACCATCTGTTAAACCTGTGCCTTGTAGAACAAGGAAGCCGTGAGCAGTGGTGTATCAATGCTAACTGGATTATCTTGCTTAGACTGGTACAAGGGAAGACTCCCAGATGAGAGCGTTTACTACCAATATTGGTAGTAAACGCTCTCATCTGGGAGTCTTCCCTTGTACCAGTCTAAGCAAGATATTTCACAATATTGTGAAATATATATATATATTTATAACATACAGACTCAAAAAATAATATCCTATACTCATTCTGACTTCTTGTGGAGAAGGCCAGAGAGAACTGGAAATATTTGTTATATTCTGTTGAGCTGTGCGGGTACCTGATACTGATACCAACACACCACTGAATTTCAGAAGGTTTCAATGTCACATGATCTTCCTAGTTTACAGTTGCAACAGTAGGAAACTGTAAACAAAATTATGCATGCTAGTTGCCAGCTTAACCGACAAAATTCTATTAATATACAATAGGCATAACTAAAAACAATTTATTTTTACAGAAACTTCGAAAAAAATTTACAATCTCCAACACATCTGTAAGCTACAATATCTTATTTAAGATTATGTTGGTATTAGTAAACTAACCAAAGCCGAGTGCTATATTTGTATCATTAAATACGTAAATCATACCAGAATTATAGAGAGTACAACATGTCATAATCATCACACGTTGACACTGTATTGACGTAGTTATTTTACCATCTTCTTCCAAGAGGAAAAACTTGAGTGATGCGTGTCTGTGGGCTTTGGTTCTTTGTATGGGTGGCTCATGGATTTTGCATTGGAGGTAGTTTGTAGGCTAGTTGAAAGGCAAGTAGCATACAAATAGACCTATACAAGCAATAGTCATGACGAGTGAGG
The DNA here is from genome assembly GCA_935421135.1 of Bugulina stolonifera. Classification (NCBI taxonomy): domain Eukaryota; kingdom Metazoa; phylum Bryozoa; class Gymnolaemata; order Cheilostomatida; family Bugulidae; genus Bugulina; species Bugulina stolonifera. The sequence continues at coordinate 12,342,359 of OW285188.1, read as the reverse complement.
CAGTGTACACAGCAGCCCTCTTTAGCTGATATCATGCTACTTATCCTCACAAATTTATATGAACATCAGTGTTCGCTAAGACCTCATATTACAAATTACTTTGTATTCATTTCAGCAAATTTTTTGGGCTTTGAATGCTAGGTCTGTTTGCATGAGTTAGTTCATGGATATCTATATCTACGGTCTAATTATTTGTACATGCGGCGTAATAGTAATACTAAACCGAATGTATGACTCCACAACCTGGGTGAAGATGGATACCAGGTCTTACGATGATGGTTACAATCTCGGGGTTAGTTACTAAGACAATTTTCACCATTCAAGATAAAAAATTATCTTAATAACTAACCTCTAGATTGTCACTATCATCGTAAGACCTGGTATCCAATGTCCATCTTCACCTAGACCGTAGAGTTATTCTACTGCAGAAATAACTTATAAAAACTATTGGATGGGGGGGGGGGGGGGGAAGCTTATATTTCTATAACAATAGTTTTTATAAGTAATTGCTGCAGTGGAATGAGAGGAATACCAACCACTACTACTTTTACTACTAACAGTATTACATTAGTTGATGGATTATTTTCTATTCCACTTCCACAGACGCATATTATATTTATATCAATGCCCAGAAAAAAAAACCAAAGTGTCATGTGACATGCCCTCCTCCATCAAGGAGTTTTGTTATACTAGAGAAATTATTTTTACCTACTTAACCATTTACCACATGATTGAGCTCTTGTCTGAAGACAGGAGATCCATAGAGTGACGTTTGCCTTTCTGTATCTGTTGATGTATATGTGGACCCTGGCAGACTAAGGGGGTCTTAGTGCAAGGAAATGAGCTATCCATTGTATATTTTACACAATCATTGCTTCTTCAGCAAAATCCATTTGAAAATGAGACAGGCTTGACTCAGTAGACCTAATAATATCCCTCCATTAATGACCTATATGAACCAATTTATTGCCTGTAGCTGTTGCTGCTGTAATACAATTATAACTGAGTGGTAGGGCTAGTCACTGAGTCTAGGCTAGTCACTCTGGTCTTGCAGCAATAACTCAAGTTATCTGCAAGGGTGTGGGTTTGGGTCCCTCCAACGACCTGAAGGTTTCCCTCTGTGCCATATCCAGCTATAATCACATCCAGCTGCTATTGGGCAGTCACGCTAAAGAATTTTGTTTGTTTGGCCCACAGATATATTATCATTATTATTACATAATTATGTTGAAGTTTAAGATTATTTAGAACATATAAATAATGTGGTAGATCTATTCCATGCACTCATTTTAGGCCAATCTACCAGTTCAGAGACCAGAGAGAGAGAATCAAAACTGGTGGCAATATGAAGAAAGCAACAATCACAAAATAATTATAGGCTTATTATTGAATAATATGAAAGTAGACTAGTATAATACATAGCTATTATTGTTGTAAGATTGAAAAACATAACCACATAACAAAGTATAAAAATAACAATCAAATATCTCAAGTAACCAAGAAATATGAAAAGTTCCAATAAAGCCAAAGGTGGCACATTATTATTATTCTAATAACAGTTTTAGCTGAAAGCTCCAATCTTTCTTCAATATATACAGTTTACATATTATATCACTTCAGCCTAGTGACTACACTACATTACATCACTACAGTGTAGTGACTACACTACATACTAAGTACCCAGTTTGATGAGATGGATGAAGCCTTGAGTTCCTCCACACAGCAGCCAGCCATGTCCCTTTGCGTTTGGATTCATAGATATCTACAGAGAAAGGAATAGAATCAGAAGAGAGACCCACTGAGCTCATCTATCGATCTCATTGATAGTCTACTGGTTCAACCCAGAGCCGTTTATTGGGAGAATTATGTCACTGGAAGTAAACAAGAAGCCAGATTGGGCCCAGTAACAAAGGACTGCATTGGTCAAACTTTTCTTTCAGTCATTTTGATTGGCATATAATGTTCCCCCCAGTGACCTACTCTCCCAATGGACGGCTCTGGTTCAACCCACTGACACAATGAGCTATAACACTCTCAATTGAACAGATAGACATTGGTATATGATAGGTCCCCCTAGTGTTTCACTATTAATAGGAGCTTGTACATGTGCATGTACATTTAGTTGTATATATAGAAACATCCTTGTCTTCCAGGACCAGCTTATGTAGTCTATATACATATTTTAGTATCAGTAATTATTTGGTTGGTGCAAAGAGCGGATAATTCCTAATTAACAATAGAGGTAAGTGTGGTAATCGTCTATCTACTATGTACTTGCATACCAAGATTGTAGGAATACCATAGGCATGCAGCGTAAATGTAGCAGAGCACTGGAGCACACCAGCCCTCACGTAACCGCTCCTCAATGCCAACATAATTAAGGCAAACTGTCATTTTGAAATGAAGGTACAGCATAGCACAGGATGATAATATTATTTGATCCAGATACATGTAGTTGTATATTGCTAGTCCGCTAGCAAAAGTGGTCAAAAAGATTTCAAAAACATTTTTGACTAAGAATTTTGGCACATTTAGTGTAATGTTCGATGTATTTATAGAGTTGGTGGAAACTGGAAAGGTGATTACTAAGAATGGACAACTAGACTTTGGGACCATGTCTACTGATTTGGCTCTTGTCCGGAGTATTGCCCAATCTATCATTATTATCATTATTAATAGAGGATATATCAATATAATTATATATTTTATCAAAAAGAATGTGTCCAAATAAGAACACCAAGTTGTTTTTCACTTTCAACAGAAAGGGCCATTAGTTCGGGTAGCAAGAAATAGACATGCAGAAAGGATTGAAGGAGAGTGACTTTTATAGTTATGTAGTGTTAGGTGATATAAGCTAAACAAAACATTGGGCCTATACACTACAAGCATGTACATTGCAGTAAATATTATTTTTTTCAGGTTTTAGTAGCTGGAGTTGTCTACACTATTGAGGGAAAACTGATCAGAAACGCCGAATACAGCAGATAGTAGATTCCTGTTGGAATTAAACAATTTGATTCGATCTATGCATTACCTACTATATTTCATCTACAGTATATCACCTACTGTATATCACCTACAGTATATCACCTACTATATATCACCTACAGTATATCACCTACTGTATATCACCTACTGTATATCACCTACTGTATATCACCTACAGTATATCACCTACTGTATATCACCTACTGTATATCACCTACTGTATATCACCTACTGTATATCACCTACTGTATATCACCTACTGTATATCACCTACTGTACATCACTTACTGTATATCACCTACAGTATATCACTTAGAGTATATAACCTACTATACATCACCTACTGTATATTCCCTACCGTATATCATCTACCATTTATCACCTAACATATAACTGTCACTTACTGGATATCACCTACTTTAAGTGACCTACTGTACATCACCTACTGTATATCACCTGCTATATCTGACCTACTGTATATCACCTACTACACTTCACTCACCGAGTTGATGGCTGCTTCCCTATTATTCGTCATGAGTACATCAGTATCACACTGATTGGCTTTAGAAGACCCTCCTTTCATTGCCTACAATTAGAACAGAATCACATTGAATTCTCTAGTTTCTCACAGCAAGGGTTCAATTAAAATGAATTTTTTTACTTGTTGATTTCATTGGTTGTAATGAGTACATAGTTTCGAACTTCCTTTGTACAATACAAACACTGTAGTATGATATCTTACATTCAATGTACAGTGTAACATGACTAAAGCTATCTTTGCAATTTGATGGATTTTTATGCCAAACATAGATTTTTGGAGTTGCTCTACCATTGCATTTCTGTTTCATGTACGAACTACCAACTCAAACTAACATCATCATGTTGTGTAGCATGCTTCACACATAACCTACGTAGTAGGCTCAATGACGAAATGCTGCCCAATTAGTCACCAAACAGCAGGTCATGAATCAGACATACATGTTTATCATACAGACTATACTGCAATGACTGGTAGAGTGTTTTTGATTTGTCTTGTTGTATTATTGTGCAATTGAAAGAGCCCAAAAACAGATTTCCTTTATATGAGGTATATCTATTGTAGATGTGATAAATGCCAAGGCTAAACATCTGCGTTAAATTATCTACTATCAAAGTGAATTACAAATACCGTGTTGAACATTTTGCAAATAATATTACTCAATATACTCAATTACAACGTAGCATGTAGGAGACATTGAGATAAGGACCATTTTAATAGAAACCACACAGGGTATATTGTTAATAGTGCTGGAGACCAGATATGTAAACAAGAAGGAAATAGAATATTTATTTCAAATAGCAGAGATGCAAGTAGGTTTTAAGCTATGGACCACAGGTAACCAATGTATTGGAGGGTACCATTGTATTAGTACATAATACCCTGATGAGGTCATATACATGTAATTAGCGCTATGCATCTTCCAAGTAATAAGATATTTATCGAAAGTAGGCTAAGAGTGGGAGAATGTGATATACACATATACATGAGTATACCTTCACCTCTAGACCAGACAGGTTAATGCACACAATCTTGCCTAACAGATGCTATGAAGCACACAGAGCCAGTCGTAATGGACTTAGTATATATAATATTGAATAGGCTCAACATCATCTTCAAAGATGAATATTGGCATAAAGTGCACATGTGACATGACTGATGTGCTGGAATAAATAATCCACATAATTCATAACTTTATGTTAGCAAGATGAATTATGTTTATGCTAACAATATGAAATAAAAATACTGTATTTTTAACTTGTGAAAAGTTAATCGGTTTAAATTAAAGTACCTTTGTTTACACGTAATTATAGATAGTTTTATAATAATATGGTGTTGGTGTGGTTGTATATTTATCTGCCTACTAAAACAATAGAATACTGACTACACACTGTATATTACCTGAGTAATCCAACCTTATATTATATGATGGATGTGCATTTACAACACACTGGCCATTGGTATAGATTTAATCAGCACTGAGAGTTGTGTCCTCTGGTATTGTTTGAACCATCTTGCTACACTTAATTATAATTATTGGCTATAATAATACAGTATGGAGATAACTCTAGTGGCAAATCAGCTATATCTACATGACTTGTAGTAAATGTAGCTCTCAAGCATGTACTATTCTATAGCCCACCTTCTTCAGCATATACTGGAAGTTCCACACTGTTCCGGAACCTTGTACTTCTGAGCTGCTGGTGCGAAGAGCTGTCTAAAATCAAAATGAAAACCTGCTGTTGCACAATATAAATAGGAAAGATATGGAATCAACTCCCTTGTATAATAGTATTGTATAAATATGTATATCTTATATCATAATTATTATGATCATAGTTACATATTGTAATATAATATAATATATATTATTATACGAGTATATTCATAATTTTTCGGAGTGACATCTCATGTGAAAAAAATTGCTGAGTATGCAAGTGTCAGTTGGAGGACTCCCATGTTCTAAACAAAATAGTCTAAATATAATTCTGATTTGATGGAACCCTGACGTTACCATAGGAGGTTATTGATCTGAATAGTAGTCTGTATATGTAACACATTCCCCTGGTTTCTACCATAACTATATCATTGGTTGTTATGATGTGTTGTAGGTATATCATACATTGTACATACCAGGTTGAAGAATATTCTATCACCGCTCTTGCAATATTTGGGTACGATTGGGTTATGCCATCCCACAGTTCCACTGAAGTCACTGACCACAATAATATCTGAGCAGTCACAGAGATCAACATCCTGTGCACAAAGTAATACATCAATAAGAAGGCCAGCACGAAAAGTACATGGAAAAACAACTCTTCTAATAGATCTCCTTTTTATGGTTTGTACCATTCCAACACTAATGTAGTAACATGTATGTACACTTCCCTACGGCTGGCTATACAAATAAACAACCTACAGTGACACAAAATGGAAGAAATATCATCATAATTATATAGTATCAAGACAAGTGAAGGTGTGGACAACTCCAAAGTCAAGCCACCTTATAGCAGTAATTGGGGTGGAACATAATTGATAATAGAGTAAACACCAAAATGGAGTATTATATCTATACATAGTAGGTCTCAACAGAAAAGAATGAAGAATAGTGAGATATTGAATTGAACTGTGTATATACATACAGAGGTGTGCTGCATTTCCCGTATCGGTGTCTTCTGATTGGCTACTATCATTTCATACCCTAACGATATAAGGTTAAGTGAAGGAGTTCTACAACATATCAAGTTAGGTACAGTTAGATATGTTGACAGCACTGGGCACTAAATAGACTACACTCAATGTTTATATCTACTAGATCTGTGTGACCACATTCATGTGTCTAGATATTCTATTGTCTGGTATAGAGTTCATAGTATGTAGACTGCTAACCCCATTACTCTACTATAACCAGTAACTTACTGGCAAGGAACAAGGGTAACAAAGAGAGGGGAACAATTACACATGATATATTATCCAGGCATGTCTAAATAGCTGCTAGCTGTGACACATGAAAGGTGTTATGAGGGCGTGTGCTGCACAAGACGCACACATACAATGTATATACATGTAAGTAGCGTACCCAAAGCTAGGGTCTGTACAGCATATGATGACGTGGTAAAGTGCCGGCCATATAGCCTTAGTGTGCAGGTCCATGCACCAGTCTGAGGCCTTAGGGGTGAAGTACGGAGAACTGAGGTCCTTCATGTCCCATATAAACCTAGCAATATAAACACATGTTAGTGTTCACCATATAGTTGTCACTCAATTGAAACTAAGGCACATCTGTACATGTACAAGACCGAGAGGTTGTTACTGTGTATGGTGGCCGAGGATACTAATCGTCTGTTTATCTTATTCTAGACTCCGTTGTGTAGGTGCGCTCCAGTTAGTGAGCACTACGGTACCTATAACCATATTATACATTCTGTGTGAGCAAACCTCTCTCTGGTAGAATTCTCCCAATAAAATTGTATCTTGACCACAATAGTTTACACCCAAAACATTTACTTTCACTAATTACGTAGACAGTTCACCTACCAGCCATGAGAGAATGTGGAGAAGAGATCAGGGTGGAAAGGGCACCATTTGACAGACGTTATGAGTGAGGTGTGAGACCTGAACACTTTAATGGGTTGGAGGGTGGGTGATCGGACGCCCTTTCCTACATACCAGATAGCCACAGAACCTGGATATTAGAGCAATATATTGTCTTAGTTCCTAGAAACTCTACCAATCAATCAACCAGCACACTTTATACGTTGATTAATGTGAATTTAAATTCATGAAAAATGCAAAATAATATACATGAGTCAGCAACACAAGGAATCTCTTAGAAAGTGTTGCAGTAACTTCCTAGTACTGGTACTTCTAGCTTCATGAGTCATATGTACCTTATTCGGCTACACTGGAATATAGTGAACAAAATTCAACAATTTTTGATAGGATTTGGGTACCATCAGAATAGAATTGTTCATTCTGACCTAGAGTAGGTGAATACAAGGATTTACGTCCCGGAATTTCACGTCCAATTACACTCATGTGAAACAGAGGAAGTGTCAATTCATGACAGTGCTTCTCAAATAAAATCTGCTTTGAAAATTGGGACTTTGTAAACTCAAACCGCTCAGGAGTACTTTACCAATCATACGGTTTTTGACTGACATTTTTCAACCGTTGCACATAAAAAAGTCAAAAGCAACACAAAGTTATGTTAGTGTAAAGTCAAATCTATAAAATAAAGAAAAATGGTGGAAATTGTGTGACAATAGTCAAAAGTTTCTATTTTAGATCAAAGTTAATTAATGACTACAACTTCTTCTCTGTATTGCACTCAGTACTTTATCTAGTTCCTAATCAAGTACAGGAAGTCATTACTCTCGCTGTCAAAGGAAACTAATGTATACATTATATATACAGTACTTAAGCTGTCAGATAATTGCTGCTGACGTAGCTGCAGATCTCTAACTATACACAGTACTAGAGTGAGATCAACTGATCCAATAAATTACCAACTAGAGATCATTGTTATATTATATTGTATTATAGACTATGCTTTGCAGAGGTAATTGCTAATAGATTGATAAACTACTAAATCTTACCATCAGAAAAACCTGCCACTATAAACTTGATATCCTTTCTTTGCCAGTCCACAGATGTGCATTGAGCTGTGTTACCTGTTAACATAATAGTTGATATCATGGGTATCAGTTTACCATATAACTACATAACATAGACCTACATAATATATAATAAAGTGTAGCTTTCAGAATTGATGAGATTATAAATGTCCAGAGTTATCCCCCCTTCTTGCCAGTGTTAAAAGCTAACAAATGCATAGGTATACACAACTGTAATTAATATCACATACTCAGTGTACTGCATCAACGGCAAATGTGACAAAAACTGACCAGGTATCCAACGATACTTGCTAAGGAACATAACACAAAATCAAAACAAACCCTTTCTCAACGGCTAAAACTCTTCGAACAAGTAGGCCTACCAGAATCCCTGGATATAGTTTTGGTGTAACTACATGTATGTATGTTATTTGAATAAAGAATTATTTCTACAAAGTGTCAAATTATCCACTTAGTGCCAATTGTTGGCTTTCAAAATGTTTTCTTCAATGTAGATTATCCATTTTAAATTGTATCTTGCGTTGTATGAGGTTTGGTAGCATTTTCACCATAAATAAAAAGTCAGGGCGATTGGAAAAATAATTAGCAAACATAAAACCCAGCGGGTGTCTTGACAAAATCTGGGCACTTGGCAAGTATGCATCCAACTTGTTTTTCAAATCATAAGATGGATTATAAATGGTGTTCATGTAAAGACAAGGTTGGTCAATTAGTTGATGCCAAACGGACCCCAAAGAACAGAAATAACTACTTTTTAATAGTATTTTACATTTTCCAAAGTAGAGCAATAATGTACTTATCTCCCCCCCCTCCCCCCCATCACAATGGTGAGTAGCTGAATAGCCGAACTGTTGGGAAATCTATACAACATTATAATAATATTAACTGGTTTCACTACATTATGAACAATGCCATGAGATGGAAAAGGTTATAACATAATATATTGGAATTGTATTCTCAATGAACTTTGGAAGATTTTTTGAAGCAAGAGGAGATAACTCCAAAATAAAATAGGTTTTCATGTAATACAAGCACTTCGTGCTTGGTCTGCGACGCAAGTCTCACTACATTAGTTGCTCGCTTCGCTCGCGTGTAATGATGGCTTGTGTTCATGTGCTGTGGTCATGCATGTGCATGACCTCTGGTGGCGCAGGCATGTTGCAGTGATTCCATAAGGAGTTGCGCTCCCTTGCATTAAGAAGACAACTCCAAGTCCATAGCCCGAGTTCCAACACCAAAGAGTCGGGTGGGGTGGGTCGGGCACCCACCCCGCCCTTGGTCAGGGTTGAAGGCCTAAGGCTATGGCCCCGCCCCGGCAGCGATGCCTGGGGACCCGGTCCCAAAGTCCTAGCACCACCCGGAACCAAGATCCTCACCGGCAGCATCGTAACATATATAAATCAAGTCTCTAAGAGGATCTTCGCTGTCGGCATAGCCTGAGTTCTAACACTTATCCGGCGGGTGGGGTGGGTCGAGCACCCACCCCACCCTAGGTCGGGTCCGAGGGCCTAAGGCTAGGGACCCACCCCGGCAGCGATGCAGGGGAACCCGGTCCCAAGGTCCTAGCGCCACCCGGGGCCGAGATCCTGACCGGCAGCATTGCAACATATATGAATCGTCCCGATTTTCGACCCCAAATCTGATTGGAGGATGGCAGACCGCAGACCGTAAACCGTAGACCGTAGACCGTAAACCGTTTCGTCTTTAGTTATATGATATACATTGGATATTAGAGACAAAGTGAGGATAAACTACCACAAAAAACTTTTAACTTGATGCGTACTATTTTTGCTTTTAGAGCAGATATTTGGGGCTCTTAAGTCAGATGGAATGTACTAGAACATAAGAATATGAAATACTAATAGTGATATTCTACCTCTAACACTGAGGGTGAGCGAGTCTTCTAGATAGTAGCTGTTCGTCTTTCCAGGTTGTGACGTGTTATCAGCTATGAATGGAACACTGTAACATACAATAACACTCATTTACACTTACATGTATGTACATAATGATACTGTAAAACATATTATTTGTAAAGAAGTACTGGTCAAGAAATATTTGAAAAAGATCATAAGTTGCTTATCGCATATAATGTGACACCATTTAAGTTGATATAATTTAGTAAGTAGTTCACAACATCCCAAATTGGTATTAAATAAAGTTGGACGGAGAGGATATAAGTAAGTACATATATATTATACAATCATGAGGTAGCTAAGGATAAAAAACGATTGATATAGCGTTACAAATACCTTGCAATGTGAACACAACCATCTGAACAGGCTAAAGCGAGTAAACCGAGTCGACCCAACTTACTATCCTACAACAGATGTACAAAAATACATATCATGGCTTACATTCCAATAAATAAAATTTGGTAATCATTTGAATATTAGGAATGGTGGATACTGGGTACTACCAAAGCTCAATGACCTATAATCTGAAGCAGAATGCCTCCAGACTGGAATTTTCTCATTTGAAAAGACGTTCAGCTTTGAGATAGCTAAGAAACTTCTATAACAAACATTACGTTGCGCCTATAAAAAGTAAATGCTACACATGTCAATGTAATGTTGACCGGCCAATGGAACGACGCTCGAAAAAGCACCAAATATTTTATTCATGTTCAGATTAAAGATACAAGAAGACCAAATGATCAACTATAATGACGATATATTGAAGTTAAGCTTTTCAGAGTTGCCTACACATAATTTATGAAGTAGCCTATAGTTTACCTATAATACATACAATACATCAACATGTATGGTATATCAACACGTACGATATATCAACACATACGATATATCACCACGTACGATATATCAACATATACAATATATTATTACATACCTGATTAGGAGGAATGAAGCCACCATCATAGCACCATCTTATCTGATTTACATTACCAAAATTATGTTTGAGATTCACTAACATGTCCATGTTTACTTTGGTCATACCTCTACAATATACCAAGAGATACAGTGTATATACATGTAGGCTACCCCTACAGTGTACACACAGTTATATCAGTGTCAAATATTCCGTGACTTAGTGACAGAGCAATGGCTGGGTATTTCCCAGCATTCCATTGTCATTGGTTACTGAAAGGAGTGGCAGAGCAATGGTTACACTGAAATCCTAATGGAGAAATCACATATACAGACACGTATTACTATATGAACAAGTGTCTCGACATGAAAGATTTTGAAATTCAAATTACATTATATGTTCTATTTAGTGTTTTTAAGTCACGAAATCCAATGATGCAGAATAACAATAGATGAACATATTAGGTGCAGTCTTGCCTAGGAGTGTTTCACTTTCAACCATTTTAGAGCCAGACAGAACTTAGGTATCACATACATGTACAGTTATCTAGCCACATCGCTAGCATGTGAGAGAAGGAGAGGGTTCTATACCCATAGCAAAAGAGGGGAGGATGTGAGAAAGCACAGCCCACAACCTGTAACCACCTCACACTACTGTCACAACTTTAGCACTTCAATGTAAAACCTAAACTGTTTATCCATACAGAGAAGCTGTAACATAGTGGTTAGATTCCAATTCCCTTTAGGACTGTCGGAAGTCTCTTAAATAGATTGCATCACAAACTTAAGTTTTGTGCCCCTTGGGTTGCATACATTATAAAGCCATTTTGCTAGCTACAGGTAAACATACACGTACATGTTTTGGGCAGTGTGCTGCTATTTTGCTATTTATAATGAAATCTTTGATTTAACATTGAAACACGGAACCTTGGTTGTTACCACATTTTTAGAACCATAACTTGGTTTTTGAAGTTAGCATAATTTGTGTTTATATTTAATCTATTACTTATCTCTGCTGTGGGCCGCACTATCAAACTTGTAATAAGCAGTAATGCTATAGTGGAAACACCTAACAAACAAAGTTATGTTCTGTGTATAGAGCGATTGGCTAAACACATATCAACCTCCCTATATTAAATATAATATACTATGTATCTAATCCTGCACGTTCAGATTGCCCAAAACACTTCATTTTACAATTACTGCGGGGGGGGGGGGGGGGGGGGGGAGGAGGAGGCGGAGGTTGGGGCTCCAATAGATACAGATGAAATCTCCAAGACTGAGCTCTGGCTAACCATCCAGTGATCAAGGATATATATAAAAATATATCTGAATATGATCCGTTGGATAATCTAGAAATGATATAGATTTAGCAGTTGTATTAGGGATAAAACACATGATATATAGTGTGCCAAACATGTTGGATAGGTAATTAAATGCTACAGCTGTCCACTCTGCAATTATAATCTTAATATCTACATGTATTTATATAAAACAGTTCCTCTGACACTCTCTGATAATTATACAGGAATATTGATTAGAACAGTTATAAAGGTGTGGAAGTATGAGGTGGCCGACACTTTGCCACAGGAGACCCTGAAACGCTGATCAAAAATTCTTCCTCATGGAGAACATTACAAATACTAGCACTGACTTCGACATTACGGAAGGATTTATTATACCGAACTGTAAAGGTTTTGACAGACAATGCACGTATCCAGAGTATGAATATGCCATCATTGTGATCAACCTGCTCTCTTTTATCATCAATATCCTTCACCTCGTTGTTTTAAGCCGCCAGAAGAGTTTAAAGGGGACACCATATTTGTATGTACTACAGTACATCGGTGTTTTAGATATATTGTCATCTGTCGCTTACATCGTTAAGGTACAGTGTTTCTTTCACGTGGCCTTAGCTCAAGCTCCACGGTGGTGCAGCCTTCTTAAGCAAATACTAACTGATACTGTAACATTGTATCGGTACACGATTCTAGCTGTGGGATGTGTTGAGAGATATATTGCCGTATGTTTACCATTTAAACATAAGACGAGCTTCTTTACGCGATACTTAAAGACATGGAGTTGCCTGCTATTCCTAGTGGTATTGGGACTATTTACCACCCGCGAAGTAATGTCACGGAACAGAATGTGTGTCCATCCAGTCATTGGTGTAATGACGGGATCTCTGCTGAATAACATAGTATTCCTTTCCGTAATACTAGCGCCCTCTATCGTTTCCACTACATTGCTGATACTAGTGTTCCGAGAGCTTCGGAAGATGAGGGCAAGGAAACAGTCAAAAACGTTTGATGAGGTCGAATCCGCTTCAAGATACATTTGTATTATATTCGCTGCCTTCATGGTGTGCTTCTTACCAGTAGTTGCCTCATTTCTCACCAAGCTGTTTAAAAAGAGCCCAACAGAGTGGACAACGATGGGTGTTACATTTTTCAATTCCTTATATGGTATCGCTAACACGTTAATCTATGGCTGGATGCATGAACGATACCGAGCTGAACTGATCACTATTCTAAGATGTGGCATAAAACAAATAAAAACTCTGAATACAGACGTCCAATGTAAGGTTAATAAACAGGAACCTTGAAACAATTGGTGTGCTACCTGCCGGTGACGATAGTGGTAATGAATATAGAACTAGCGAACACAATGGCTGCCAGAACATTATATAATCAACATTATTGTTACAATACTTAGAAAAATAGGTTGTGTATTTAAGTGGAATTAATATGATATATAATTTAAACTGTAACATTTCCATTAAATTTAAATAAGAAAAAAAATCAGTTATTCTACGCTATTATAGTCCATTTACCGATGCCATGTAAATTGTCAGTTTATTATATGCCATGTAATGCGAATTTATTCTGTTAGAATTCCAACATTTTGTATAGTAAAGTTGTATTTCTGTGTCAGATTTTATTGATGCTTTTCTCTAGAATTTGTGTTTTTCGTAGTATTTCCTATTTTGTTGTAGAGCTAAATAAATGTTCATGTACAAAATATTTACTCACTAGAGGTGCTTATGAGAAATACCATCTAAAGTTTATCAGTACCACATCCATTACTATACTGTGAAGTTATGGCTCATGTGCACATTTAACAAAAAATCACAATATTTCAGAAGAATGTTTTTCTTCAAACTTTGAATAACATGTTTTTGTTACAATATTATTATTGCAGATAAAAGATTCTCAAGTGAGTTGTGGAAAATAGTTCTTAGTAAGCTAACATTTCAGGGTATGGAGGTGACCTGTCACTGATGGCATATAAACATTGAAGAATATTATAATAATAACAATATTCACAATATGCATAATAAAAATTCACAATATGCATCTATATATACATGCATATAATTATGTATATATACATTGCACATGTATATGCATGTATATGCATGTACAATACAAAGTGCAGTACAAAGTACAAAGTACAGTACATGTACAGTACATGTACTGTACTTTGTACTGTACATGCATATACATGCATATACATGTGCAATGTATATATACATAATTATATGCATGTATATATAGATGCACATTGTGAATTTTTGGGTATTTACATGATTAATCCGGCCTCTGAGACCGTCACTAACAGTATACTACTGAGGCAGAGCAGTAGAAAGCACATGTGTTTATCTCTGAAAGAACCAGATTCAGTTTAAAACATTTTCTTGTACATCACTGTCCTTCAGCATCCTGAGCTATTAACAATGCTATGTTCACACTAACAGTGACGAGGACATAATATTTCATATTGTTTAACGATGGTTTGGCTCCTAAGATATTGGAGGTGGAGATGTATTTAATATTGCCCAGTTAGATGTAAAGTAATTAGGCTAGAAGCATTCAACTAAACAACATTGAAATGAGTGATGAACTTTTCCAATTTTCTTCCCAACTAAGAATTTTAAATTTCGGATCAAAGTCTTTTAGATAAGCAGTTTCAGGACCCATTGAGATAAACATACTAACCATCTAAAATCAAAACCATAACAAAAACAAACTTATAAATCCGCTAAACTGTTCTATTTTGAGTTTTGAAAGAGTAATCCCCCTCTTGTCGTTCGATTCCGCCTATGATACACGAAAAAAACTTTATTTGGTTTTTTCAAGATGTGAAGTTGCGATAATGTAAACAGCCCAGAGGACTAATTGCAACAATTCAATTTGAATAATTAAACGTGCACGTTATTAAAACTTTATTAAAACGTTTCAAAACCTATGTAGATTGTTTGTATCCTACATGGTCATGTATATATATTTGCATAGCGTCTCACGTGCATATTCATGCTTTGCCACTTAGATATACACAATAGCATAATCACAGCTGTGGATTAAGTTTAAATATATGGAATTGCGAAATAATTAATTCATATCCAGGTAGTAAATGATGACATTGAAGACTAAAGACATTACTAATCATACATTTCATACAGGTGGGAATGATATACATAGGTATTATCATAATTAGTTGAATGGCTGCCTAGCTTGCTATATTCGGTTATAATTATATATGGAAAGACAAACACATTCGTTCACCTTGGGGATAACATTGTAATTATAATTATAATTAATCACTAAATAGTGTAATTTTTACAGCTATTACTCCAGCATTACAGTAATAATTCTTGTCTGCCTACACCTGCAGATATAAATTATAAGTACAATAATAGACCATTAGCTATTTTTAGCATAAAAAAGTTATATTCAATAATGGGTTACAATTTACTGTGTCTCCAATTTCATTAGTGGGAATAAAAAGGACCATACATCCCTATCCCACACAGATTATTGGTAGATCGTCTATATTACATGTAAGGATGCTATAACCATGCTAAATGTAATGATGCACACCATTGAACCCCTTCAAACCTTTGCAATTATACACGTACCATTTTAAATCATCCCAAATATAACACTTGATTTCCCTTCTCCAGCAGACAACTGTTTACCTCAGTTTATCTCAGGGGGAGTGAGAATACTATTGTAATATATTATACCTCATTGGTCTATGTTATACCTAGAACTAAACATAGAACAATGATGTACAGACTATTCAACTGATGATACATCTACAGCAGGGGTTCCCAACCTTTTTAAGCCTAAGTACCCCTTAGAAATCATGTAGCAAACAACGTACCCCCTTGTAAAACTGTGTTTAATCAAGGATGTCGTTGGTTTAATTCAATTAATATTACATGTATGCATTATCAAAATGTAGCATGGTATGAAATTTGTATTTATCAATAATATTTTAATGATAACTACGTAAGATAAGATTATAGTGTTGTCTGGCTTTTACACTGGTTTAGCTCAACTTCATTTGCATCAGTGAGCCATTCGATGTTCAGTTCAGTAATGGATAATGATAATTCATAAAGTCTGTAACTGAAAATCACTGTCAAAAATATATTAAGCTAATAACTTGTTTTGTACCCCCTAGATTTGTAAAATGTACCCCAGGTTGGGAACCCCTGATCTACAGCATGGTGTAGTATGAGTCGTCCCCTCTTCAGTTCAGTGTACCTTGATCTCAGTTAGTGCATCATATACAATTTATGGTAGCAACTATTGGCCAATAGCACGCAAGTGAACAAATTTGAACAGAGGATTATAATATAATGTATACAATGTATTAACTATACTGAAACCTATGGTTAAATTGAAATAAGATAATAATAATTATTATGACCAGCAACAGATTGGAGGGAAGATAACTCCAAATGAATGATAGACTTAAATTTGGCCTGAATTAACCATCATGGTTGACTGTACTGTAAACTACGCTAACAATTCTACATTAAACACATAGGCTAAACTCACGTTTTGAGGTCCTGTATCCACCATATGCTGATGTTTCCAGGTGCAGTGTATGTTTTACTGAAGTTCACCTTTTCGCTGTCAAACACAACGGCAAAGTATTCCTTTCTCTCCAGACAATGAATAGATGACTTTGGAAATGGGCACCAACTCAGTAGCTTAATGGGCTTACCCAAATACTGTATGTAAGCATCTAAACAATAAACACAATTATATTATGTAATATCATTTTACTTCCTGTATCTTTACATTCACATGTACAAGTGCATTTTAACGTGTACAACTACAATACTATTACATGTACAAGTGCATACATATGCTTGTGCATTTTACTTGTACATGTATATAGATTTGTATGATCAGGCCTATAAATGTTTATATTTAGTTATAATTATTACATGTGCATTAAGAATACACAAACATATATTCAGTATAATCATGACTCTTAGCTTCATATTAGATACATAACAGCGTCCTGAGTCTATAGTTAGCACTTTATCAATACCAAGACTTGGACATGTGGATATAATATATATATAATATATATATATATAACACACATGTATATTATATAATATATATATATAACAGCATCATGACTCTTTGTTTAGCAGACTTGGACATGTGGATAAAATGATATACACAACATATCCGAGGACTTCTATCATCATGAGAATCAAGATGGAAGATGTACGCATAGACTATGACTCACTTTTATGGTTCAGCGATTCGCCCACCTCCAGTTGGTGTATATCTTTAGATGTATTGAGGGTAAACGAAGGGCTGGAGGTTATTATTTCACTGTCGACATCTCTACAAACACAGTACAACATGACTTTTGTATATAAATAGAATACCTATATAAACAACATAATACACAGCATATGTGTACACATATCTGCAAATAGATAAATGACTAATGTGTTGCTTGTAATTGTTTAAAAGGCATTAGTAATATACAACAACCCCTTAGCGATATATACTGAAGCTTAAAAGACAAATATATTGCACAATGAAAGATATCGGGTTATGAGTATCAAATATTTCTATTTTCAGACATACTTACAATGTAGGTAATTTAATTTTAGCAAGTCTACAATTTAGTTACACAACAATAAATAAAATATCTACATTCAGACTGAACTTACTCTGATTTTAGATTCTCCACAGTGGGTAGAAAGTCTGGTATTCTAGTATTCAAGTCAGCATGAAGTGATGTACACAGAGTGCTGCCCGAGAATTTACTAGGAACCCCATCATTTGAGTAATGGCTGCCCCTGAACGTATTGTCTTTATTGCGTACTCTCCTTTGCTTTGGCTCCGTGTCTATTGATGAAATATAAACATTGAAGACCGTATCAAAGATCAAATACAGAATATATGTACTACTGCTGGATGGTTTTGATTTGCACCTAAATTCAGTTTCTTTGCTAATTTTTCAAGAAAAACTGAATGATACCGAAGTTGTCTTCTACCTCATGGTTTAATTCGGTTTTTAAATTCAAGAAAAAAACTAAATCGAACCGAAAATTTAATACTCAATGTTGGGAGTTGTCACACTCAGCCATTTTGTGTCCTTTGTAGCTACACACTAGCTTTGAACAAAGATATGTACATGTAGATGTATAAGTTAGAAAAATCAAGTCCAAATTTTGCAATGAGTATGAATCCAAATTGCTTTAATATTAGCAAGCACGAGAAACTTTCTTACGCTAAACATTTCCACTTTAAGGGTAACTATGTATTGTGATATCTTATAGAACAAAGAAATTGACTACACGAAGATAGTATATTGTGTCCTACCATCTTGGAGATTGTCACTATCCTCAAGGTCATCATCATCATCCCCGTCAGTTAGACCTTCACTGCTGATGTCATCGTTATCTGCAGAATTGTATTCATCATCGACTTTTTGACCTTTCTTTTTCTAAAAAATATTTTTGTCTGATAATTGGTAAATGTACGCATTACCATGAAACAATGTTGTAACGGCAACAATATATTTTATCCATAAACATATTTTGCAAAACAAAATAGATTTTGTTATGGCATGCCTGCCCCTTAGATAAAACATACCAGTATATTTCTAATTACAGACTCTTAACTTGAAGATGGTCTATTGAGCAAAAGATTACATTTAGCCATCAGTCAGTCAGTTGTATTCCTGAACACACACAAGAGTGTCAGTGTTAACATGCATATACTAACTTCATGTACACATACATGTACATGTATATTAGCTATATGTACACATATATCAGCTACATGTACACACATAGATCAGCTATATGTACACATATATCGGTAACATGTAAACATATACTGGTTACATGTACACATATATTGACCACATGTACACATTTATTAGCTAGGAGTAGGAGGTGGCTCAGTGGGTTAGAGCGCCTGCTCTGAGACGCAACAGCGCTAAAGGTCAAGGGTTTGAATCCTGCTGACTACTTGGCCTTCGCGCCACAGGTGTGCTTCTGCCTACCTGCAAACTGAGAGCAAAACTGGCGCAGCAATTGCTGCCTTACCCTACTATCTCACCGCAAGTCTTCGGGTTAGGAGTGTGACTAACCCTTGGGATTTTAATAAATATTTTTTCATCAACATGTACACATATATTGGTTAGGGGTATGTACTTACTTTTTCGTGAGACTTGACATGTTTGAGGACGTCTTTTTCTGAATGGAACCTTTTACTGCACTTTCTACATCCCCAGGTGTGCACGTCCAGTCCATTATTAGGACATGTCCAGTAGTGTTCAGTGATTTCTTCAATCTTTTTGCGTTGCACTTCACAGCCCTAATTACAAAACATCTATATATAAATACATATACTGAATTACCAGGGAAACATAGACTCTGTTTCAACTACTTCAATTTAATTATCTTAACTACCTATGCACCAAACAATAATCCATTTCAAAATTCCGTTTGATTGGATAGGCACGAAAATTTGACAAGCAAGCTATACTAAATAGTCTAAATCGCAGTGTAGAACTATCAAGGAGTCCACAATGAGACAACTTCAAATGATGTAGCTGAGAGATTTCTACTTGGAGTTGCTTGTCCCCACACTGTACCGACACCTACATTATACTGCCATTACATGCAGTGATATTGGACACCCATCATGGCACACTCTAACCTTGTGAGTACAGAGTGCCAATGTACACTCTTACTTTATGAGTACAGAGTATCATGTTACACTCTTACCTTGTGAGCACAGAGTATCATATTACCCTCCTCAGCACATTTATTCCACATATCGAGTGTCTCCTGTGAGGGGACAGTCATTAAAGGTGTACTGTACATATCCTGCCAATTTATTTCTTCCTTGTCTTCAGTGAACCCTTTAATTACCTGTCTAGCTCTATAATATCCACAACCAAACCCAGACTACATTACGCTATTAAGATAATATTACATGTACGAGTATAATATTGTGGTGTGAAGTATTTTGTTCAAACAGTATAACATAATGTAACATTACAAAATATAACATAATAATGACATGGATATATTACAGTGTTGCAATAGGGACCCATGCAGGACTGGCTCAAGGACATATCACACATTCCTTCTTGGGTAAAGCAGTAGAGTAGGTGCGGTAGGTTCCAGGACCCCATAATATACCCAAACTTGTACCAGTTACCAGCTACATACTTGGTTGCTGCTCTTCTTTTTCTAGATCCCTCTCTAGGTTGTTCTGCATTCTTTTGCTGCAACTTCAGTTCTTGCTTAGCCTCCTGCCTCTTCTTGCACACTACCATGTGTTGCTGTTTCCAGAACACAACGTATTCCTTCCCACAGAGCGAACATTGTTCCTTTTCTTTCTGCAAGCAAGACAGGAGTATCCCAACAGGTAGAAGGTAGGTAGGTAGGTATGTAGATAAGTATGTAGGTAGGTAGGTAGGTAGGTAGGCAGGTAGGTAGGTAGGTAGGCAGGTAGGTAGGTAGGTAGGTAGGTAGGTAGGTAGGTAGGTAGGTAGGTAGGTAGGTAGGTAGGTATGTACGTAGGTAAATGTGTAGTAAGGTAATCAGGTGAGTAGGTAGGATTGTAAACATACATGATATAATTATTATACTGTATATAGAAATGCAGGGTCTCACACAGTACAGTGGTTCCGATGTTATGATGTTATAAGTACATAATATGTATGTAATGCATGGAAACCCACTCTAACTAACCTATTAACATCCTTCCGTCCTTATAAGTATAGTAGATTTGGGTCATTATATGATAGGAGTGCCACTAGTGTACTTACCTTGTCTGAGAGACACCACTGCACATGCTGTCGGTAGTAGCCAACTGTCTTAATTTCCTTCTTGCAGTTGAAACAAGTCAGCTTGCCGCCCAACAACGAGGCTATTTGTTTGAGAGACTTTATGTCATCCGTACCCTCAGGTGTTGTCTTTGAATACTGCAACCAATCAGATATAATGTAACTATTTATTATACACAGTAGCAATAGAAGACCGGAATGCGAATGAATTAGCTTTTGAATTATGGGAAGTTGTCTTATTTGCTAACTTTAGGTTAACTCTCAACCCAATAGCCACATTCGTATAGCTGAATCTCGAGCTAGCAAACCTGCATACAGTAGTACACCTACATGCAGCTGTTCTAATGGAATTAAAACAGTCATACTAAAAGAAAAAAACTATCATACACAAAACAAAACTATCATCACATACATCAGGATAGGGAAATAGTATTACTTGAGACATATTTATACAATGTACATGTGTATACATACGCACCTGTAGGCCTACACGCACCTGTAGGCCTACACGTATATTATATAGGTTACACGTACCTATAGGTTACACGCACCTATAGGCCTACACGTATATTATATAGGTTACACTTACATGCTTGCTACTGAGTAGAAGCAAACAGAATCTTTATAATATTAGCTGTGAAAAGATAAAAGAAAACTGAAAAACTTGTTCAACTTTATCAGATTTGATTCCGCTTTAATAAAATAGAGGACACTGTGTGCTTGTCCACCTCGAAATGTAACATACACTAAAAGTTGGATTACATATTTGTATAACCATCAGCCAACAGGATATGCACATATCAATCAGCATTGGATGTATAGGAAAGCATTACCAGTAGAGTGTGGACTCTAGCGTAGTGGAACTTCATCTTGTGAAAGACATCTACAGTAAACTGACAATGCAAGCATTGCAGTGTCTAAAACAGGTGAACAATTACTTAATATAATATAAAAATTACCCACATATATTCATGACATACTATGATAGCTAAACTAGTGTACTTCTACGGAGATAAACAACTTTGGAGTTTACATGGTTCACACACAGATATAACTTGGGTTACATAAAACAATGTTTTCTCTGAAAATAATGTCATTTCACTCAATGACCTCTCTACAGACTCATCCAACATATAAACCAAAGAGAGTAACAGGAAAGAGGGATCACTTCAGCCAAAAACTGTCTCAGCCTGCCTCCAAAAGCAGTACGGATTAAGTAAAGAGTTATGCTACCTTGTGTACAGATCCGCTATAATGATTGGCGTTCTTCAGACCAATAAGAAGCGTTTCCTTACAATGGGTTCGTATAAACCCTCTATTTCCATTAATGAGATATCAATAATTATATGATCCTAAATATAACAATCTTCGATTACAATCGAACAAATACCCAAAATATCAGTAGGCAAACGGTGGGAAAGCTGACTGCGGACCGTCGGTACCACCAAATTGGGCGTATTTGGTAGACAGGGTATTATCATTGAGTGATCCCTCTTTCCTTTTACTCTCTTTGTATAAACTACATGTTGTGTGATGGAAACTGATAGTAATAATAACAAGTACTAGTAGTGGCGACTAGTTTGTTCAATGTACCTGATTGAGTTCTTCTTTCTCTTTTTTTGCCTTCTTGATACCCGACTTTCCAGACTTTTTAATTGGCTGGGCCGAGACATCCTATAATTACATGTATTAAATGCGATTAACTAATACTCGTGTTTGGTACGAGACTATTTTAAACGTGTTCACACGAGAAGAATATCGGGAGCAGCCGTGGCCTAGTGGTAAGGGCTCTGGACTTCCATGTGGGAGTCCCAGGTTCAATTCCCATAAGGGTCATTGGTGGTGTTAGGAAGAGCATCCAGCCACAATTGCTCCTGTGCCTCATATAAACTTTGCCTTGGTACAGTGCCTTCCCCACCCCAATTAAGAAAAAAATGCAGATCTCTTTAGATCATTGCTTTCTTACCTGGGATTAATAGTGGGAAGTAAAATTGGTAAGTTTTTTCACACAGTAAGTATATGCATGTATATGTACGTAGCTTTCTATGATCTTAAATTTGTCATACACCTCTGGTTGACTGGCGAAATTAATCAACTCTTCTAAGGCTGTCCATTTATTGAGAACTGAGCACATAGGAGTTATCACACCTTCAATATGGAGTAAATCTATATATACAGCCAACTACACCAATGATCATATACAAAATTTCTGTATGCTCTTCAGCGTCATTTACCTAGAAGCCTAGACAAGACAACTCTAAATAGGTGACACATTTTAGCAGAAGTTGGCTGTCTTGAAGAGGTCAGTGGTTTCAGTAAGAACTATTAATAGCTCAAGATCGTACTATTAACAATTAATAATAATATCATTAGTGTGAGATGTAGTTCAGTTTGAACCATGTGAATAACATGTTTTAGTGTTCTACACAAACTAATCAAGCAATACCCAAAAAGCTCATAATTGCTAACTTCAACCTAGTGTAATCAAATAATTCAAGGTTAAATTTTGAATGAGTATAAAAATGATTTAGATAGAGTAAGAAAAAAATAACTATCAGCACCCCTTCAATAAGCTAACTACGTTTTTTACCAGTAATTTAACGACCAGTCATGTGACACTGTTAGTATAATATTACTACATACAGAGAGATATACAGCACATCTAATTACCTCTACAAACATAGAGAGATATAGTACATTATCTACCTCATCAGAGATGGAGTCTGTTTTGCTTGATTTGAGAGATCTCCTCTTTGGCCTTTCTAATTCAGTCCGTTTAGATTCCTGGTTAAAGAACTGATTCATGTAATGAACATAAGTAATTGTCATGTTATTTGCTTCTAATCCCTCTTAACTACATTATAGTAATCCTAAACTCAACAATGTAATAAAATACTAAATAATTAATTCTATTTGGAGCGCAGCTCCTGGCTGTAACACGCCCACATACACTCCTACATACAGGTAATTAACACAATACATGTAATAATCCCAGGTGATATGGTGGTCATGTGGAGTTCAGATAAGCTGATGCCAAGGTTCAACTTAATGGATTATTCTATATTCTACTTGATTCTAAGAGCCAACATATTAAACTATAGAAAAACACCTCAGATTCTCCATTCTTATCCTGGTCAGATTTCCCAGGAGTTGGAGTTTTCTGCCCACGGGTCTTTCTTTCTGATCTTGTAGGTGGTTTCTACAACAGGACAACCAATCATAGGGCTGCATTGTAGACTTCTACCCAATAGATGTGTACATCATGGCTCTATGGGCAGTCTTGGAAAAATGGGAAAAAACGTCCATCGTATTTCTGTGGAACTAAATAGAATAGATGGACACCAAGAACAGTCTGTTGGTGCCAAATTGAAAATCAAGTTCTGTTCACCGTTCAGCATTACCTTTCAACAAAAAATCCCCATCGATTAGAGAGTAAAAGTCTAAACATACCATCTCAATTAGTATGTAAAACAGCACTAGCTGTGATCATGGGCAGTGTAAACTATGATTGCAATCGGAATAGTTGAATATCGTGTGACCAGTAAAAGTAATAGCATACATCCACACTTTTCTCCAACTCTTCAGAGGTTTTAGCCCGTCGGCTTTGTCTTCTTTGGGTTTGTTTTTCTTCTTGGAGTTCTTCTGTAAGCTCAGTGCCATTACCCTGTAAGCATGGAGATAGTATACAGCTGAACAGTCAGCTAATCAGCAGTAATGCTTACGAACTGCTACTAAGTAGTTTCAAGGTGATAGCATTACATTACACAGAAGATTTTCAAGATTATTCAGCAACGGATTATTCCTGAAATACTTTGGCATCACAACAACAAGGCATTTATTTGGCATTTACCAGATTAGGTGCATAGTTTCAGTAAACAAACTTGAATAGGAGATTAAATCAGAGTGTTACATAATTTTAGATCATGACTGTAGCTTCCATTCCTGTGTATGCACACAATGTTTATTACACTTGCATTACGGGCAGGTAAAGCATTACTGAGCCAACATAAAACCAATAAGAATATTAAATGCATAAGAATCGTACGTTCTCCTGCTGAGGGTCCTGATCACTAACTGAAGATGTTTTGGCAGCTCGACTTGACCTTGACGATGTTCGCTCAGGAACCTAACAAATAATTGAGCATATACATGTACCATGTATGACATAATGCGTCCAATGAGACTAATAAACACTATTGTAATTAATCCCTATTTTGATATTCAGTTCATAAATATTTTGGAAATTGGTAATGGGTGTAAATGTTCAACTCTTATGAAAAATATAACTTGGTGCACAAAGATCGTAAATCAATAGGGCTAGAAAAAACGCTACATATTTTTTAAAATTCTAGTTTTCATCAATTACATGCTGCTCAGACACCACAGGATGGTGTTGTATTGGAATTTTGTTGCTGGAAATAAAATGATTGTTATAAGGCTCATAGGGTTATGGGAAAGAGTCCACTTACTCCATTCTATTCATGACTTACAGATTCACCAAATCACCGACTCTGTAGTCAATGTCATAAACCCTCTTTCATGGTGGTAGCTTTTCCCCAGTATAGACAGTACATCCCCAAGTTATGTGACCAAATGCATGACTATTGACAATTCCAGTGCATATATTGAGAGAGCGTTCTCCACGTTTGGCATAGGGCCTAGTTCTCCCAACATAATAAACAGGATGAGGATTGAAAAAGCTGGCAGACCATATTTGTATGCTAAATGGTATCTCTATAATTATGAAGCATTTACTGTGCCTACTCTCCACATAAAAATAAACCAGACTATAAGTCTCAACTGACTAGTCGGCCTAATTAGAGAATAAAGGTAAATCTGGACAAATTCAGTGAAAACATTAAAGACCAGAAAAATCCAACCTTGATTTTACATATTATCATAGCAATGTACACAAACCTGTTCTTACCGGTTTATTCTTTATCGATATTTCTGTTTTCTTTCTTTTAAGGCTAGTCTCATTTTCATCACCTTTATTGTTAGTTTGCTTTTTTAGTTCGCTACTCTTGATGGAGCTTTGTGAATCTGAAACATTAGTTTGACTGGATGGTTTCTTAGATCTTTTACTATCGGATGTGGACATGACGTCTGATTCATCTTTAGAATCACCAATACCAATCTTCTGAGAAGAGAAATTGGAAGCTGACTTTTGAGCAGTTTCACCTTTGCGTTGAGTTTTTGTCCCTGACAGTTGTGATAGAGGTGTATCATCGTCTGATGATACTGGTGGCAGGCCTTCAACCTTGTCCTTTGGTTTTTTTGGTATTTTAAAGGAAGTTAATGCTTTCACGGGTATTATTTCTTTTATTGCATCTTTGGACAACTTTTTGTTTGTAGATTTAAAGAGATTTTCAACTGACTCCTGCTTCGACTTTCTAGGGTTGGTCTTCCTGGCTGACATATCTTCAAATGAGCTAAAATTCCACAACAGACCTATGTTACATCGCAAACAGAATAACAAGCGATATGAATTCTTTAGAATAAGAATAGATAACCTATTGGAATAGTTAGCCTATAAGCCCAACTATATCACTTAATGCAAGACTGTTTATGATTTATATTAAGTATTTCAAGCTAGAAATTTTCATTGCCTGTGTTAAGATGTAGGCTACAAGTTTTACAAAAAAGAGAACTGAAACGTAGAAGTTTATAACTCAAACTAACAATTCTTATTCACCTCTCAGACTGACTCAGCCAGTCTTTGATAAATAAATAAAAGTATTATATTTATTATTATTAATTTAATAGTCTAATCAAGAAGTAAGAGGTTTAATAGTAAATAGTTACAGTTAACTTAAAGTACAAGTTAACAGTTATTTAGTATTATTTTCTATATATAATACTAATTAAATTATAATAATATTAAGTGCTTTATTATTTCAATTAGTAATAATACTCATAAGTCATATAATATTTATTGATCATGTGAATAAAAAAACCTTTTGGAATGGCAGGAAGCTACACAAAAGTATGTGCAATGGAATAGTGGTATCTCATGCGCCCAATAGGAGAAAGGTAAACAATAATGATATAGTAATCAACCCAATAATAGGACTGCGAACTTAGGGCGCGATACGATAAACAGACTATTGATCAAACGATTGGTTAGTAGGACAAGGATTGTGGCAGAATTGTAGATAGAAGACAACTCTATCAACGAGCTATTCAATCTCTGTGATATTGGCAGAAGTTTATTCACGCCTTCGACCTTCGTCCTTCTGCTGTAGCACACATTTGTGCTGCATAATTTACATACATAGTACATACAAATACACCATACAAGTAGCTTAGAGTTACCTCCTCTATGGCACACACTCATACAGGTAAGAACTATCTAATAAGGGGAACATAGTTACATTCAATCACATTATTTAATTCATCTACAGATCAGATACTGTTCATGTACAAAGCAGGCTATATAAAATATTGTAGTGAGGTCTAGAGGCCATAGTCTACAACATGTACCAGAGAAAGTACATGATGTGCAGTGCCAGCCAGGCTAGAAATATAAAATTATATTACAAAACAGAGTACAGACTATGCATGTATACATGTACATCTTCCAAGGCAGAGTGTTACAAGGTAGAGTGGTTTAGGACAAGAAATATCATCATACAGATATGAAACTCACTGAATTAACAATAGAATAAACCATCAAGAGCAACAAGCTACCCTAGGAGGTGGTATACATTGGATTAAGTGTTGCTGGTAAACAAATTTATCTTTGTGATTTCAGGTCAGTCAGCCCTATATCATCTGCTTCCTCGGTCTCAATTCTACTGTAGGTCTTGATTCATTTCATTATAACAGTCAATATAACAACATAAGAATAAACAACTAAGTGTGATAAAAGGAGAGCTATCTACTGGGCACCTGAGAATCCACTTTGTCTCTTTCCTACCTTGATTGCACACACAGCAAAAAAGTTGAAAATCAGAAGAGGTGCAAACCTAACCAGTAATCCATTGCTGATGGAGAGCCAATGACTTGAATAATGTCTAAGCCCCACTAAATGCTGTAGAAAGTGGAAAGAAATACAACGCTTCACAAGGCAGTTAGTAGAGAATGTGTTGCCTATTAATATGTGCAGAGGTTCCCTTGGTGCGGCATGGACCAGTGTATAGTCCATACAGTTGAACACAAAGCCAAAGGCTCTGGCCAAGCACAGATAATTGTGCTTCTTCAGGTGCTTGGAAAAATTCTTTCAATTACTTTAGATCACACCCCCCTCCCCCCAACAAAAACTGGTCGATTGTTTTGATGCATGATTGTATCATGTATTTTGTTTTTAACGCAGAACTGAAATAGAGAGAGTGTTTTGAATGGCATTACAGTCTGATTCACTCATCAACACCTTCTAGCAGATTTCTGTTTTACTGCAACACTGTCCATAATTAGCTTGATGGCAAAATAATTTGTTATATCTACAATGTAAATTATAAATATAGCAGCCAGGCAAGAAGCACATCTTGTTCTCTAACCTAATTGCATGATATAAAAGGAATTCAAAAAAGTTGATTTTAGACTGGGTTCCATTGTCTCCAAATAGTTTTTGTCAAAGTTCTAAAACAAATAAACAGCAACCTCTAAATTTTATTTGGAGAACTTGAAACTACTTTTCAAAGGAGTAAAGCATAGTAGTAAATAATGTATAACAATATGTGATGTAGGGCTTAGTGTTAAAGTAATGCAACATCTAAAAAATTGCACCATTCTACAAGTGTTCATATAGTCTTACATTTCATGATTATTAATAAATAATAACAACTTGAACTTCAGTACCATCCCATGACTCTTTGTCCCATCCGACCAATCATTGTAGTGGAATTTTTGAGGTCCTGTTCGTTATAAAACTCTCTTGGATCTGGATACGTGAAATGTACGGAGTATACTTCTTCCCAATCAAATTCGGAATGAAAGTTAGATTTGGTATAACCGGTCATCCACGGTGGGTGGCAAGTCTGTTGCCAACAGATTACTTGAAACTTCCTGTCAAGTTTAACTGTCTCTGGGTAGTGTTCATATAACTTGTATGGCACCAGTAAACCAGTGTAGTAAAATCCACCTTTCTTTCCAAAATCCTTGTATTTCTCTAACCACATAGATATAAATACTGAATAACGTTTGGCAGCCAAAACCCCTGGATTGATTACTTCTGGAAATGTTGGCGCCTCATCTGGTATGAACCAATCGTACCCAATCACTGCATCGTATCCCAGTATAGCTTTGTCCAGAGGCCTTGTAAATATTGCATCCCAATCTATGAACACGCCTCCATACAGATACAGGAAGTACACACTTAATATATCTTTACCATGAAACTTGTCTTGTTTATGAACTGCGTTGCCAAACACTGTCTGAATGGGTGGACAATAGACAAACTTCACCTTTTGTGTGTCCAGCAACTTGTGCCAATAGCTACCCGTTGGTTCAATATCACCATGAATGTAAACCATGTCCACTTTTAGCACAGAGATCATGCTGTAAATGCTCAAATATATGAAGAAGTTGATAGTGTTTTCACCAATGAGATAAAAATGTCCGATGTTGGGTATTGGGTTTGAAAGATCAAAGCTAGGTTCTTTTATCTTGCTTGATCCATAAAACAGCTTCCTTGCAATTTGTGCAAATGGATTATCTTCGGTCATGATATCTCGGGGATATAACTTGTCGATGTCCATTGACAAGCAGAACTCATCTGTTCCGTCTGTAATTTTGTTATGGTTTTTACAGGAAGCTGCTCCGTGGGGATGAACAATCTTCTCAGCAGTTATCTGTTTCCCTAACATAACACCCGGAACTCCGTTGGAACGAACAAAAATATGAGTACTTTTGTAGCGGAATTTGTTTACTGGTCGCCTTAGAATAATGTTTTCATCCATGAATATGCCTCCATATGACATGTTTTTATAGATGGCTGATATGTAATTAGCTTGTTGGAAAATATCTACACAACTTCTAGGTGCCGGTATGTCTTCAGCCAGAGCGGTAACTTCAAAATTGTAGAACGTTGATTTCAGTTCAGTTAACCAATTATTATAAAGATCTTCAGCTGGTGCATCATTTGGCCAATGGAACAGTATCACCTTAAGTGGCTCCTGAATTTTGATTGCACTCAAGACTGATAGCATGTGCTTGAATTCAAACAACCTGTTATGGCCGCACCATACGAAGAAAACTATGTTCGCTGTGCCTTCATTAGCTCCAACTATTTCATTGGGTTCTGAAGCTACACCAAAACCACCGTATAGCATCAATGGATAATGGAGATCCCTTGTGTCACCACACTGATTTTTCAAAGGTCGAGCAGACGTAGTCTTCTAAAATATAACAAAATGGTATTTTTTATAGTAACGAATATGAAATATTGAACTTAAGAGCAGTCCGAAAATTGAATACTTACAATGTAGGTCTAAGTTCTACTAGATGTCGGCCGTGTTTTGCAGCAGTGATAAAACAAGGAATATTTGCTAATTTTATTTTATTAGCTTTAATATATTTCATTTACTATGATTGTAAACTGATTAGTCGACACAGACACCTCGGAGATTTGCAACCTTGATAAAAAAAATGTTTTCTATATTTCGACCAAGAAGCAAGGCCTCGGTGTATATATGGGATTACTGATTTACATGCATGCAACGAGCTAGGCGTTTGCCTATACGTAGAATGATGCACTGAATGTTCAACCCTCATTATATTGGAATGTTGAACGACTACCAAACTGATAGTGAAGTTATATATCCCAAAATCATTAGGGTATTTATAGGTATTTCAGCTAGGCGTAATTTTACTCTTATATATTCTCTCTTACTCATATATAAGGATGTTATACATCAATACAGTTCTACTTACCTGTTGACCAGTGTCACTAGGTGGGCGGTCAGTGTTCTCTACGTACACTATCCGTTCTATAACCTTTTCTTTAACTTTTGAGCCACGGTCCCACTTTGGACAGTCCTTGACATTGATAAGTTGATCACTACCAGTATGTTTGACCTTCTTGCATATTGAGGGAGAACCATAGATATATATAGCTGCTACTCCCAAAACAATCAATATGCAAACCAAAACTGTTACTTTGCTGCTTCTAGTCTGACACAAATTCACCATTTTCACTCTGGATGGTGGGATGCTAGTAGTATGACTGCAGTACTACACAGCAACGTAAGCCTCGACTCAGCAGTGAGCAGTAAACCAGCTTAGCTACTTGTGAATAGAGGCTGAATCAATGCATAGAATGAAGCTTCCACATGCTAAGAGCTTTTGTTTCTTATGTCAATAGAAGAGAATACTATATTCATACTAGTTTCTATAAGGTGTATTCATCACTACCTGTATGGTGACAACTCCCAACCCCACTTGTATACAAGTTATTGCAGTGACTATTATAATAATACATAGAAAATTGCAGTTGACATTTTAGGTGTAATATAAAATGTAAAAATTTGTGAATAATGATGAATATACATGTAGATATCATGCCGCTTAATAATAATTATGTAATATAATATTATACTGATTTTACCAAATGCTTGCACTGCTCAGTCTACAACTTAAAAATATCCTGCATAGGCATCATTTGTATAACTAAAGAAAAATTTAAGCGCATTATAATAATTATACACTGAAGTGCTAGAGGTGGTAGCCGGGTAATTGTCTATACTTTTCATATCTTATACATGTATTAGGAGGTTTTGTTGTGTTATGTAGGTCTACAAGGTAATTCCATGACATCATGATTCTGTTATAGTTCACACTCTCCATCAGAGTACAACACATCTACATGACTGTGTATTGTCGACTAAAAGCATGTTGGAAGGCTTTTAGTGTTAGGTGAGTAGAAGAATTTCATAAGATATTATACATGTATATAACAATCATGTTGTTCTGATCTCATATAATAAAAACTTAATATGATACCATCAAAGGTTTGCAGACTCCCACTTTTGTTCCAATGCTTGCACTGTAACAATCATTTGCATACTGCTAGTCTAACCACCCCAGTACGTATCAAAGGATAAATGCAACAGTCATGATTGTAATACTGTATGTATGTGGGAGATTTCAGCAAACTTTTTTATCTCAAATAGGCCTATTAATTTGGCTAAGAACAGACGTGGTGAAATTTGAGATTGCTTTTGTTCTTTCCCTAAATTGAAGCTGAAAAAGTTATTTTCTCTAAATTTTATTGGTTGACCACACCCGAACCCCAAACACTAATCACAAACAAGGATCTAAGGCTATTCAAGTTTCCCCCTAGCAGGCTCCTGTAGGTTGCACAGATCTTCTCTAGCTCCAGTCTACAGAGTTGATTAGACACCCTTTTTTCTGCCAGAGCTAAGTGTTGTAATTTCAAGTATTCAATCTGGCATGATGATATTTGAAGTCTTGTCATTTTATATACACACATCGATATCATAAAATCTCACTTCTTGTTGAATAAATTACTCAATTAATTTCAATTTGTTCATTCATTTTTACATTTTGAAACCCTGTAGTCAGCACATTGTAACTTACTAGTTAACAATTACTTTTTCGACATGGAGTTGTCATATTTCAAAGTCGTACCTCCTACATAGCTGGGTAGCCTCGAAATATCAGTTTTTGCACTTCATGAATAAAAAATAATATGAGTTTCGACTGTTTCAAGTTAAAGTCAAACATGTGCTCATGCCTGCATCTGCATGTTCATGTATTATGTAATACACGACCAAATTGTATATTTCAAATTACATAATTACACTTTATAGGTTTTATTTTTTAATAGTTTTTTTATTACAGTGAGGGAATGCAATATTATCCTGCAAGGCAATGATTACTACCTTACTACCTTGCATATTTAACTGTGCATTCCGTTTCATACAAACTATTATAATGTAAGTGTTATTGCATTACATTTATGTTCATCCAAGCATCTTCTCTATACTTTCATTCCACTTTTCTTTAGCAGGAGCAGAGTCTATAAAGACAGAAAAAGTATCACATCATGTCATGTAATTCTCTATCAATAAGTACATGTACATGTATATATGGGATGTGTTGCATAGAAACATTGAAATTTCTAGCATTGTACTGTATGATAGACTGATAGAATCAAAAAATTACAAATGAGAGCAAAAATTGAAATAGTCACCGTTCTTAGCTGGAGTTTGTTTTCTCAGTTTATACTTGAATCACCAATCATAATTATACAAACAGATCCAGACTATCAGGATTTTCTTACTGCTGCCTATATAATGTAGATTTATTGCTGGTCTAGACCCCAGGCTATACTCGTATACCAGGTTGGATTACAGAGAATTACAGAATGACATGCAATGTACTTACTGCATTGGCATATTGGACATCCATTGGAGTCTCGGACATTACCATACATACAGTATATCTTACATACTGGTCCACATTTGGGTCGTCCTCCAATCACTGCACTGTTAGCTGAAACAGAGATAAGAGTGAAGCAAAATTTGGCTAAATCTCAGGCATAATCTTGCGAAAAATCAATCATGTGGTGTTCAATCAGAGGTGCATCTCGTTGAAATCGTGTGAACTCCTTTATTGGAGTTGTCACCCCTTGTGTATGGGGTAGGGTGATAACTCCTGTCAAAGGCTGAAACTGCATATATGTTTTCTTATTTAGATGAGGTTATCAACCAATAAAATATAGAGAATACAACTTCTCATACTTCAGTTTTAGTGAAGAGCATAGGCTACATCAAATGTTTCTACTTCTGCACCTACATGTAGCTCATCAATGGGGGGGGGGGGGGGGGGGGGGCTACACGTACTGAATAGATACAAAATACATTTTCAGCTCCAAACATTTTAAAACCGGTTCAACTTGATAGAATTGGACTCGCTTGCTACAAAAAAATGAAGTAGTAATGCTACTGATTACAAATCTCTTGGTTTTAATTTAATACTACAAACTTAGCATCATATAAACTCTACTCACCAACGAGCACCAGAGCAAGTAAACCAACCAATAGAGCCAGAACCTTCATGATGGAGAGAGATCTACAGACTACTGTCACTGACTATCTAATAATAAGTGCATTGCTGAGGATGAGGTGGCATAACAGATGGTCATTCTCAAAAGGATGCAGATATGGGTTCAACTCATCTAACTTAAGGTAGAATAAACACTAATACAGGCAAGTCCTAAGTCCAAATCAAGATAACGTATACATCCTGTAGCAATGGTGGTGTGAAGAGACAGTAGCTAATCCTACTATACTGTATTGTCTACCTGCATAACGGCTACTTTTATCACATGTAAAGATGCTGTGTCCAAATAGCATTTGATTCTTTATATATTCGTGTATGATATTGCACTATAGTAGTTGGTCCTGAGATAATCTTGCCAAACAATTTCAATACGCTGTATATTAAAAAAGCATGCAATATTGTGATGGTACAGGACATTTGTATACGACTCCAACTCCCGGACGAAGCTCCATCACACCTTAAGTGCTCAGTAGTTGTTATAGCGCTACTCATCTGACACTCACATTCTCATAATTAGTGTTCGTATACTTACCTCAACTGCATTGCATGTCCAAACCATTAATTACTGTCTATATACGTATTTCCATGTGCTCATACTCACTACTTATTCATGTATTGTTCCACTATATAACTGTATATAATTGCATGAATGTTACTAAGTCTTTTTAATGCCTTTTATACCCATGTACAGAGGCCCGACCTCTCAGAATCCATTGATATTCATTTTGTACATGAATTGGACCATTATAAGCAACTTTTGTAGAACCCGACCTATTTTGGGTCGGCCGTCGGGCTTCCGGCGGCCATCTTGTTGCGCAACTTCCGGACGACCACACGTTGTCTTTTCCCGACGTCACGTCGGCCGAAAGTCCTTATACTATATAAAGGGCACTGTTTTACTGTTCATTGTCTCAGTCTACACTTGGCTTTCAATAAAGACACATCTATACTTGATACAGAGACTTTCACTTCCTTTTGTCAGGTCATTCGCTTAGCGAACCGCCTACTAGGTCGGATCACTCTCTTTCATTGTACAGTCTGAAGGTCAGACTTGGGACCAGATGGGTCGTCTTTGGTAGTATTTGGGCTACTGAGACCGCTCGATCTTTCATGTAATGCGAAGTCCTATTACCACTCATAGGCACTTCATTTCTGGGTCGATAGTCGTCCAAGGACGACCGCACCAAATCACAGAAACCATTACAATATTTATATAGTGAAATCTAGCTAGCTTGTCCTGATTGTATGGCAAAATATTACCGTTTATGTAATATAATTATTAACATGCCTAATCTGTTACAAGAGAGGACAACTCAGAGCTACTATATTCATTCAATCTGCTTCTTTACCAGAACTTTCCTATCAAAATTATTGCAGGAAGATGAATGATGTAATTTTATATAAGAAGCCAAATCTAAAACATCCCATGTAGTTCCATAGTTACCAGGTGTGTGAATATACAGTAACTTTTACCATTATAAATGTCATCTTAAACCTACATAATTTGTAATTAACTCCCCCTTGTTCCTAACTCCTAGTTTACAGTTTCTTCACAAACATATCCTTGTCTATAGTGCTGGGGTTTCAAATAATGTCTACCTGTAATAGATTAACCTTATGCTGCTACCTGTCACTAATTTTACCAGATGTTTCTGAAAGGATATTTTAAGAGAGTGTTTTATAAATACTTCTGGTCTGGCCTAAGTTATATACATGTAGACTGCAGACTGTTCATTTCGAGCTGAGCACCGCATTTCATTAGGTTATATTTACTGTCTTACTGTATTGCTGTCTTTCGTCATAAATATAATGCACTGTATGTTAGCCTATTTTTACCTACTCGACTACATGTATGATTCCACTAAAATGTTATTTGGTTTCATAAGATTTATTAAGTGTACAATAAAGGACAATAGTGCAGTTTTTGTACAAGGTACTACATGGTTGTAGACTATAACATACAATCCTTCATTCTCTGTACTTTGACTCTAGTTAAAAGAGCACTGATGGTGTGTCTGGTCCAGATGGAGCTTTGTCTGCATAATTATAAACAAAATATAGAATATACATGTATATAAAGTGCAAGTCATGCAGTTTACATTATTTGAAATATACGTAGTAAATAGTGTTTTATAAAAGGAATATAGGCCTATGGTTTATACAGATATGATTTGTACTATGCTCATCTTAAAACACTGAAACCATTTTGTAATAAAAATAATTGTAATATAATATAGTGCAGTGCAGCGCAGTGCAGCGCAGTGCAGTGCAGCGCAGTGCAGCGCAGCGCAGCGCAGCGCAGCGCAGCGCAGTGCAGCGCAGCGCAGTGCAGCGCAGTACAGTTACAGAGAAGAGAAGTATTATTATAGTGAGTGGCTGAATATAAATTTACTTACTACAGCTACATGTTGGACAACCTCTTGAGTCCAACACATTACCATGGAAACAGTATATCATACACACTGGTCCACACACAGTACCTCCACCTGGTCTACCACTCCATATGTCTTTAATAGACACACTGCTAACTGTAGCAAAAATAGTACAAGTACAGCTGCAGTAATAATAGAGTTTCCAAGTTCTCTTCATTTTACTTCTCCCACTCAAATTGAACTCCTCTCATATTCACAATCAGAAATTCAATTGTTGAAATACAATGTACACTGCTACAGTAGCTGAGCAAATTACCATGCACTGAGATATTATTTTTTTATCTGTTGAATGCATATGGTGGTGAACCAGCAAAAACCCCATGTATCACAACCGATGTCTGACCCTACACAATCGGACCAACGAGGACAGTGTTATATTTATCTCTGCAACTGTATAATTTCTCATGGTTTTTAATCACAGTTGTTTGAATATTTTTGATCGTGTACATTTTTGTATAGAACCGACCTTAGGTCGGCCCTCGTACTCGGAACTAGCCGCGAGTGCTTTTGGTATAAAAGCAGAGATTGTTTTCTGTATCAATCAGTTGTTCCCGAGCAGTCAATAAAGACACTACTATTATACATACATAATTCTGCATTGTGGATTTTAACTAGTAGTCACAGGTACTAGATGAGTAACAAAGGAACCCTCAGACCTAACCGGTCTCATAAATACACAAGTAGCAACTCTAGCTAGTCAACTATATCATTCACTCAGTACATGTAATAACAGATAGGGTAGGGTCGATAAACCACTCTCGGTCTTCCAAACCACCCCCTAGTTTGCTCAGATCATTACAGTATAAAAAGTGTATGCAGGATCATTACAGGTACATAGGGCCATAGGGTATATAGGGCTACTACTGGTATATAGAGCCCTTACGAGTATATAGGGCCATTACAACAAGTCATTACCACCATTTGCAGATTAAAAAAATATTGTATAAACTCAACATTCTACTTACCAGCACACACCAAAGCTAACAAACCAGCCAATAGAGCAAGGACCTTCATGGTGCTAATAGAGACAGAGTTATGTTAGTTAACTGCCTTTCACTTTCCTTCTACAGTCAGAATGACAGACTGTTTGCCAGATGGTCTTTCTCATTATACACCATAATACAAATTACTAGCCCAAGTTCTCACCAATTTCAACAGTCAAGCAGGGAAGAATTTTCACCGCTTCTCAAATATTCTAAATCCAAGGATTGGGACCCATGCCACAAATCTGTTGAATTACGTGTATGCAGGTTGTACATGTACATGTATACAACATTTAAAATGGCAATTAAAGCATCTATAAATTCAAATACACCAATACATTTTTCATTATACATTTTATTACTACAATGGGGTATAAATCCACATGATGCATGTAATACATCTACGTGTAAATTATGCTGTAGGGAGTGGCCAGGAAGAGCCTAGTCATACTACCAAACTACTTGAGATAACAACTTCAGTGACAACGCATCAACATCTGACCTCTCTCATGAGATATGGTTCTAGGGCTAGATCATAATAACAATGATAATATGATAATATTATTTGTATTATTGTTATGGACGACCCCCAGTCGGTCGCCTTGACGACGACCATTAAGGTCTTTGAGCCAACAACTAGTCTGCCTTGTATTGAACAGTGTAGTACACTTTATTATTGTACCGCAATTACAGACAACTTTCATATACATTAGCATTTATTATAGTGTCCAGACGGCCTCTTGCTCTGGGCCGTGCTGTTATAACGGGCTGTGCATATTTGTCCGGGGCCCACTGCGTTTTTCTACCTATAAAATAAGGTCAGATTGTAACAGTAACAGTGACAGTAACAGTAAACGGTGCAGTCAATGTTATACTCTCGTACAGTGTAGATCATTTATTCAATGCACAGTGACAGTTGCCTCACAGTATGTTTTAATATCATGTAAAATTCATTGTTTTTTGTGTTACGACAACAGATTCTTTTTATCCCTGTGAATATGAAAAGCACTTCACTTCAGAAAAATACAAGTCATGATCTAAGAATTTTTTTATGATCTAAAGTTTTCCCTCTGTGCAGAGCAAGAAGTCTATTAAAGTCTCCTACGCCAGTTGAGGTGGGGTCAGTTGGGGTGGAATCAGTTGGGGTGGGGACAGTTGGAGTGGAACCAGTTGGAGTGGAGACAGTTGGGTTGAAATCAGTTAGGGTGGGGACAGTTGAGGTGGGGGACAGTTGGGTTGGAATCAGTTGGGGTGGAGACAGTTGGGGTGAGGACAGTTGGGGTGGGGACAGTTGGGATGGGGACAGTTGGGGTGGGATCAGTTGGGGTGGAGTCAGTGGGGTTGGACAATATAGACAATCATATCTGGTTTGTTCATATAAAATTTCGGATTCCCATTTTGCAGCCACAGTCTTTCAAATACCATGATGCAGAAAGATCATTTTCTAATTATCCTGGCCAACATAATTTAGGCAAACAGTTGTGTGTACATATAAAGTGCTTGTACAATAACAGACTGCATTTACTTGTACACCTTGTACATATATTTGTTAGCAGTAATCTACAATATGCAAGCAATTGTTGAATACTAGGATAGCTTGGCAAAATCACCCTGTATTCATAAAGCACCCTGCAAGCAGTTTTTTTATAAGTTGCTTAGGTCAAAAGCAACAATGATAACACAGGGTTGGTTACTCACGAATGCATAGGCAGCTACACACAAGTGATTGATTATCAGAGGACTGTGAGTTTCACATTCTTCCACTTTAGATAACTTTGGTAACTTGCCACAACAATACCAGAAGCAGAAATTCATATATAAATGTATAGTTGTGAGTTGTGACTATTAACTCAAAATCAGTTCCCAGTAAAGCATTTTAAAGTTGTCTTCTCTCTTAGGAAAAGAAATGACAAATCCGTGTTTACACGGCGGTATGAAATGTGTTTGGGAGTTGTCTATCATCATTCCGCTATTTTTGATCATTCTAAACACAATTTCGCGGCATGGCTTGAAACTGAATAGCTGTAGGTAGATTATTTTGCCTTTGTACAATACCATTTCGTTTGCGTTCTGCACTGTGTAACTTCAACATTATAAATCGTAGAATAATTTAAAATAATACAGTTAGTTTACTAGCTTAGCTACTTACAGGCACATTGAATTTTTTTTGTATTTTGCAGTAAAAAATCCTTAGAACCAGTGAACTACTACCATGGATACTTCTATGGATCATCGGTTTGGCCTGTATAGCAAGATGAATAGTCCTTCAAATATGAGTATGTTAACTGCAATTTCAATTTGAATTTCAGAATTCGAATTTCTGTACTATAATAATTAATACTAACTATACTATAGTAATCTATATCATATGTATCAGTAAACCTTATTATTAGCTTGTTTCATATTGCTAGCCTTCAATTTACAATAACGGCGTTATGTAGTAGGGGCTTAACGGTAAATAAATAGGGCATACAATCCAATGCGCCCCTTGTAATCATTGGGCCTTATAGTGATAGTTTGAGAATTATCTTGTAGTTTATAGGCAATATTTAATTCGTTAATTGTGACAATAGCTACATCTAACTGGAGTTAAATGTTGATGATATACATATACATGTACATGATGCATTGTATTGAAGGAGCAGAGCCGATGATTATGGGATCTCCTTCCTCTCCCCACCCTGGATCACACAACACATCTCAGTATTTACCTGGATATCTGCTTGGAGACCAGACACCTGGAGCCAGTACTATTCAATCGGTATACACATGTTATATGGTGACCTACACCATACAATATTAATGTAACAAATTACGTTCAAATGTTTGAAATTGAAAATGTTTTTAACTTTTGTTAACAGCTATCTCTATTAATCGTACTTTTATGGTACAGAATACATCAATAGTTTGGTTTATCGTAGTGTACAACTTCTTATCATGTTTCAGTAACAAGACAGAAAATCTGCACTTTATTCTTATTATTGTTTGCGCTGTTGTGAAATGGTTGGATATTTTTTGTTCTATATAGCCAGCCCAAGCGACACGGGGATTGTGGTCACCTGCGACAGGAAATGGACTATCTACGCATCGATTGGCTAGTCAAAGCAGTATCCAAATGGCACCAAGTTTTAGTTCTTCCAAGAAGTTCTCTGAGAGAATTGAGTCAGTTGAGCATATTATACCCATGAGGGAAAATTTGTTTGTAATATTGACATTATTATAATACCACATCATTAATAGTGCCTTACTCTGTACTGTGCTTATTGTTGTAGAGACGCATCTACACCTGGTCGTTCCAAGGACAAGTTGTCTGCACCACCAGTGAGTGGACTACTGGATACCAGTGTCTCTGCTCCGTCCCACAACCTGCACCTGATGGGGCCTCACACTAGTGTTACTGAGCACACGGAGTCAAAGGTATGTTACCCAAGCATAGCATAGGGTATAATATACAAGGCATGGGAAACATAGTGGGATAGTCTATCATCCTGAATAAAACGGGACTCACTTTAAAATCATTTGCTTTAAAATAACCAGCTGAAATATGGAGTAAAAACAACTAGACTAGGGTACCTACTTGGTCTAATACATTTATTCATTTGATTGCTTATCACATTATTTCCCTCATCACATTTCCGGTTGCGTTATGTCCTAACTCTCTGTTTCAGCATCAACTGACACTCGGGTTCTCCAGTCCTTTACCTTCAGGTCAACAGCATGCTAGTAAGTATTGCTACTATGACCTAGTATCAACAGTGATAGGCAATCTCAAAGCCAATCTGCATGTAGACAATATTCATGCATTGTAGGTTGACTAACATTTACTTAATGAAACTGAATGGTATTAGATTTATTTAATAACTTTTTGTTGAAGTAACTTGGAGTTTAACCCATTTTCTAACCTTTATTGTCTAATATTTTAAAAGCTCTGGTTTTCTTTTTATAGCACCTTGTCCACAGCCCTTAATAATAGCACTCTGTATATTCAATCTAGCATAGTAGGTTATGACACAGTAGCACAAGTTATGACACTGAAAGGGTGTATCTGAATCAACTTTGCTCACACTGTATAGATACATGTATATGCGTTCTGCATGCTAAACCATATCCTTATAGTTATAATATTATGATTGTTAGACCTAGGGCTACTTTTATATTTTTTAGTTACACAGATGAGCCAATCAACACCTGCCATGGCAGTAGGATCAAACTCATCCTTCCAACAGACTATGAATACAAGTACTACATTGCTCTCCCCTCCACAAGTGGACCCTTTCTATACCCAGGGGTGAGCTCTGTCGTTAGCCCTTATTATGCTAGTACACTGTGTCTGTATATTGTTACATTTATTACCCAGTTTTAGCAGCGATCAATGTAAAATTGCAAACTTTGCTTATCTTTTATGAATATCAACTTCTTGCTTTATGTTTATACAATAAACCTACTTGCAGTTGATTGGATACCCTTTTGTCTAATAATTTGTCTCTCATTATTTATATAGAGAGGAGTTGTCTCCTCATGACTGTTTGGATGAAACATGGGTGACTGTGTTTGGGTAAGTGAATACAACTCCAATCTACATGTACATGATTGTAACAGCACTACATACATGTCAGCCTAACGTATAATTGATGTGATATTCACATTGCTAGCTATTACTGAATACTCATGTTGATGGTTGATAATAGGGCATGGTATTCACCCAGTCTAACTTCACTAATGGTTTGTTATAGAAAACGTTGAAATAAATTGTTGATTTCTGTGTTCCAAATAACTCTGTGTACAGGTAGACTTCTTGCTAATTAAACAACATTGGATTACAAGATGTAGGTTAACGCTTCAACAATGAGCCTGTAAATGCTAATCGCCTGAGTCTTGTTAGAACAGGCATATCATTAAAATATAATCTGCGGAAAACTATCTCTACGGAAATTGCAATAAAAGTTTATAGTACCACTAACTTTGGAATTGCTGAAGAAATACAATTTCTAGTGGGGAAAACAGACAGATTGTGCATTCAATGAATGGGTGTGCAACTGTCAACAGACTAAATTAACGTGTACAATGTATGTGAATATTTCAATGTTTATCATTAAACATGTACATGCAGTCCCATCATTGAAGTCTGTTCGTAGTTATGTATATTGGCCATAATGATATTATATGTTACTGTGATGTGCTGTCACCGTATGCTTTAGGTTTTCCCAGGGAGCTGCTGGTCATATATTACAGCAATTCAATGAATATGGCACAATATTGGAGCATGTGGTATGTACAATATACACCTATTATTTCACTATCTAATAATGGCAGATCCTCATTTCTGAGTATGTTACCACAGCTAGGTGTGTCTTATTTTTATAGTGGTGTGTGAGCTTACCAAGTTCTCACCACCACTCTTCAGTCACTGCCTGTTATGAACCCAGCTTGAAGCACCTGCCCTGCCGTGATGTGGCTGCTCTTGTATCTAATTAGGTGCTTGAGAACTGTACAGAATTGATAAGTAGTTTTTGCTAGATGAGTTTGTCAACTGATTGCTTCATTATGTGTGTAGTTTTTGTGTATCTACAGGCATTATAGAATATTTGATCCTTGATATTCAGATTGGAATTCACATGAATATATTCCATGGTAGGCTGTATTATATTATATTTCAGTTAAAATGGTGTGTTAGGCCATAGCATAACCAAGTGTCTGGCTGTTTTAGATATGCAATGAGGGTAACTGGATGCATATCCATTATAAATCAAAAATAGCAGCAAAGAAAGCTCTTAGTAAGAATGGTAAAGTGATAGGAAACAATATGATGGTTGGTGTAAGTCAGTGTATAGACCAGGGAGTTATGGCTGGAAAGTCATCTGCTGCTGCTAACAAATCCCCAGACAGCAATATTACCATGTACAGTGTCCAGCATACAGTACCTCTGAAGACACTGGGTACTCTGTGTGAGTCTGGTGCTACACCTAGCAAGACAGGGACACCTATCAGACCTCTTACCAAAGCCTACAGTTCCTCAACCCCTGCTGATGTAAGTGTTTACTCTCTAGTGCTGACAGCATACAAGTACTACTGTCTCAGTTATCAGATCTAATAATTGTGTCACAAACTATCACATGTTCCCGCTGTTCAAAAAAGAGTTTAGAAGAAATTTTAGTCGGTGATGAATTATTTTTACAGATGTATAACCAAGTCCCTGTCTGTTCCCCCCAAAACATTTCCTCTTTATAAAGTCTAATCAAATTCTGCTGACTGATCTAATTCTAATAATATTTTAGTAATTTTTATTACGATTTAACTTTAGTTGACATTTGGGGAGGTAATATAATGCATATACATACATAAACTCTGCTGCTTATTCTAAGTATACAGTGTGCAGAGGTTCATAAATTTTTCAGAAGAGAAAAGATTATCTGTATTGGGTTTTTGTGCACTAAATGTTTTACATCATCAAGTTTCACTGTTACAGTCAGAGTCTTATTTCCAATACAGACAGTGCTAATTTTCTGATAAGTAGTAACCTTTCTACTTAGTCTATTAGACT
Organism: Bugulina stolonifera; assembly: GCA_935421135.1. Taxonomy (NCBI): domain Eukaryota; kingdom Metazoa; phylum Bryozoa; class Gymnolaemata; order Cheilostomatida; family Bugulidae; genus Bugulina; species Bugulina stolonifera. The sequence continues at coordinate 12,298,252 of OW285188.1, read as the reverse complement.
GTTACTGAGTCCATTGTAATCACTGATCCATCCTCTCTATTTGAATTAAAAGCCCAAGTTCAGCTTATGCACTGCAGCTTGATAAAGAGTCAGTGGTTACTGAAATGCTGAAGCCCCCCCCCCCCTCTTGATTCTCAGTAGATTAGATTCTGTATTATTTACAGCAGTTTGCTGTTGGTGAGTCACAGGAAGTAAATAAGAGGCCATATTGGGCCCAGTAATAAAGGATTACCTTTGATTGGTTTTAAAAGGCCCAACATGGCACACATTGTCCCCCCCCCCCCCCCAGTGATGCAACCCTTACAATAAATGGCTAAGCTGCTGTTTTTGTTAGGGATGAGGCTATTTAAATAATATACAGTGTATAAATAATTTAAAACAAGTCTAATAATGATTTTAGTGAAGGTGGAACTCACTCGAGCAATTTGCTAGATGATAACCGTATTTGTAATTATATGCGTATTTGTAATTATATGCGGTCATTGAACCAGAAAATACATGCAAAATATATATAATATACATGTACATTAAATATATAAGATACATGTACATTACATATTATACAATATACATGTACATTACAGGTTCCAAAATCTAGTGGGAAAACAGAAGATGTTTGGTGGAAGAAAGCAATGGAGTATGCATTTGGATGGTAGCAAAGTCTTCCTATGTGAATAATATAATATATATACATTATGTTACGTAATACCATACCAAGCTATAAAGTGATAGCCTACACAGATGACATACCATGCTATGAAGGATTTTAGAACTAAACATGTATACACAAGAATGCTGGTCATAATCTGATTATTCCATCTATTGACTCAAAATTTATCCAGAAGGTTAAGAAATACATGTAAATAATTGTATCATATTAACTTTATAGTTGCATTCATTTTGCTTATACAACCTGCAATGAACCAGTTGTAGGTAATATACATATAGAACCTGTTGTAGGCCAGTAGCAGTAGGTATACACTGTATATAATGTAGATATAGATATAGAACCTGCAGTGGACCATTAGGTATGTACATGTACATATACAACCTGCAGTGGACCAGTAAGATATACATAAAAATAATGAGCAACATTATATTTATAGTAAATATTTGAGCCTTCCACACTCTCTTTGATTACTAAACTTGTTCCCCCAGTAGTGCTACTCGCAAGTGTACTGTTGGCTTCATAAATACACAATAACACTTGATATAAATATAATATAAATATTGTTCAACCAGGTAGCTGGACTTATCTGACATCACAGATACCTAACAAATATGATAGTCCAAATAGGCAAAACCTAGCATAAGATACTTGTCACTCAACTGCAGATGATTAGCAGGTGATGTGCACAACCTTTCCATGTTCTTCCGTTAACTAAATTTATATCAAATATTTCTACAAAAATATTGTAACTTTGAGATGGACTAACTCGATGCATTATAACAATATTAGTAAAACCAGCAATGTTCGGAATTCCAGAGATTATCAATTCCTAGCGAACAGAACTGGACAAGTTTTGTATCCAACTTGAACCTCCTCAATATATATGTATTCAATACAATCCATAACCTCTTCGTTATAGTACCAGTTATAGTACCAGCGTTATGTTATATATATTACCACCATAAATATTGTTATTGCTAGCAGACTGCCATTTATAAAGCTTCATGGTGCAATATCCAAATATGCCTAGTGCAGATGGTGTGCAGACTGTGCTACTCACAGCTGTCCATTAGCTTACTTCCTACAATTTTCTCACAGATGTTTTCCTATGCAGGTCAAGTTAGTGCTCTTCTGTAAACCAGAGCTAAATGTTGGTAGGCCTAGTTATGGAACTAAATATACCCCTTTCTTTACTCCAGATGTGTCACTCCCAGTGTTATTGTTATACTGTACACTGTACTGTAGTGACACTGTGCTACTATCCAACATTCAAACAGAACAAATATTTTAATAACACACTTTCCTTGTCCTACTGACAATAACCAATATGTATAAAGATGACAATTACTACCCATAGAATGACCTATAATAATTCTCCCTTACCAAACCCTTTTGTGTGGTAATAAGGAGTAGAAACCCTGTTTCATTTCCCATCCTTCGGCTGTCCAATACACACACACACTCAGTTGCCGTCCTGTACAGATTAATATCGTTTACAAGGTATTTTATCTTTTTGCTATCTATATGTATCTTGTTTATTTACTTATTTACATGTATATACATGTAGATCTATAATTTGTCTTGTTACTGGTGCTAAGTGATATAATCATATAAAGTTCTAGAATTTTAACTCATGTAGGTTTTTTGTTCACAGATATACCTTTATAACTTGTTTTACATTATAGTATTATTACGACTTGTTAACTTGACTTGTGTTATATGGCTTGTATATCTGTTTAATTAAGTTTTATAGTTGGTGAAACAATTCTCCTAACAACATAGTTATATAATACTGGTACCGAGGCTGATTCAAGAGATGGTTAATGATAATGATTGAAACTTACTTGGTTCAAGCATGAATGTGTAACTTTTTCACTTGCTACAAAACTTATGATATAATATATTATGTACATTGTACAATAATAATAAGTCGGTAAAATAGAGACCAAATGAGAGAGAGGACAACTTCTTACTATCATCATTTAGGATGCCATTCTATCCATTATAATTATATTATATACATGTACATGTATGCACCAAGACCAAGTCAATAGGTTTTTGTGTTGTAGATCATTTCCCTGTGTATTTGACTGACAAATATTCATCATGTCTCGAGGATTGAAGAGAGAGTACAGTGGTAAGTGGCGGGACTTTAACACTATATGGATGTATATAATAATATAGAATAAACACACTGCTATACTATGTAAAAGTACAAATCTATGTGAATATTTGATATAGGTTTATGTTATTCCCACCATAACTTGGTTTTGATATAAATATATTCTACATGTCAGCTTGGGTACAGTTGTGTTTCTATTTTCTTTCTAGATCAAGGCAGCAGCTCTAGTGAAGACAACCAGCTAATGCCAATGAAAACCCTCAGATCGGGTGTATTCTTTGGGAAAGTTTACAGGGGTAAGTAATCTTGGTAGCCATTTAGTTGCGAGTTCCCATAAAAAATGTTGGCAATGTTGAGAAATCCATGGAACACTCCTGTTATCGGTGTTCCCTGTCTGTAAAATAAGTGAGCCAAAGATACAAAATAATACAATTAATTAGGTTATTTTATATGAAATTATGACAGTAATGTACAGGTACATACAGTATCATATACAAGGTAAGTACATGAGATACGTCAATATGCAATGTCACAGTAATCAAGTTGAAGATGAGGATAACAAAGGAATAAAAGTAGGTATATCCAAGTTTGGGTATATCATAGTCCAAGGTAAGTGTATATGTGCAGAGTAATTGAGATGGTGTATTGCGCAAGTATTACAGGGATGTAACAGATCCCTGTAATACTATCACTAAAAAGGAAACAGGTAAGTGTAGAGGTTTGTATCTCAATCAACTAGTACTAGCACAATGTAGGTAAATAGGATAACATACTGGTAATGTGTAAATATGACCTCATTTGAGCTCTGGTGTGTAGTGTGGTGACTCTGTCCACCTTAGGTACAGAAATTGCATACACTAAGGCTAATACATAAACCAATCCATCTAATCCTATTTGATAATCTTACCATGTACTTGTACTTCTGACCTTTCCTATTTAAGATGAAGTTGGCAGTGGACAGGCCATTGGGACCTGCTGGATTGCAACGCTGCCAGATGAAGTATTATTGAAGATACTTTGTCTGGCAGACGGAGGAACAAAGTTAAAGACAATCCAAAGGTAATAATATAGCACACATCCCGGTGTGGCAGGTGCCCTACCAGTGTGACAGGTGCCCTACCAGTGTTACAGGTGCACTGCCAGTGTGACTGGTGCCCTATCTGACACCTGTACACTCTCTGGCACTAGCCCACTACCTTTTATTACTTGTTGCTTTATTAAAGCTGATACAGCTAAAGCTATTGAGAGACAGCTGGTTAGAATCACAAGCCACTGGCTATAATTAGAAGTTGTCATCTCTCAATCTGTTTTCTACTTTTACAGCTAGTAGTTGTTACTGGTTATCTAACACCCAACCGTTTACAAAATGGCCATAAGTATTGTGTAGTGCAATTATTATATAACATAACATTACACAGTGAGATAATGGAAAGTGGTATTTCTCATGTGTACATTTTTAGACTTTCATTTATCCATTCATCACTGTTCATCCATAATATGAGTACATGTATGTCTAAGACAATTTTGTATGACAAAATGCAGCAGAGTGTCAATTTATTGATCAATTCACTGTTTGTGTTTAGCATGACTGAGCACCCCTGGCTATCCATGTGCACCACAGTATACTGCCTACTTATGCCACCAAGCCTTATATTTCAGAATGTATTGTATATATTGTTTCAGTGTGTGCAGACGTTGGAGAAACTTGGTAAAAGACAAATATATGTGGAAATATGCAGATTTCACATCAATACCACTGCAACCAAAGCAGCTTTCATCCATAGTACGCTATCGTTGTTCTGAAGTAACAGAATCTCTCGGAATAAGAGCTCCCACTAAATACACTGGAGAAGATGCAAGGAGAAAGAAACTTCTAGTTTCCAAATGTGAGTACATGTGTACTTAATTATAACATTCTGCTGCTTTATTTTTATTGAGATTTTGGAGAGAACAAAGTTAGAATAAGCAGATAGTCTCCATTCGTTATTTTGGAGCACAAGAAATTTTTTAATGTTCCTGATATTATAATTGGGCCATATATATATATAGCATATGGGGTCCTGATAGCCTGCCACGTGTATTTTCCTTGTGTGATTTTTGAGTCGTCTCCTATTGGTAACATTAATCACCAATCATAGCATATGAGTACATACATGTGTATGTATGATCGTATTGCTGTTACTAAGCAACAATATAAAATATGTGTGTCTCACTCTGGCCTTAATAGTGTCTTTGCAACCGACGTGCTCAGGAATTTTACGCGCAGCCATCTTTGGATTTTTTTCACCTTTTGCAAAGACACTATATTTTAGAAAGTTCTAAAGTCTAATAAGATTTGAGTAGTAGTTTTGACTTTCTTGTGACTACTTTGTATCTTTGGTGTTTGTTTTTAGGTCTGACTAAGTCAATCTTGGCAAACATCAGAAAACGCTGCACTTCACTGAAGAGTCTCACTATCACTCATGAACAGTTTGGTACACAGTTGCTGGACTTTATTTTACCATGTGGAATATACAGTCTCCTACCCACCAACCTCACCCATCTCAGTCTTGCCCACTGTAATCTTCAGGGGAGACAACTAGATCAACTGTTTAGTTCAAGTATGTTAACTCAATCGTAATGCATGTAACATGTACTTATTAGAAGTAATTAATTAGAAACCAGATGACAAATCTCCAAATGTGATCTTATTGGATGCCATGCTATACAATGTATTGTGAGCTGATGATCAGATGTAGGCCTGCCGACAAAATTAATATTTTGTCTAATTATTATACATGTATTTCTTTCATCTTTATAGCTCCCAAGTTTCCATTACTTCAGATGAAATCACTAGATCTTACAGGGGTAATGGTAAACAATTACAATGGCTACTCATTCAAAGGTGTTATTAAAATACCTCCAACATTAGAAACCTTGATTCTACGAGACATCCATGTGTCACTAAATGCCTCAACCTTTCTGGGGATTGAGGGACACGTCCCTCTAGTAGATTTAGACATCAGTGTTACACAGATTGGTATAAGCAGGCTACAAAGGATGTCTAGTGCTCTGATAAACTTGAAGAGTTTAAACATGTGTGGTAAGTCTCAATCAAACTACATGTAAATTGGGAGTTATCTCCCATGATTTTTTAGCAGTATGCTTCTTTCACTGTGATCAATTCTTTGAAGCCGGGACTGGAATCTTAAACACATGCCTTCTATTATGTAATGTAGGCTGTCTTATGGCAGAGGATGATGAGCAAGCAATTGATGCCGATTCTGGTGATGATCTACCAGAGTCGGAATGGTTTGAGGTGTTTCAATATGGATTCCCTTCACTGAGCAGACTGAATATCAGAAATACACAGCAATGCAATGGAAAAAGAACTTACTGTTTAATAGAAGTTCTAAGGTTGGTTGAATAAAATTTAAAATATAATGTATAGTCAGGATTAAACGTTCATTAGAATTACGTAGTTGTAAGATTTCATTATAAAAATATATACATATGTAAGTACAGGGTACTGGTATTACTAGTTGTAGTAGTGGATCTGCAGTCAAACTTACTAAAACACCAGTGTACTTCCAATCAAGATCTACATGCTAATAGTTCAGTCAACATAATCTTAGAATCTGTGATTATATATCAGTATTTATTCGTAGAGATTCAGTGATTCACCTGGTAGACGTTGATGGAAAGACAAGAGGAGAATGGACTGAGGAACAACTCAAGACTTCCCATATTGAAACTGAGAAGTTTGACTTTAAGAAGAGGTTAGAGAAGGAGTTACGAGCTCGGAGTCTTGTTAGAAGACGACAGAGTAATGCCAGAAGGTAAGAGCTGACCCTTCCATTATAGATAATGTGTGATATCCGACCACTAGTGGACAATAATCATTATACTGGAGGGTCATGATAATATCTAGTGTATCATGAATTTAGTTGCATGACGAAGGTTGGTAATGCCCTATTGGCTGATTAATGTTGTTTCAAGCTGGTACTGTCTTTTCTGCATGATATTGACTGACTAGATGATTGTAACCTATTAAAGTATAATAAAATGTCAAGGGAGGTAACTTCCAAATTTCAGGAATCTGCTCTACATTACTCTATAAAATATGAAGATACTGTTCTAGAAGAGGAGACGACTCTTAAAAACAGTTGACTTGCTGAACAAATGCAATATACTAATGTGTCACATTCGTTTCAACCAACTGAATCACATTAGAGATCAGTGTTCAACAATAATAAAGTTTGAAGATGGCGGTGCCATTGCAGTTGCTCTATGCATTTCCATAGCTCATAATTGTGTCCACCTGGAGACGTTAACTTTCGAGGGATGTTCACATTGTGAAAGTGTCTGCTACATTTCACAGTGCAAAATTTTGTGTGTAATTTTAGAATATTCAATGATCAGCCGGACAGTGATGATGGTCAATCTGAGGACAGTGATGATGGTCAGTCTGAGGACAGTGATGATGGTCAATCTGAGGACAGTGATGATGAGGATTGGGTTCTGTAACACTGTACATGTACATGTATGTGATGAGTACATAACTGAATACGTCTACTAACACCTGATTCCTGTATGCAAAGCTATTTTTTACATACTGCATGCCCCTGTATATAAGAGTATGTGTAGCATGCTCCCTGTTTTAGTACTTTGACATAATACAGTAGTTCCTACCTTGCTTGATACACTGTATTATCAATATATTTTAGAGATATGTCTAGACAACTGGTATTTCTGCTCAAACTAGTACGGAATTTGTAACATGAAACTTCAGTCAAAAATAGTCTTTATTTTTGTTAAACTTTAGAGAATGTTGATAAATGCAAACAATACAGAAAGCCGATATATAAGTATATACTTATATATACTGCCACTCTATCTGAATGATTTCACTTACCAACTGGTACAATAAATTTATTTTGTCCAATAAAGTTATATCTTTTTGCATAAAACCAGCATTCTTGTCATTAAATTGTCACCAGTTTACTATATGTGGTTGCCTGTGGGTTCTAAATAAGATAACTTCACTGACTATGTACTGTAGTTTGCATGAAGTCTTATGTATTGTTGACTGCTAATAAATCACAAGTGTTTTCTATGGGATGTGGGTTCTAAGGCTAGTCTTAGGTTTTCCCAAGGCTGTCACTAGAGCACACTACACCAATGCTGCATCTGTTATGCCTGGTAATCTCAGTCTATAGCCTATGGTACACAGACCCATGCATTAAACGGTCGGTCTAGTTAGATATCGTGTCTTATGCTTAGGCCACACTGACGCGAATTTTCTTGCGAATAGCGAATTTTGGCCAAAGGCGAATTCGCAAATTATAATCGAGCGTGCCACACTGCAAAAGCAATAAGCGATTTCGCATTGATTTCACCCAATGAGGGATCAAAAATTATTATCCCCGGTCACGTTTCTCATTCACTGCAGAACTAGAACTCCGAAAAATGTAAAATAAAAATATAATTAAAATAGAATAATTATTTTATTCTTACTTTCATTGTTTTACACAATTCTTGCAAACGGAAGTAGTCATTTTATTCATCAGTTAAAATAAATATTTAATATAATAATTTAAACTCATGATTGATTGAAAATCCGTGGCTCTGAACACGTGACAGTAATGTGACAAGTAAAAATTGGCCAATCACAAATTAGCGAGTTGCGAATTAGCTGATTGAGATCAGCGAGTGCGAAATCGCTAATTTTGCGCGAATTCGCACAAAATTTGCGATTTGCGAATTCGCCTTTGGGCAAAATTCGCTATTCGCACAAAAAATCGCGTCAGTGTGGCCCTAGCATTAGTAGTAAGTAGGCTAGTTGGGTAGACAACTCTTCCCTTCTAATGATGTTAGCACCTATAATTTAGTAGTTAACCCATGCACTAGCTAGGTATGGGTGGTATTGTACCAAGTACTTGGGCTGGTATTACAATGTAGTACTAAATAATAGTCAGAGTACGCCTGGTTTGCATTGCACTTGAGCTATGCACTGCTTTCTCTGATACATATTGTGTGCCTGTAGGGCTGTTTCCCTATTACCTAACCAGACACAACAATATTCTTAGTTATGCATTACTAATCAAAGACCTGTATAAATTGTCAAATATAATCATTATTTGGTCGATTTTGGGTCTATATAGTGTGTTAAATATGCACAACTGCTTCTACTATTGCTTTAGTTACCATTCTTAGTATAAATGATAGTTTATGTCATGTTTGTGTTTCCATCAAATTAATATGTGACATTGATAGAAACAACCTTGAATGCCGTCAACGACATGTATAATCAAATGGAATACTTACGCCTCTTTTTCAAAGTTACGTAGAGACACTCACTTGCCATGTAGTGTATATTGTTTTTGTTTTTGGTGATCCCACCCGCACTGGGGGGGGGGGGGGGCTACGTTCTTAGGCTTTGCACATAGACTGGGTTTTCGGAAGGGGCTGTTGACTGATAGGACGGGCGGGTAGGTTAACCACCCGGTAGGGTTTGAGGTCTAGGGTTAAAATCGGGTCGGGGTCTCGGGGATAGGCGGGTGTCTGTGCAGATCTGCACTGATAATACTACTGTTGTAACTTTGAGATGGACTAACTTGATACAATATATTCATCATCATAGATTCCTAGTGAACAAAACCGGACAAGTTTTGTGTCCAACTTCTAACCTCCTCAGTATTGTGTACAACTACAATCCATAACACTAAATGACTCCCCTCTCAACAATTATAAATATTATTACCAGGCAGCCTAAACTGGAGTTATAATATTGTAATGGTACGCACAGTCGTCTCCTACACCTGACACTCATTATTGTGTGCACATACATGTATATATCTGCTTGTACTTTGCTCTATGTAACTCCTATGTTATCATATATACTTGTATAATTATTACTAAGTCTTTTAATGCCTTTTATACCCATGTACAGAGGCCCGACCTCTCAGAATCCATTGATATTCATTTTGTACATGAATTGGACCATTATATGCAACTTTTGTAGAACCCGACCTATTTTGGGTCGGCCGTCGGGCTTCCGGCGGCCATGTTGTTGTGCAACTTCCGGACGACCTTACGTTGTCTTTTCCCGACACTACGTCGGGCGGAAGTCCTTATACTATATAAAGGGCATTGTTTCACTGTTCATTGTCTCAGTCTTCACTTGGCTTTTAATAAAGACACATCTATACTTGATACAGAGACTTTCACTTCCTTTTGTCAGGTCATTCGCTTAGCGAACCGCCTACTAGGTCGGATCACTCTCTTTCAACGTATAGTCTGAAGGTCAGACTTGGGACCAGATGGGTCGTCTCTGGTAGTTATTGGGCTACTGAGACCGCTTGATCTTTCATGTAATGCGAAGTCCTAGCACCACTCATAGGCACTTCAATTCTGGGTCGGTAGTCGTCCAAGGACGACCGCACCAAATCACAGAAACCATTACAATATTATTGTCGAATAAAATGAATTGTTATTGCTGCAGATTGCTATTTAAATGCTTGTAAAGCTTGCAGTGCAATATCTGAATAGCCTAGTATATTCACAGTTTCTGATATATTTGTTAGACCGATTATAAAGATTATAAACGTACATAGAATGACTAAGTAATACAGTAATACCCAAGGACTCTCATACCAATGTACAATGTATGTGTGGAGTTTACTTGGTACATAGTGTATGTGGTATGCTGACTGTGCTACCCACAGCTGTCCATTAGCTTACTTCCTACAATTTTCTCACAGATGTTTTCCTATGCAGGTCAAGTTAGTGCTCATAGATATTTTTTGTAAACCAGAGCTAAATGTTGGTAGTTGTGGAACTAAATATGCCCTTTCTTTACTCCAGATGTTAAGTACATGTGTCACTCCAGTATTCATCATCGTTATACTATACACTGGTACTGTAGTGACACTGTGCTACTATCCAACATTCAAACAGAACAAATCTTTTAATAACACACTTTCCTTGTCCTACTAACAATTACCAATATGTATAAAGATGACAATTATTACCCATAGAATGACCTATAATAATTCTCCCTTACCAAACCCCTTTGTGTGGTAATAAGGAGTAGAAACTCTGTTTCATTTCCCATCCTTCAGCTGTCCAATACACACACACACTCAGTTGCCGTCCTGTACAGATCAATATCATTTACAAGGTATTTTACCCTTATTGCTATGTACATGTATCTTGTTTATTTACTTATTTACATGCATATAGATCTAATGTTTGGTGGAATTTCACTGTTTTATGTCTTCTATTACTACTATAATAGATCTATAATTAATTTGTCTTGTTACTGGTGCTACTTGATATAAAATTTCAGATTTTTGCTTCAAGTAGGTTATTTATTTGTTGGACAGATATACCTTTATAACTTGTTACGCACTATAACATTATTTATATTAATTTGTGTTATGACTTGTTTCTGTTTAATTCAGTTTTGTGGTTGGTTAACCAATACATTTAGTCAAAATACTGGTACCAGCCTGATTCAAGAGATGGTTAAAGAAAATGATTAAAATTTACTTGGGTTCAAGGAGAAATGTGTAATTTTTTCCCTTTCTACAAAGCATAAGAAACATGTATATGTACAATAATAATAAGCAAGACCAAATAAAAGAGAGGAAAACTTCTTAGTGTAATCAATTACGGTGCCATACTATGCATTATATTTATATACAATGTATATCAAAACCAAGTCAATGATAATATGCTTGTTGTAGATAATTTAGCTGTGTATTTAACCTAATAGTAATCACCATGTCTAGAGGAGTTAAGAGAGATTACGATGGTAGGTGACTGGTACACTTTAATACAACATATATATGTATGCATGTTTATATAATATAAAATAAACACACCTAGTTCTGCTACACAATATAACAGTATAATTTATCTATGACAATATTTGGTGAGGTTTACAGTCGCCAAAGTAATGACATATGTGATTGTTTGTATGAACCCCGCTGTAGTTGTGTTTCTGTTTCCTCTCCTAGATGAAAGCAGCTTGTGTGTGATGCCGATGAAGACCCTGAGATCCGGGCTGTTCTTCGGTAAAGTACACAGGGGTAAGCAATCTTAGTGGCCATTTAGTTGTAAGTAAGTTACTATAAATATCATTTTTTTTCTGCAAAATAAGTGAAACAAAGAATAGTACAGATTGTTATGTTATAGAAAGTCATAACAGTAAGGTAATTGCACACCATGTACAAGAATATACAGTATTATATACAAGGTAAGTACATGAAATGCGTGAATATGTAATTTCACAGTAATCAAGTTGGAGATAGTAAAGGTATTTATTATAGTCTGGTAGGTACATGCAATTGTCTATATATGAGCAAGTGAGCAGATTGATCCCAGCAGTACAATAACTGAAGGAAACGGGTAAGTGTAGAAACCTGTCTCTCTCCATGTCGAGGTTAGAGTTTGGAGAAGAGCAGTCAACATACAAGATGAAGAGAACACAACTCTTATTTTTTAAAGATTCGAAAAGTGTTCGCTACATTATAATATATACGAAAAATTTCTTATCACGTATTTAGTGAATTTTAACGCCTCAAATAGGATAATATCAGCAATATGTATACTCGCACATGTGTATGAAGCAAATTTGAGCACTGGTGAGTTTTGTGGCGACTCTGTCCACCCTATGTACAGAAGTACTTGGACTAATACATAACCTGATCCAATATGCATCCTACCATATACTATTTAGTAACCTCATCATGTCCTTGTACTTCTGACTTTTTCCTGTTAAAGATGAAGTTACCAGTCTACAGCCAACTGGTACCTGCTGGATTGAGAGGATGCCAGATGAAATTTTATCAAAGATACTTTCTCTGGTAGATGGAGTGACGAAGTTGAAAACAATCCAGAGGTAAGGTGACAGGTGCCCTATCAGTGTGACAGGTGTCCTATCAGTGTGACAGGTGTCCTACCAGTGTGACAGGTGCCCTACCAGACACCTGTACACTCTCTAATGCTAGCCAGCTGCCTTTTATATACTTATGGCGTTATTAAAGCTGAGATAGCCAGATATATTAAGAGGTAGCTGGTTAGAATCACAAGCCACTGACTATAATTCGAAGTTGTCCTCTCTCAATCTGTTTTCTACTTTTGCACCAAGTAGTTGTTACTAGTTATCTAACACCCAACTGTTTACAAATTAGCTATATAAGTATAATTGTGTAGTGCAATTATTATGTAACATAACATTACACAGTGAGGTAATGGAAAGTGGTCTTTCCCATGTGTAAATTTATCCCCTCATCACTGTTCAGCCATAATATATGTACATGTATGTCTAAGCCAGTTTTGTATAACAAAATGCAGCAGAGTGTCGATTTATCAATCAACTCACTGTTTGTATTTAGCATGACTGAGCACCCCTGGCTATCCATATGCACCACAGTATGCTGCCTATTTATGTCACCAAGCCCTATATTTCAGAAAGGATTAGATTTAACTGGCAATGTATATTATTTTAGTGTGTGCAAACGTTGGAGAAACTTGGTAAAAGACAAATATTTGTGGAAATATGCAGATTTCACATCAATACCACTGCAACCTAAGCAGCTTTCATCCATAGTACGCTATCGTTGTTCTGAGGTAACAGAATCTCTCGGAATAAGAGCTCCCACTAAATACACTGGAGAAGATGCAAGGAGAAAGAAACTACTAGTTTCCAAATGTGAGTACATGTGTACTCAATTCTGGCAGATTCTGGTGCTTCATTTTCATTGAGATTCTGGAGGGAACAAAATTAGAATAAGCAGATAGTCCCTACTTGTTATTTTGGAACATATGAAGCTTTTAAATTTCCTTGATGTTATAATTGTGCCATACATGTATATTAATAGAATATGGGGTCTTGATAGTGTGCCAAGTGTATTTTTCTTGTGGGATTTTTGAGTAGTCTTGCATTGGTAAGATTATTCATCAATCATAGCATATGAGTACATGCATGTGTATTTATGATCGTATTACTGTTACTAAGCAACAGCAGGACATTTGTATTACCTATATATGTGTCTGGCCCTATGTCTTTGCAACCAACATGCTCAGGAATTTCCGCACAGCCTTCTTTGGATTCTTTTGACCTTTTGCAAAGACACTATACTTTAGAAAGCTCTGATATCTAATAAGATTTGAGTAGTAGTTTTGACCTCCTTGTGACTGCTTTGTATCTTTGGGGTTTATTTTTAGGTTTGACTAAGTCAATTTTAGCAAACATCAGAAAGCGCTGCACTTCACTGAAGAGTCTCACTATCACTCATGAACAGTTTGGTACACAGTTGCTGGACTTTATTTTACCGTGTGGAATATACAGTCTCCTACCCACCAACCTCACCCATCTCAGTCTTGCCCACTGTAATCTTCAGGGGAGACAAATAGATCAACTGTTTAGTTCAAGTATGTTAACCCAATCGTAATGCATGTAACATGTACTTATTAGAAGTAATTAATTAGAAACCAGATGACAAATCTCCAAATGTGATCTTATTGGGTGCCATGCTATACAATGTATTGTGAGCTGATGATCAGATGTAGGCCTGCCAACAAAATTAATATTTTGTCTAATTATTTATGATACATGTAAGTAGTATAGTCAGTGCAGATCTGCACAGACACCCGGTCATTTCCGCGTCTTATTAGCCCTAGATCCAAAAACTCCCCGGGCGGACGACCACCCCACCCGTCCTCTCGCCCCCTCCCTTTCCCTAAACCTCACTCTATGTGCAAAGCCCTAGAACCTACCCCCCGATCGCGGGTGGGGTTTCAAAAACCTCATCGGCTGTTCCGTAGAACCCAGTCTAAAGAGCAAACCCCTCGCCCGGTCCCACGGCTCGGGCGAGGGGGCGCGCGCGTACGCGCGCGCCCCCCTACCCCGCGAACCCCACCCGTCCTCCCTCCACCCGTCCCCGCCCCTCCCCACCCCTCCCCACCCCAAACCCCTCCGCCTCGCCCTCCGCCTCGCTGCGGTTCTCGTTTGCGAGTCCAGCCGTGACCCCACGCCGCCGTCCCCCCGCCCATCCCCCGCCCCTCCCCCGCTCTCCCGCCCCAACGACCCGTCGCGGCCCTCGCGGGCGGACCGTCGGCTGGAGTAGGGTGAAGCGAAGGAAAATACGGGTTAGAGTAATGATAGGCTACATCCGTGCGGAGTGCCCGTGCAGAGTTTACGACGCTGACTATACTACTATAAGAAACTTACCGAGTGGTGGTGGTGCTTCCGGATGATTTCTTCGCCGGGGACTGTTGAGACTGAACTGGTTGGGGTGACACCGCACTCGCGCGCTCCTCCGTTCGAGCGCCCCCGGACCTTCGATGAAAGACTCGCGTCTTAACCCTCATTTTCCCCGGACCCTCCCCTAGGGAAATCACCCGTCCCCGTGACGAGTGGCGAGGGAAAGTGAAGGCGGTGGCTCTTCCGCGCTTCAAACCGTGGACTTCGCGAGGAGGTTAGCCGACGACATCATCGCTCGGAGGGGTAGAAATAGAAATAGATAAACGGGATAGATGGATGCTTGTCTTCTCATCGCCATCATCATCACCATCATCATCATCATCATCATCATCATCACCATCACCATCATCATCATCATCATCATCACCATCACCATCATCATCATCATCATCATCATCATCATCATCATCCTACAAATAGACCCGCCTCTACGATGATGTCGTTGACTCGCCACCAATTTCTTTGACCACCGCGTCCACTTTCCCCCGGGTAGCAAACTCCGATAGGGAGAGAGCGCATCGTGCGCGTGCGATGTCACCCCCCACCTACGAATGAAGACAATAGAAGAAATGTGAACTGATAAGGGGTGAGTATGAGCGGAAGCTGCGCTAGTACCGTCTACCCCTTTGGTTTGGAGAGGTAAATGGTTTTTAATGTATTAGCTAGTGTTTTATTGCTCGGTTTTAAGGCTACAACCGGTAAACCCTCCGTTTTGAGGACGGAGACCCCTTACAATAGAGAGTGAATGTGAAAAAAAATTATACGGATATATATATATATATATATATATATATATATATATATATATATATATACAAGGGTTATGATGCACTGTTCGTTTACTCTCCGATTTATCGAATGAAGTAGTCTCATCTCCGAGAAATCAGTATTAACATTCTATAGGACTCGTACTCACCCCGTCTTCCGCAACCTTCCGCTTACCGTAGAAGTAGGTGAGTCCGGTCTTTAGCTGGGTATAGCTATACGTTTGATTTCCTCTTCTGATAAAACCCCGATTGTCTCCTCTCACCGACTGCCCTGTTTTGAGCACGGAGAGGAACTTCTCTTTGGTTAGGGTGTTTCCTCTTTTATTTAGTCCTTTGCTACTATACTTGCTATCGCCGTCAGCGGACCAACAAAAGTAAGTTTTTGAGTTGAGTGCGATGACCCCCTCCCCCCGAAACTCCTCCTTAAACAGACCAGGGGTTCGTGTTTCGTATCGCTGCACCTTCTCACAACATTCCCTCATCTCCCACTCTTGCCCGAGCACCTTGGTTGTGATAAAGTCTCCCTTGTGGCTATCGCAGAAGGGTCTGGGAAACCATTTACCATACTCTCTGTAGAACTCTTCTTTTTTATCTTTTCGGATGACCTCATCTATATTGCGAGCACTCAGGGCCATGTAAGCGCTATCCGTATCCATTTCTACGTACTCAAAGTCCTCTCTGCTGACGAATCTGTGAAAATAAATCGGGCGAGTTAGAGGTTGCTGACACCGAAGAATAAATAGAAAAGGATTTGATAAAATCTTTGTATAGTCTAGTTCTACTCACCTATCCATAAAGTCGTAGTAGAACTCTAGCATCCTCAACTTGGCTCTCTGGAGGATGACGAATCCTACGACGGATGGAACATCCATTCGAATCTAAAAGAAAGAGAGAGAGAGAGAGAGAAAATTCACCCTTCCACTCGGAAAAAGTTTTGTCAAATCAAGAGTCAAAGTAAGAAAGATTGTCAACACTTACCTTTTTCTTGTGAAGCTCTATCTCAAAGTAGTTTTCATCGACTTCGTTGAGACTAGAAAAGTGCCTACTCCTCACTTTGACGGCCGCCCCCTCTACTGTCTCTACATACTTGACAGTCTTATGTTTCTCTTTATTTGTTATGGTCTTTCCGTAGGCTGAATTCCCAACGAGCTTGCTGGTGCTGGCCAAGAGGGCCAGATCAGGGTCCAGATCTCCCCCTCTCCTTGCGTCTGAGACCGAAGAACCAAAGTCTTTGAAGACGGCTCGTGGGATAAAGTGAACAAACTGATAGACCCTGGTAATTATCAAACCTTGATCTAGATACCATCTAGCCAGATCGGTGAGTAGTGTGATTCGCTCGCCAAAAAGACTCCCCACGAGCATTCGCTGAGGTCTCTTCAAGAATCCGTTCTGTTTGGCAAAAGCGCGCATGTGTTCGCTAAGGTGTTCTCTTCCCACATTTATATTCTTGAAAATAGGTGCCATCTCAGAGAACTTCGCTTTTAGCTCTTCGGGTACGGAAATGTCACACTCCACTAAACCGTAGTACTCTCCACTACGAATACTGTTGATTATTTTATCGAGGTTGACACAACCCCTCTCTGGATAGAGAGAAGAAAAGAAGACGGAGAGAAATGTCCTAACCTCTTCATCCGAACGAACTCGCGCTCCCCACTCACACTCCCGAGTGGTGATGAGCTTATAGCCTAGAGCCTTGATGTAATCTTCTTTCCTCGCAGTGTCCACCCGGAGCTCTTCATTCGTCATGTTTCTGACACCTTTTCCATTCCCTCCTAGCTCGCACTCGTGTCCGTGCCAGTAGCAACCGTGGAATTGGTACACAGTCCGACTCTGTTCGCTATAACCATCCACCGGTAGGTTGTGACAGCCTATCCTCATTTCTCCTCCATTCTGTTGGTGAAGGATGACCTCTCCTCTCTTCCACGATTGGAACTCTAACCATCCATGCGCCACTTTGCTGAACTTTTTAACGGGTTCCAGAGCAAAGCCTCGGCTCTCTAGCCTCCGCCTGGGATAACCCGTAGGCATATTCCCCATCATGCAGTATAGGTAGAGAGCGTTGGCATCGACTCCCAGAATGGACCTACAGGGTTTTGCGGATGTGCCATAAATCTTCTCTCGAATAGAGGTCACTCCAACTTCATGATGTCTGTGAAAGATGATGCTTGGCCCTCCCACGAGGTTATCACGGAGAGTGGGGTACAGACTTTTGCTCTCCTCATCGAACAGACATATGGGTTGTGAGTTGCAAAGTTCGCCTCGGAGAGACATTAACCTATGCAGCGGGAGAGCGGCTTGCGGAGGAGAGTAGCCGTAAGGTCGGGCCTCCACCTCCATAAACAACCATCTGATAGCCAAGCCTGGAAGCGAGATTGCAGATTTCAACATATCAATACCCTTTTGTCGATAGATAGAGCTCTGACGTGCAATGGCCTCGATGAATGGGGCCACATCGAGGTTGTTGTACCAGATGAGGAAATCCCTGAACGTTTCCATGTTCTCTCTTTCCCACACGAGCTGACAGTGGTGATAATCTTGCTGGCTCAATTCTTGCTGAGTCAGCGAGTTGAAAAAACTCTCTCGGGGAGGGAGTCCGTGATGATCCAACCTTCTCAGGGAATCTACCCAATCGTAAGGAAAGAATCCCTTACTCTCTGACACGCCAAATGCCTTCAAGTATTTGGAGTAGTTGAAGCCTGGTGCGATAAAGTTGCATATGTCAAGGAATCTAAAACGTCTACTCTCCACGCAGGACATACTGTTAACACGCTTAACGATGAAAACAAAATCTTCTCCCTCCTCCTCTTGTAGAGAGCGAAGTAAAGGCCCCTTTAGTATATTTAGGTCATACTTTTGCGAGTTGAAGCCGACCACCGGAACGCTGGAGATGTGCTGTTCTAATTCTCTTTCTAATCCGGAGAGACCGGACTTCACCCTGTAAGTCGAGACGTTAGAGAACTTGTCGTCAGCAAAGGCCTCTTCTCTATCCGCCCGATCCGCGAGGAAGGTAGAGAGTCACTCGCGTACATCCTGGAATCTTTCTCCGAACAAATCTCCTGCCACGTCAGCAATCTTTGCTATGTATTGGACGAATTGACGAATGCACTTCGTCCCATCCTTGCTGTCGACGCTCCTCACAAAACACTTGGCTCGCTCAAACCCTGGGACGTTAGAACACGCGGATATGCTCAGTAGCTCGTGTCTTGCACTAAAAGTCATCGTGGTGGTGTTAGTTGGTAGGTTGTCTTTTGGCATGAAGCATTCGATATCATAGGTGATATAGTAGGGGTAGTATAAGAGGTCGGGGTTCACCACCTCTATTCCCGCCACTCGCTTGAGTTTTGTGAATATGGTTGGCGGGGGTCCAAACGTTCCACCAGGGAAAACGAACACCGATGCTTCTTCTGGCGAGCACTTGTGTCGTCGTAGGCTGGACAAGCGTGTAAACGCGCTATCGCACAGCTTGCAGGTGAAACATCTGGCAAACGAATCAACATTCTTTATCCAGCTGAAGTGTTTTTCGTACATGTTGACGAAGAGTTTATGGGCTTTGTTTCGTGCCCCGGATGACCAAACTATCGGAGCTACCTCCTCATCAGTTAGACAGAAGACTATTATAGATACGTCAAAATGATCTTCCAAGGCCAGTAGATCACTCGAGTCCACCCCGGGAAAGTCTGACAAAGTTGATGAGGGTGGGGAAGAAGATTTAGTTTGTCTCATGTATTGTTTAAACAAGCGATGTGTTGTGGTGCAAGAGGGGCGACGGCAACGACATCCCTTCTTTTGGTCGCAGTTACAGTCATACATCATGGCCAAGCATCTAAAGAAACACAAGTTGTCTGAGTAGGGACGCGCACCTCCTCTAGCCCAAAAGTCTACGTCTAGTGCTATCACGTGTCGGTTGTTAAGTATGTAGTCTGGGAGTTTGCTCACTACACCGCCCACCTTGCCAATCTCTAGGAGTTTATAGATGTAGAATGTCAGATTCGCAATGTGACGTAAAGCCCAAGCGGTATTCGGTCTCCTTTGTGCTGACCTCTCTCTCAAGTCGAGCTCCTGCACAGATTCGCAAAACTCTCTCATCTCATTCTCTGTTCTGATCAGTCTTGGTTTGGGGAAGAATGCGGCATTGTTGCTCGATGAGTGAAAGTAGCGCAACTCTCCACTGGTCTTATGCTCGAGGATGACTCCAGCGCTACAGTTAATCTTCACAGTACAAGGCACTCTCTTCCACATTGCTCTCAACTTAGTCCACACCTCTTCATCTCCTTCGTCTTCACCTTCCCCTCTCCACACTCGAACATTTAGAATATCTTCCACGGGACGAGAGTGTATTGCGGACCTGATGGAGCTCCAATAGCGGGCTAGTAGCACCCCCATCTCATCCCCCTCTTCAGCTGTTGGCGGTTTAGACCAGAAAACATCATCAAACTTCTCTGCACCTCCCTCATCTTTTTCCACCTTACCCTCGCTATGAAATCGCCTCATGTGATGACCTAGCTTTCTCCTCCCATCAAAACATCCGCCACAAACGGGGCACTTGTGCGGGTGAGCCTGTGCATGCATTCTCTTCGTGTGCCTGTCTAGAGAAAACGCTGTTCTGAGAACCAGACCGCATAGTTGACAGGTGTGCTCGACCTGACGAGAGGTCTCTCCCCCTATAAAAAAAAAATGGTAGGGTGTAAGTTATTATTCTTTTACTTCACACTACATAAACAATAAACAATCCACAATTGCTACCAAATACCTCATTTAGCACTAACCTTCTTTTTCACTTGTTGACATCTCTGCTGATCATGTGCTGGCTAGAAGGTAGGTGTCTCTGTTTAGTCTCCTTATAAAAATATATAGCAGTAGGGTGTGAGTCATTTTTTAGCTTGATAGCATTTTATACAATAAACACTTCACAATTGCTGCCAATTACTCCATTTAACACTAACCTTATGTTCTACTTGTTGACATCTCTGTTCACGCACTGACTAGTAGGTAGCTGTCTCTGTTTACTCTCACTCTGTTGACTAGAGGCTGATTGTTCATACTGCTAAAGTGAGAAACTCATACCTTAAATAGTAGTATTCAGTGGGCGGAGTCTAACCATTTCCCCACCCTTGGCAATACCACCCCGATGTGAATCCGAAGCCCCCCGATGTGAATCCGAAGCCTTCCGATGCACCCCGATGTGAATCCGAAGCTTCCCGATGTGAATCCGAAGCCTCCCGATGCACCCCGATGTGAATCCGAAGCCTCCCGATGCATCCCGAGGTGATTCCGAAGCTTCCCGATGCATCCCGATGTGATTCCAAAGCTTCCCGATGCATCCCGATGTGAATCCGAAGCCTCCCGATGCATCCCGATGTGAATCCGAAGCTTCGGAATCACATTGGGATGCATCGGGAAGCTTCGGAATCACATCGGGATGCATCGGGAAGCTTCGGGATGCATCGGGAAGCTTCGGAATCACATCGGGATGCATCGGGAAGCTTCGGAATCACATCGGGATGCATCGGGAAGCTTCGGAATCACATCGGGATGCATCGGGAAGCTTCGGATTCACATCGGGATGCATCGGGAAGCTTCGGATTCACATCGGGATGCATCGGGAAGCATCGGAATCACATCGGGATGCATCGGGGAGCTTCGGATTCACATCGGGATGCATCGGGAAGCTTCGGAATCACATCGGGATGCATCGGGAAGCTTCGGATTCACATCGGGATGCATCGGAAGGCTTCGGATTCACATCGGGATGCATCGGGAGGCTTCGGATTCACATCGGGAGGCTTCGGATTCACATCGGGGTGCATCGGGTCACATTGGGATTGGATAAAAAAAAAGGGAGGAGTCAAGAAATGAGCAGTTGTATAAAGGGAGAGTGGGATCACAGTCTCAGCATTCAAAGTTCAGCACATCACTACTGTACAGCTACACTACTACAATAGTACATTATCAATGGATACTGACAACATAGTCCAAAACCAAGAAGAGTTATTTGCGGGCTTAACGGACTCACAAATGGATGGAATTATTGAAGAAGAAGAGTGCAGTCAGAAGAGGAAAGAAGAGGTGGATGCGTTAAAAGAGGCACGGAAGAAGGGGAAAATAATAGGAGTGGGGAGTCTTGCCCGAAAGGATCTTTCTAACATGGCGGACTCTCCGTCCTCCCCGGAGCGGGCCTCGGATAGGGGCGAGACCACAACAACCAAGAAGAGGAAGAACCCAAAAGGAGATGAAATCTGTGCTAAGAAAAAGAAGAAATCCCAGGTGATTGTAATATCAGATGATGATGATGATGATGGCCACGGAGCCGATACGGCTACGGAAGAAATGGATGGTGGTGAGACGACGACGAAGGGAAAAAAAGCTACCAAGTCTCCTTGCAAGGGGAAGAAAAAGAGCGGGGGACTAAGCCTGGAGAAAGCTCGTGCAGTGGCGGCAACCCTAATGTAAGTAGCCCTGTTCGTATATCTATAAATTACCGTACTATCTTTCTCCCGTTTAACCACTTTGTCGGATCTATATACACCACTTTCGTTATTGTAGGAGCATGGGAGCGGAGAAGAGGAGCTCTCTGCAGACAACGGTGAAGTTGTCAGAGCTAGAGCCAGGAACTGTGCTAGAAGTGAGTGGAGGTTCGGTGGTTGAAACGGCATTCGGAAAAGCATTCTTAGCCAGGGCAAGCTATGTGGATGACAAGGGGATGAGACATTGCATCAGCTTTCACACCAACATTCGTCACGCCATGCCCAAGCTAGTGGATGTCAAAGAAGAGGAGCTAAAGGACCTTACCCTTCCACCTAGGATCATGGTGTACTTGGGACAGCAGGAGACCGCTAAAGGACAAAACACATTCAACCGTATCGAGAGCGTGTGCTCCCTGCCAGGAGCAGCCATGAAAAAGCTGGCCGGTGACTTGAGAAAGAAGACCTTGGCCCAGTTGGAAGAATTTTTTCGAGTGCAAACGCTATCTTCATTCCCCGTTGGTTCTGTGCTGGTGGTGACCGCGCTCCGACCCGCATATGTCCCAAGATGCGGTGATGGTGATAATGCGAGCAACTCCATTGCCACCTACGAGTGTCGGATTGGAAACGAAGAAAGAAAGGGAGAGGTCTTCCTTCCGGGACGTCTGGCAGTTTCGATGAAAGACCTCCTCCCCTCCGTGATGGTGTACAAGGGACAGAAGACTTCCAAGAGCGGGAGAACATTCTACGATTGTGCCATTCTAGACTCCATCCTCGGCGAGCGTCTCCTCCCCGCCACTGCACAGTTTTGAGGCAAAAACTTTTGTCATTCACACTCATTCGTGTCTACTTATCAATTGATTTCATATTATTACTCTCAAACTCGTGTATCGTTAGCCTTACTCATATTCTTCATAGTCGTATATCGGTTTTTATCGATTGATTTTATATTATTACTCTCAAACGTATTGAAAATTAAAACAAACTCGTGTATCATTACCCTTACTCATATTTTTCATAGTTGTGTATCAAGTTTTTTATCACTTAGTTTTATATTATTACTCTCAAACGTATTGAAAATTAAAACAAACTCGTGTATCATTACCCTTACTCATATTTTTCATAGTTGTGTATCAGGTTTTTTATCACTTAGTTTTATATTATTACTCTCAAACGTATTGAAAATTAAAACAAACTCGCGTATCATTACCCTGACTCATATTTTTCATGGTCGTATATCATCTATTCTAGAATACATCACACACCATTACTCTAACCCGTATTTTCCTTCGCTTCACCCTACTCCAGCCGACGGTCCGCCCGCGAGGGCCGCGACGGGTCGTTGGGGCGGGAGAGCGGGGGAGGGGCGGGGGGACGGCGGCGTGGGGCCACGGCTGGACTCGCAAACGAGAACCGCAGCGAGGCGGAGGGCGAGGCGGAGGGGTTTGGGGTGGGGAGGGGCGGGGACGGGTGGAGGGAGGACGGGTGGGGTTCGCGGGGCGGGGGGGCGCGCGCGTACGCGCGCGCCCCCTCGCCCGAGCCGTGGGACCGGGCGAGGGGTTTGCTCTTTAGACTGGGTTCTACGGAACAGCCGATGAGGTTTTTGAAACCCCACCCGCGATCGGGGGGTAGGTTCTAGGGCTTTGCACATAGAGTGAGGTTTAGGGAAAGGGAGGGGGCGAGAGGACGGGTGGGGTGGTCGTCCGCCCGGGGAGTTTTTGGATCTAGGGCTAATAAGACGCGGAAATGACCGGGTGTCTGTGCAGATCTGCACTGACTATACTACTCATGTATTTCTTTCATCTTTATAGCTCCTAAGTTTCCATTACTGCAGATGAAATCACTAGATCTTACAGGGGTAATGGTAAACAATTACAATGGCTACTCATTCAAAGGTGTTATTAAAATACCTCCAACATTAGAAACCTTGATTCTACGAGACATTCATGTGTCACTAAATGCCTCAACCTTTCTGGGGATTGAGGAACACGCTCCTCTAGTAGATTTAGACATCAGTGTTACACAGATTGGTATAAACAGGCTACAAAGGATGTCTAGTGCTCTGATAAACTTGAAGAGTTTAAACATGTGTGGTAAGTCTCAATCAAACTACATGCGAATTGGGAGTTGTCTCTCATGATTTTTTAGCAGTACACTTCTTTCACTGTGATAAATTCTTCGAAGCCGTGACTGGAATCTAAAACACATGCCTTCTATTACGTAATGTAGGCTGTCTTGTGGCAGAGGATGATGAGCAAGCAATTGATGCCGATTCTGGTGATGATCTACCAGAGTCGGAATGGTTTGAGGTGTTTCAATATAGATTTCCTTCACTGAGCAGACTGAATATCAGAAATACACAGCAATGCAATGGAAAAAGAACTTACAGTTTAATAGAAGTTTTAAGGTTGGTTGAATAAAATAAACTGTATAGTCAGGATTAAACGTTCATTAGAATTACGTAGTTGTAAGATTTTATTATATGTATACGCGAGTATAAGTAATAAGGTACTGGTATTACTAGTTGTAGTAGCGGATCTGCAGTCAAACTTACTAAAACACCAGTGTACTTCCAATCAAGATCTACATGCTGATAGTTCAATCAACATAATATTAGACTCTGTGATTATATATCAGTATTTAATCGTAGAGATTCAGTGATTCACCTGGTAGACGTTGATGGAAAGACAAGAGGAGAATGGACTGAGGAACAACTCAAGACTTCCTATTTGGAAACTGAAAAGTTTGACTTTAAGAAGAGGTTGGAGAAGGAGTTACGAGCTCGGAGTCTTGTTAGAAGACGACAGAGTAATGCCAGAAGGTAAGAGCTGACCCTTCCATTATAGATAATGTGTGATATCCGACCACTAGTGGACAATAATCATTATACTGGAGGGTCATGATAATACCTAGTGTATCATGAATTTAGTTGCATGACGAAGGTTGGTAATGCCCTATTGGCTGATTAATGTTGTTTCAAGCTGGTTCTGTCTTTTCTGCATGATATTGACTGACTAGGTGATTGTAGCCTATTAGAGTATAATAAAATGTCAAGGGAGGTAACTTCCAAATTTCAGGAATCTGCTCTACATTACTCTATAAAATATGAAAATACTGTTCTAGAAAAGGAGACGACTCTTAAAAACAGTTGACTTGCTGAACAAATAATGCAATATACTAATGTGTCACATTCGTTTCAACCAACTGAATCACATTAGAGACCAGTGTTCAACAATAATAAAGTTTGAAGATGGCGGTGCCATTGCAGTTGCTCTATGCATTTCCATAGCTCATAATTGTGTCCACCTGGAGACGTTGACTTTCGAGGGATGTTCACATTGTGAAAGTGTCTGCTACATTTCACAGTGCAAAATTTTGTGTGTAATTTTAGAATATTCAATGATCAGTCGGACAGTGATGATGGTCAATCTGAGGACAGTGATGATGGTCA
Source organism: Bugulina stolonifera (assembly GCA_935421135.1). Lineage (NCBI taxonomy): Eukaryota > Metazoa > Bryozoa > Gymnolaemata > Cheilostomatida > Bugulidae > Bugulina > Bugulina stolonifera. The sequence goes on along the minus strand of OW285188.1, from coordinate 12,272,528 downwards.
GTCTGAGGACAGTGATGATGGTCAATCTGAGGACAGTGATGATGAGGATTGGGTTATGTAACACTGTACATGTACATATATGTGATCAGTACATAACTGAATATGTCTACTAACATCTGATTCCTGTATGCAAAGCTATTTTTTACATACTCCATGCCCTTGTATACGAGTATGTGTAGTACATGATGTATGCTCCCTGTTTTAGTACTTTGACATAATACAGTAGCTCCTACCTTGATGCACTGTATCATCAATATATTTTAGTGATATGTCTAGACAACTGGTATTTCTGCTCAAACTAGTACGAAATTTGTAACATGAGACTTCAGTCAAAAATAGTTTTTATTTTTGTTAAACTTTAGAGAATGTTGATAAATAAAAACAATACAGAGAGCTGATGTACGAGTATATACTAACATATACCAGTAATATAAGAGTATATACTGGCATATACCAGTAATATACGAGTATATACTAACATATAGGCCTACCAGTATATACGAGATATACTACCGCTATATCTGAATGATTTCACTTACCAACTGGTATCTTATACTGAGAATCATTTGTATGGTACAATAAATTTATTTTGTCTAATAAAGTTATATATTTTTGCATAAAACCGGCATTCTTGTCATTAATTTCTCACCAGTTTGCTACATTGTATATGTGGTTGCTTGTGGGTTCTAAATAAGATAACTTCACTGACTATGTACTGTAGTTTGCATGAAGTTTTATGCATTGTTGACTGCTAATAAATCACAAGAAAATTTGTGGTTTTGGTATTGTCAGTTATAACATTTAATTGGAGCCAAAGTACTTAGGACTCACCAGCTGTACGTAGTTTGTAGTGGTAGTACGCTGTCTGTAGGTCCTTTTGTCAGCACCTTGATCTCCAATGTAGTAAGCTGTGCGACGTAAGTTCTGGTTCTATTGTCTAGGATGTGGCGGTGTCGACTCTATTCTGAGGTTTACAACGAGATAGTTGTTCCGTATGTATCCTTGCTCCTTAGTACGCAATGGTACGAGTTACTGGGTAGCATACGAGCCACCTACACTCCACACACTCCACACTGTTGTAATTTAGTTTAGTTTTTAGTGTTTTTGTTTTAGTGTTTTATTGGTTTTTATTTGGTTTTCTATTTTGCAGTTTTCCACTAGCTTATACATTTGTATAATATATGTGTGTAACGTCTATGTAGTCGTCCACTCTTGTCACTGTGTGACTTATCTACAGGTAGGTCGACAGTCTATACTGCTGTCTCTCCATGCCTCATTTTCATAGTCTACTCTAGGTATTATGTCTATCTATCTCTCTACTGAGACTACTCTACAGTGTAGGTACTCCTCTCCTATATATACCTGTCCTATCTACAGTCAGCCAATCAATTTTAGTGAGGAGTTATATTCTCTCAAGTGCGCAAGAGCGGACAACTCTTAAATATACTAATTGTCACTATTTACATACAACACCATTCTTAGTATAAATAAAATGATAATTTATGTCATGTTTGTGTCTCCATCAAATTAATATGTGACAGTGATAGAAACAACCTTGAATGCCGTCAACTACGTGTATAATCAAATGGAATACTTACGCCTCTTTTTCAAAGTTACGTAGAGACACTCACTTGCCATGTAGTGTATATTGTTTTTGTTTTTGGTGATCCCACCTGCACTGGGGGGTTGCGTTCTTAGGCTTTGCACATAGACTGGGTTTTCGGAAGGGGCTGTTGACTGATAGGACGGGTGGGTAGGTTAACCACCCGGTAGGGTTTGAGGTCTAAGGTTAAAATCGGGCCGGGGATAGGTGGGTGTCTGTTCAGATCTGCACTGACAATTATACTACTGTTGTAACTTTGAGATGGACTAACTTGATACAAGTAGACTAAGTCAACTGATCACTGTTAGTAAAACCAGCAATGTTTGAAATTCCAGAGATCATAGATTCCTAGTGAACAAAACCGGAAAAGTTTTGTGTTCAACTTCTAACTTCCTCAATATTGTGTACAACTACAATCCATAACACTAAAATAAATGACTCCCCTCTCAACAATTATAAATATTATTACCAGGAAGCCTAAATTGGAGTTATAATATTATTATTGAATAAAATAAATTGTTATTGCTGCAGATTGCTATTTAAATGCTCTTAAAGCTTGCAGTGAAATATCTGAATAGCCTAGTATATTCACAGTTTCTGATATATTTGTTAGACCGATTATAAAGATTATAAACGTACATAGAATGACTAAGTAATACAGTAATACCCAAGGACTCTCATACCAATGTACAATGTATGTGTGGAGTAATTACTTGGTACATAGTGCAGGTGGTATGCTGACTCTGCTACCCACAGCTGTCCATTAGCTTACTCCCTACAATTTTCTCACAGATGTTTTCCTATGCAGGTCAAGTTAGTGCTCATAGATATTTTTTGTAAACCAGAGCTAAATGTTGGTAGTTGTGGAACTAAATATGCCCTTTCTTTACTCCAGATGTTAAGTACATGTGTCACTCCAGTATTCATTATTGTTATACTATACACTGTACTGTAGTGACACTGTGCTACTATTCAACATTCAAACAGAACAAATATTTTAATAACACACTTTCCTTGTCCTACTGACGATAACCAATAATATGTATAAAGATGACAATTATTACTACCCATAGAATGAACTATAATAATTCTCCCTTACCAAACCCATTTGTGTGGTAATAAGGAGTAGAAACTCTGTTTCATTTCCCATCCTTCAGCTGTCCAATACACACACACACTCAGTTGCCGTCCTGTACAGATCAATATCATTTACAAGGTATTTTTCCCTTATCTACTTGTATCTTGTTTATTTACTTATTTACATGTATGTCGATCTATAATTTGTCTTGTTACTGGTGCTAAGTGATATAAAGTTCTAGAATTTTAACTCATGTAGGTTTTTTGTCCACAGATATACCTTTATAACTGATTTTACATTATAGTATTATTACGACTTGTTAACTTGACTTGTGTTATATGGCTTGTATATCTGTTTAATTAAGTTTTATGGTTGGTGAAACAATTCTCCTAACAGTATATTTATAAAATACTGGTACCGGGACTGATTCAAGAGATGGTTAATGATAATGATTGAAATTTACTTGGTTTAAGGATAAATGTGTAACTTTTTCACTTGCTACAAAACCTAAGACATATGTGTACTATGATGATGATAATAAGTTGATAAAAACGAGACCAAATGAGAGAGAGGACAACTTCTTACTATGATTATTTAGGATGTCATTCTATCCATTATAATTATATTATATACATATACATGCATGTACCAAGACCAAGCCAATATAGTTTTTGTGTTGTAGATCATTTCCCTGTGTATTTGACTGAAAAATATTCATCATGTCTAGAGGAGTGAAGAGAGAGTATAGTGGTAAATGTTGGGTACACTTTAACAGTATATGGATGTATATAATATTGTAGAATAAACACACTGCTATACCATGTAAAAGTATAAATATATGGGAATATTTGATATAGGTTTAGGTTATTCCCACCATAACTTGATTTTGATATAAATATATTCTACATGTCAGCTTGGGTACAGTTGTGTTTCTATTTTCTTTCTAGATCAAGGCAGCAGCTATAGTGAAGACGACCAGCTGATGCCAATGAAAACCCTCAGATCGGGTGTATTCTTTGGGAAGGTTTACAGGGGTACATGTAAGTAATCTCGGTAGCCATTTAGTTGTGAGTTACCATAACTGCTGACAATGTTGAGAAATCCATGGAATGGAACACTCCTGTTATCTGTGTTCCCTGTCTGTAAAATAAGTGAGCTACAATTTATATGAAATTATAATGTACAGGAACATACATGTACAGTTTTAAAGACAAGTTCAGTACACTATGCCATGAGATACGAGATTATGTAATGTCACAGTAATGAAGTTGAAGATACATAGTGAAGGTAGGTATATCCAAGTTTGGGTATATCATAGTCCAAGGTAAGTGTTTATATGCAGAGTAATTGAGATGGTTGCATTGCGCAAGTATTAGGCTACAGGGATGTATAGCAGATCCCTTGCAGTACTATGTCTAAAGGAAACAGGTAAGTGTAGAGGTTTGTATCTCAATTAACTAGCGCAATGTAAGTAAATAGGACAACATACGGATAATGTGTAAATATTACTTCATTTGAGCTCTGGTGTGTAGTGTGGTGATTCAGTCCACCTTATGTAGCCTACAGAAATTGCATACACAAAGGCTAGTACATAAACCAATCCATCTAATAGACTAATACTATTTGATGATCTTACCATATACTTGTACTTCTGACCTTTCCTATTTAAGATGAAGTTGGCAGTGGACAGGCCATTGGGGCCTGCTGGATTGCGAAGCTGCCAGATGAAGTATTATTGAAGATACTTTGTCTGGCAGACAGAGTAACAAAGTTGAAGACAATTCAGAGGTAATATAGCACACATCCAGGTGCCCTACCAGTGTGACAGGTGCCCTACCAGTGTGACAGGTGCCCTACCAGTGTTACAGGTGCACTGCCAGTGTGACAGGTGCCCTACCAGTGTGACAGGTGCACTGCCAGTGTGACTGGTACCCTATCTGACACCTGTACACTCTCTGGCACTAGCCCACTACCTTTTATTACCTGTTGCTTTATTAAAGCTGATACAGCTAAAGCTATGAGCGACAGCTGGTTAGAATCACAAGCCACTGACTATAATTAGAAGTTGTCCTCTCTCAATCTGTTTTCTACTTTTACAGCGAGTAGTTGTTACTGGTTATCTAACACCCAACTGTTTACAAAATGGCCATAAGTATTGTGTAGTGCAATTATTATATAACATAACATTACACAGTGAGCTAATGGAAAGTGGTATTTCCCATGTGTACATTTTTAGACTTTCATTTATCCATTCATCACTGTTCAACCATGATATAAATACATATACATGTATGTCTAAGACAATTTTGTATAACAAAATGCAGCATAGTGTCAATTTATTGATCAATTCAGTGCACTGTTTGTGTTTAGCATGACTGAGCACCCCTGGCTATCCATGTGCACCACAGTATACTGCCTACTTATGTCACCAAGCCTTATATTTCAGAATGTATTGTATATATCGTTTTAGTGTGTGCAAACGTTGGAGAAACTTGGTAAAAGACAAATATATGTGGAAAGATGCAGATTTCACATCAATGCCACTGCAACCAAAGCAGCTTTCATCCATAGTACGCTATCGTTGTTCCGAAGTTACAGAATCTCTTGGAATAAGAGCTCCCACTAAATACACCGGAGAAGATGCAAGGAGAAAGAAACTTCTAGTTTCCAAATGTGAGTACATGTGTACTTAATTCTAACATTCTGATGCTTTATTCTTATTGAGATTTTGGAGAGAACAAAGGTAGAATAAGCAGATAGTCTCCATTTGTCATTTTGGAGCACAAGAAATTTTTTAATATTCCTGATATTATAATTGGGCCATATATATATATATATAGCATATGGGGTCCTGATAGCCTGCCACGTGTATTGTCCTTGTGTGATTTTTGAGTCATCTCCTATTGGTAACATTAATCACCAATCATAGCATATGAGTACATACATGTGTATGTATGATCGTATTGCTGTTACTAAGCAACAATATGACATTTGTATTACCTACATATATGTGTCTCACTCTGGCCTTAATAGTGTCTTTGCAACCGACATGCTCAGGAATTTTACGCGCAGCTATCTTTGGATTTTTTTCACCTTTTGCAAAGACACTATATTTTAGAAAGTTCTAAAGTCTAATAAGATTTGAGTAGTAGTTTTGACTTTCTTGTGACTGCGTTGTATTTTTGGTGTTTGTTTTTAGGTCTGACTAAGTCAATCTTAGCAAACATCAGAAAACGCTGCACTTCACTGAAGAGTCTCACTATCACTCATGAACAGTTTGGTACACAGTTGCTGGACTTTATTTTACCATGTGGAATATACAGTCTCCTACCTACCAACCTCACCCATCTCAGTCTTGCCCACTGTAATCTTCAGGGGAGACAACTAGATAACTGTTTAGTTCAAGTATGTTAACCCAATCTTAATGCATGTAACATGTACTTATTAGAAGTAATTAATTAGAAACCAGATGACAAATCTCCAAATGTGATCTTATTGGAGGCCATGCTATACAATGTATTGTGAGCTGATGATCAGATGTAGGCCTGCCAACAAAATTAATACTTTGTCTAATCATTATACATGTATTTCTTTCATCTTTATAGCTCCCAAGTTTCCATTACTTCAGATGAAATCCCTAGATCTTACTGGAGTAATGGTAAACAATTACAATGGCTACTCATTCAAAGGTGTTATTAAAATACCTCCAGCCTTAGAAACTTTGATTCTACGAGACATCCATGTGTCACTAAATGGCTCAACCTTTCTGGGGATTGAGAGACACGTCCCTCTATTAGACTTAGACATCAGTGTTACACAGATTGGTATAAACAGGCTTCATAGGATGTCTAGTGCTCTGATAAACTTGAAGAGTTTAAACATGTGTGGTAAGTCTCAATCAAACTATATGCAAATTGGGAGTTACCTCCCATGACTTTTAGCAGTATGCTTCTTTCACTGTGATCAATTCTTTGAAGCCGGGACTGGAATCTTAAACACATGCCTTCTATTTTGTAATGTAGGCTGTCTTGTGGCAGAGGATGATGAGCAAGCAATTGATGCCGATTCTCGTAATAATTTACCTGAGTCGGAACGGTTTGAGGTGTTTCAACATGGATTTCCTTCACTGAGCAGACTGAATATCAGAAATACACAGCAATGCAATGGAAAAAGAACTTACTGTTTAATAGAAGTTCTAAGGTTGGTTGAATAAAATAAACTGTATAGTCAAGATTAAACGTTCATTAGAATTACATAGTTGTAAGATTTTATTATATATATACGCGAGTGTAAGTAATAAGGTACTGGTATTACTAGTTATAGTGGTGGATTCGCAGTCAAACTTACTAAAACACCAGTGTACTTCCAATCAAGATCTACATGCTGATAGTTCAGTCAACATAATATTAGACTCCGTGATTATATATCAGTATTTATTTGTAGAGATTCAGTGATTCACCTGGTAGACGTTGATAGAAAGACAAGAGGAGAATGGACTGAGGAACAACTCAAGACTTCCTATTTGGAAACTGAAAAGTTTGACTTTAAGAAGAGGTTAGATAAGGAGTTACGAGCTCGGAGTCTTGTTAGAAGACGACAGAGTAATGCCAGAAGGTGAGAGCTGACCCTTCCATTATAGATAATGTGTGATGTCTGACCACTAGTGGACAATAATCATTATACGGGAGAGTCATGATAATACCTAGTGTATCATGAATTTAGTTGCATGACAAAGGTTGGTAATGCCCTATTGGCTGATTGATGTGTTTCAAGCTGGTACTGTCTTTTCTGCATGGTATTGACTACATGATTGTAACCTAGTAGAGCGTAATCAAATGTCAAGGGAGGTAACTTCAAAATTTCAGGAATCTGCTCTACATTGCTCTATAAAATATGGAAATTCTGCTCTAGAAAAGGAGACGACTCTTGAAAACAGCTGACTTGCTGAACAAATGCAATATACTAATGTGTCACATTCGTTTTAACCAGCTGAGTCACATTAGAGATCAGTGTTCAACAAAAGGTTGAAAATATTGGTATTATGTGCCATTGTAGCTGCTGTATGCATTTCCATAGCCCATCATTGTGTCCACCTGGAGACGTTAACTTTCGACGAATGTTCACATTGTGAAAGTGTTTGCTAGATTTCACAATGCAAAGTTTTGGTATATAACTTTAGAATATTCAATGATCAGCCTGAGGACAGTGATGACGGTCAATCTGAGGACAGTGATGATGGTCAGTCTGAGGACAGTGATGATGAGGATTGGGTTCTGTAACACTGTACATGTACATGTATGTGATGAGTACATAACTGAATATGTCTACTAACATCTGATTCCTGTATGCAAAGCTATTTTTTACATACTGCATGCCCCTGTATATATGAGTATGTGTAGTATAGTCCCTATTTTAGTACTTTGACATAATACAGTAGCTCCTACCTTGCTTGATACACTGTATTATCAATATATTTTAGTGATATGTCTACACAACTGGTCTTTCTGCTCAAACTAGTACGAAATTTGTAACATGAAACTTCAGTCAAAAATAGTCTCTATTTTTGTTAAACTCAAGAGAATGTTGGTTAATAAAAACAATACAGAGAGCTCATGTACGAGTATATACTGGCATATACCAGTAATATAAGAGTATATACTAGCATATACCAGTAATATACGAGTATATACTAGCATATACCAGTAATATACGAGTATATACTAGCATATACCAGTAATATACGAGTATATACTAGCATATACCAGTAATATACGAGTATATACTAACATATACCAGTAATATACGAGTATATACTAGCATATACCAGTAATATACGAGTATATACTAACATATACCAGTAATATACGAGTATATACTAGCATATACCAGTAATATATGAGTATATACTAGCATATACCAGTAATATACGAGTATATACTAACAATAGGCCTACCAGTATATACGAGATATACTACCACTATATCTGAATGATTTCACTTACCAACTGGTATCTTATACTGAGAATCATTTGTATGGTACAATAAATTTATTTTGTCTAATGAAGTTATATATTTTTGTATAAAACCTTCATTCTTGTCACCTTGTTGTCACTAAGAGAGCCAGTTTACCAGATAATGTATAAAAAGCGCTCGATTTCACCTTACTTTTCAGTTGCTTGTGGGCTTCTAAATAAGATAACATCTATTACTATACACAGTAGTTTACATGAAGCCTTATATATTGTTAACTGCTAATAAATCACAAGCTTTTTCTATTGGATGTGGGTTCTAAGGCTAGGTTTTCCCAGACTGTCACTAGGTGTCTTCGCGACCAAAACTTCAGACCCAGGCCGATTTATAAAAATATTTTCCGGTACACATCCGTCACAGGGTCGCGAACACACCGGCCTGGGCCAAATGCAAAATCCTCATTTTCGCGCGAAGAAATCAGGTGTGCCGATGAGCTAGGGATGGTTTCGTCCGGCCAAGCAAAATCCCAGACCAATAGCCCTTCTGACCTGGGTCGGACGGCCATCTTGTGATTTTTATTTGCGACCCGGGTCCGTCCAAGAGGTCGCAAAGACACCTACTAGAACAATCTGCACCAATGCCGCATCTGTTATGCCTGGGAGAACAACTTCTAATTCTTATCTGCAGCTTCTGAGAGACCAGAATGCACTCTTTAGAAAAGGGCCTAAGATTGCAGGTAGGTACCGTGTACACACCTCATTTGTTCCACTTCGAACACTGCCTCCAACGTCACGCTCACGTAAAATGAATGAATGAATCTGTATTTAAATTTATGCAACAAAATATACATAAAAATGTCTCACGTCTTTTACCACAACCGTTGTAGATGTGCTTTTACCGGTTCACCTACATGTGCAGTGTCAGTGTGTAGTGTGTGTTACTTTATGAAGTACATGTAGACTTTATTCAATCTTCTTGGGTGTAATTACGAAGTTGTCATTTCATGTTTAAAATATATGCGAAAGGACAACTCCATAATATATGTGATTCGGGCAAGGCGCCTGGAGAAAATAGTCCTGGAGATTTAACAGAACTGTAAGCATATTCATCATAAATAAATACGATTGAAAATAATGCACCGCGATGTGTATGCGCAAGGGCTCAGTCCACCATATATCACATGGTATGTAAAATGAAACTTTCCTTATGCAATGCAAGTCGTGAATGTCAATGTGACCATTTTCCCCTATAGTATGAAATTCTGACGTCGGTTTATGTCAACCTAAACTTTTTAGACCAGATGGGGTTTCATTACTCGAATGCATCGTCTTCTTGGCTCATTTGAATTGATGAAAGATAAGATTTAATTTTTAAAAATTAAATAAAATTTCTCATTTAAATTCAATTTATTTATTATTTTTGATATAAAATATATTGAAAATTATCATTTTCTGTTCCAACAAAATACTAAACCTGCTAAACCTAAATCTTAAGCACGTACTCCGCACTGGAGAGATAATAGCGGACTAACAGAAGACCTGTGAACCTGATAGTTCCTCTTTTCCCCAAAAAGGGGTCTAGGAACTCGCATCAAGACAAAACAAATGAAAATGCTAATATAACTATGAATATTATATGTATCGATAGATAAGAATTATAAATTTTTTACTTATATTTAATCTCTATTTTAATTTTAATCTAATTGTTATTGTATATACACGGGTTACTGCACTTTCAGCTGAATTTGACATTTTATAAAGCTCCACCAAGTGATTAAGCTTAGCTTGAAGCCTATGATGTAACATAGCACTATTTTATCACATAGTTATAGTCAGGGTTGGGAACTTTGATCTACTTTTGCATTCGATTTTCGATTATGCTGGTTAAACCAATAAATACAAGCATTCGATTGTTGCTTTACCAAATCAATGATTGTACCTCAATCGATTTTACAATCGATGACGCTTTTAGAAAATGCACATGTATATGGGTACAACAACTTTTAATACATTTTCCAGGTATCTAGAAAGATGACGGATCAGAATGAGATAAACAAAGTATTTATTAATATAATATATTGCAAAGATAGAAATATAATGATAGTGCAACACAGCACATTCTCACAGTTTTAGCTCAAACTTTAGCAATAATACCAGCATTGCCCTGTACCAAACACCTTCTCTTCTTACTGTCAAAGGCAAGCATTGTAGTCAGTTCAAAGTTAGTGCCACTTAACAAGGAGCGATTTGGTGTCAAAACACGTTTTCCCAGGGAAAATAATCGTTTAACTGCTGCAGAACTGCAGAGTGTAGTATTAAACTTGACAAACACAGGCCACAATCTGGTAGGGACTTCTGATGTGGAATTCTTCAGCAATGACAATCTGGTAGGAACTTCTGGTGTCGAATTCTTCAGCAATGACATGGTATGTGCATTTTCCTTGAGTTCGTCTTAGCGCCAAGCATGCATGCCTCATTTGTGATTTCTCAGAATACCAGTGGCCAGTCACCCCCAGGTACCCTCTTCGTCTTGCTGTCCAGTGATCTATCGTCAAGCATATTTTACTAGCAATATCTTAACAATTTGAATTATTACTTTTTTATAATATAAAAGCAGTTCATGTCTTGCGTTGTATGTGTGTATGCATGTATGTATGTATGTATTTGTGCCGCTGTTAAAATAACCTTATATACATTACTAGCAGATCAATTAGCAGTTTAGTGACAATCGAATGCAGCTGTAATCCTATAAAACCAACGAATACATGCATCTCGATGGCTTTGTTGGAAACCAACGATTAGGTGCAATCGATGGTGAATGGACCAATGAAAATCGCCATCAAACATCGAGTGCCATTGGCGATTCCCAACCCTGGTTATAGTATATGATAAAATAGTGTTATGTTACATCATAGGCTTCAAGCTAAGCTTAATCATTTGGGGGATGGGGGAGCTTTATAAAATGTCGAATTCAGCTGAAAGTGCAGTAACCCATGTATCATTAGTTGACCAACCCATCATGTAAACATTAATAACAAACCCAAGGCTTGATCAGCACACTTTTTGGAGGATCCTTCAGGTGAAGATGGCTAAATCTGATTTTACTAATGCACCAGCTTCTCATTCAAAATTCCGCAATATTTCATTAGAGAATAGATCATTTTTTGCACATGATTTTGACTTTAATTACACTCAAATGTAGTTGTATCAAGATTGCTGAAAGTTTCATGATTGGGGATGATATAGGCCTACACTTACTTCTGAGTTTTTTATTCAAAAAAATTTAATTTTGTTGAGTTGTAAGTCGGCCTGCAACGATTCACAAAATACTGTTTCGATTTTTTCGATTCTGCCAATAAACTTTTTCGATTTTTTCGATTCGATACTTCATTGCATAAAATTAACAGAAAATACACTAGTGAGGTCAATCAGACCAATAACAGTATCTCACAATTTTACTGAAATAATGTAACTATGTATTACAACAACAGGCAAGTGTGTAACCCCAACCAAGCAGTGAATGAAAACAATGAGCACAACTATCAATGTTGCTATTTATTTGAACCATTTACCCTGACACCATTTACATTGCAGTAGTTCTTCGTAACAGTATTTTAGAACACTGTCAGTTGTAGTAATTGAGTTGATAATTCCATTTTTAAAATCACCAAAAAGAGTAGAATGAGTAGATTCCAGAAGCATACCCTTCTATTTGTGTGGAATATCAAATACAAATTGTATGTTTGGGGCATTTATATAATTATAGACTTATATTAGTAATACATCTTAGTACATAATTACATGTATGCATTTTTAGCTATCCACTTATAGCCAACAAAATTACTAGGAAAAAATATGCTTCACAGAGTTGTCACATGCTATGGTGGCAACTTGGGATTCCCAAGACTAAGTATATAACAAGAATGTATTTAACAAGAATTGAAAATTGAGAGCAATGAATCGATATCGAAAATGCTGCAAATTAATCGTATTGAGAATTGTTAACGATTCATCGTTGCAGGCCTAGTTGTAAGCTATATATGCATTGTTGAAAATTTCTTATGTTATGTTGGAAAACATGGAGGAATCTCAACAGGGAGATTTAAAAGTGCTCTTTAAAACTGGGAACCATTCTGTAAAACCTGGAGACCTGACAGGTATAACAATCACTAAACTGATAGGCTTCGCTTGCAAACTTCAGCTGAATTTAATATTTTATAAAACTCCCCTCGTTTGAAGCTCTGAAGACCAAAAAGCCAAGTGCAATATTCTGGTACCAGTCACCCAACCACTAAAGAAATTTGCGGTCTGAGTCACATGCAAGTTGGAAAGTTGTGGGTGCTGACAAGGATCTAGCAATATGGGTATTCCAATTGGTCTAAGAACCTGAAACGCCGAGTATATTTGGAGCTCATGAGTATCAGTCACACAGGTGTTCTATATGATGTAGTTGAATCTACAGAAATTTCTATGAAATACTATTGGCTAATATAAAAAGCCAATATATTTCAGAAAGGTTTTATTGTAGCTGTATTCAAATATTTAATTTTAGATTTAATATTTAAAATCTGCGCAACAACCAGAATGCCTAAAGGAGTGAAGAGGAAAGCTACCAATGATGGCGAACCTGTTAGGTAAGTGACCAATTAGGACATTACTTGCTGACCAATCAGGGTATGACCTAGGCCTACTGAGGGAATTTTTCATGTTGGTTATAACCAATGTTCTTATCTTTGAATTGAGTCTCATAGATGATTAAAGTTGAATTTTTCTCTGGTCACGTCTTTCCTTATTGCCGCTTCCACCCTAGTAAATGCTGGATCCTATTTTTACCCTTTATTTCTCAAAGTGAGGAGTTGATGTTTGGGCTTACATTGTCTTAGGTGATTACCCAAATAGCTTGTAACATATCTTTGCTAAATTTCCAAGTAAGAAGATGGGGTCTGGTTGGTCAATCTCTACTAGAGACATCTGTTATGCAGCTAACAGGGGAATATGAGTAGAAATTAACCGCAACAAAATTAAAACACACATGTTTTAATACTTGTACATGTAGGTTATATATTTCAGTACTTTCTACATGTAGGCTATATATTTCATTACATGTATATTTGGTTATTTAGTAATAAGGGGAAAGCTGCCATGAAGAAGACCACACATGTTAGCAAGCCCGAATTAAAAATAAATCTAAAATCTACACCAACTAGGACACTTCGATCAGCAAGTTTCTATGGGAAGTCCAGTCAAGGCAAGTGATTGGGACGTTCATTAAAGCATTTGTACACACCTCAGTTGCCGGGTAATGTGTGTTATGCATGTCATGTTATGTACTGTAGGTCTATATTTGTTTAAAAGTTTGCAGTAACAGCATGCAGGCTTCACCTGACTGATTTGATTTGTGTAAAATCAGCTTGGACACAGAAGTAGAAGTATTGTGCATGTTGCCTTCTGCCAATCAATTTTGCCTTTCTGAATGTATGATCAAGTACTATAGTTAGTTGTTCTTAGTGCATGTATGCATGAGGTCTACTAGAGATGAGTACGGAATAGTAAACAAACTGTACTATCTTTAGGGGTGAAAGAAGAGCCAGAACCACAGTGTGATGGTAATTTCAATACAGCGCCTGTGGATGGCACCTGCTGGGTGGAGCGGCTATCTGATGAAATATTAGTGAAGATATTCTGTCTAACTGATAGCATGACCAAGTTGAAGACAATCAGAAGGTGCCCTTTCTCTACAGTTATATGATTGTTATTCTACTGGTGTTACAACTCCAATCTGTAGTCAGTGCTCCACTTTAGATTTATTAACTTCCCAAAATATGTGGTGTAATAATTTTGCTCATAGGTAATGGAAAGTAGCTGTTGCTAGTGTTGCTCTGATATACTATGGTGATCAAATCTGCATACTTGTATCTCCCAGATCAAGTGTAGATACAGACTGTTAGTAATCTAAGAGGTGCACATCTGTGAAATCGTGTTAATTGTATTGCATCACTGAAACGTGCAACTCAAATCTTTGGTGTTCCGGAAACCTATGATTTTGAAAATAATGGATTTGACTAATATTATGTTTTATTTCAAGTGTGTGCAAGCGGTGGAACAGCTTAGTGAGAGACAAATATCTGTGGAGAGAGGTAGATTTCACATCAATACCACTGCAACCAAAACAGCTCACATCCATAGTACGTTATTGTTGTTCTGAAGTAACAGAATCTCTCGGAATAAGAGCTCCCACTAAATACACTGGAGAAGATGCAAGGAGAAAGAAACTCCGAGCTTCTAAATGTGAGTACATGTGTGTACTTAACCCTGACATATTCTAGTGCTTCAGTTTGATTGATACTGTTGAGGGAATTGCTGTAGAATAAGCAGACAGTCTCCATTGGTTATTTGAACACGGAAGTCTTGCTGATGTCATACATGTATACCATATGAGCTCCTGTGAAGTGTCTTCTGTGTTATTTGGAGTTGTCTCCTATTGGTCTTGTTAATAACTGATTGATTATACTGCTGTTACTAAGCAACAATAATTCATTTTCATCACCTGCATTAGCATCTGGTACTACGTTAAAAAGCTCTGATGTCTAATAAGATTTGAGTAGTAGTTTTGACTTTCTTGTGACTGCGTTGTATCTTGGGGTTTGTTTTTAGGTCTGACTAAGTCAATCTTAGCAAACATCAGAAAACGCTGCACCTCACTGAAGAGTCTCACTATCACTCATGAACAGTTTGGTAGACAGCTAACTGAAGGTGTTTTACCAGGTGGAATATACAGTCTCCTACCCATCAACCTCACCCATCTCAGCCTTGCTCACTGTAATCTTCAGGGGAGACAACTTGATCAGCTGTTTGAATCAGGTCTGTTAGCTGGACTATAAAATATGTATACTCTTCGCAGCAACATGTTCTTGTTTGAGGTAAATATATGGGACTCACGTTCGCCATTGATAGCTACTAAAAATAAATTGGCCAGTCTCTAAATGTAAACTTCTTGGATGCTGTGCTATACTATGAACTGATAATCAAATGTATGCCTTCCTGTAACATCGATGAGTAGGCCTAATGTGTTTTTGCCATACCTCTATTTATTATTTGTTACAGAGTTTCCACTACTGCAAATAAAATCACTAGATCTTACCGGGGTAATGGTGAACAACTACGATGCCTACTCATTCAAATTGGTCATAAAAGTACCGCCAGCCTTAGAAAGCTTGATTCTACGAGACATTCATGTGTCACTGAATGCCCCAATCTTTCTGGGGATTGAGGAACACGCCCCTCTAGTAGATTTAGACATCAGTGTTACACAGATTGGTATAGACAGGCTACAAAGAATGTCTCGTGCTCTGATAAACTTGAAGAGTTTAAACATGTGTGGTAAGTCTCAATCAAACTATATTGATAATAGTTGCCTCCCCCTCATCATTTTCCAACATATCGCTATATTACGAATAGTAGTACGAGACGCATTTTTTATATAGATTTAGGCGTCTCGTACTACTATTCATAATTAAAATATTATCCCACACCAACATTTTTCAATATTGCTATATGGATTGTCCAAAGCAGCCATCTTCACCATGTGCCTTCTGCTATGCAGGCTGTCTCGTGGCAGAAGATGACGAGTCTGCACTTGGTGCTGATTTTGATGATGATATACCAGAGTCCGAATGGTTTGAGGTGTTTCAAAATGGGTTCCCTTCTCTGGGCAGACTGAATATCAGAAATGTACAGATGTGCAGTGGAGAAAAAGTTTACCCTCTAATGGAAGTTATAAGGTTAGTTAAATTATGGATAAACAACTGGTTGGGTGATGTACAATGTTAGATATTGTTGTTTATGCGCGCGTAGATAGGGTAGAGTACAATATGATGCTGTGAATACTATCAATTATTTACAATCCTACACTGTATATACATGTATACACAGCTTTGACACTTTGTTTGTGACTCCACATAATGTACAATTAGGGTCTTCAAGATCTGAACCAAAAGCAAAATTCCTATTTTTGTGTGAGAAGCTTGGGTGTGCTGATGAGCTAAGGATGGTTCCTTCCAACCAAGGAAAATGCCAGGCCGCTAGCCTCTTCGGCCTGGGCCAAGTGGCCATCTTTTTATTTGCGACAAGGGGCGGTCCAAGAGGTTGCAAAAACACTAAATATCTCACTTCTTCACATACGATCTGTCTAAACACTAGTTATGAAAGGTTTTATAAAATTAACTTGGAGTTGAGCTGGAATGGATTGGTCGTCAGGTTGCATAGAGTTTATGTCTATTATTCCCACATCAACAGAAACACCAGTTTAATTTCCAGTCAATCGTCATATTTTGGTCTCTGTAACCATATCAGTATCTGTAACCATCTAGGTATTTATTCATAGAGATTCAGTGATTCACCTGGTAGACGTTGATGGAAAAACTAGAGGAGAATGGAACGAGGAACAACTCAAGACTTCTTATGTTGAAACTGAAAAGTATGACTATTATAAGAGGAGAGACAGTGAATTGCAAGCTCGGTACCGTGCTAGAAGGGGACTCTTTGGTGGTAGAAGGTATGATGTTATTCGCTTCTCACCTAGTACATGTAGATGCCCGCTACTGGACAGAATAATATGGGCCTACTGTGCTGTTAAATAATAATACATATAAGGTGCGTCTTGCTGCAGTGAATGAATTAACCAACCAGGCCACAGCAGTCATCTGTTCTTCATGCTAATTTTATCACATGGGCCACTCTGGCCAACTTTAGAGCCGAAAAATTCTCATACACGTCTATTCAGGATGGGAAAACTATGGGTGGATGTCCGTGTGATGAAAGTGTCTATTATGTTACATACTGCAGCTTTTCTGGTGTTCAATTTTAGAATATTTCGTGGGTTTTTGGATCCCTATGACAGTGATGATGACGATCTGTATGAGGATAGTGATGATGAGGATTGGGAGAGACCGTTCTTTGGCGGAGAGAGGGAACAATGTTCTATCATGTAATTGACTATTGATTCCTCTATCATTTGATGGATGTGTACATGTGGAAGGAATTATTTACATTACCTACACATGTACAATGTATATACATGGAGTATGTTACCGGTGAAGCTTTAATTTTCTTTGGGTATATTCCTCAGGACAATGTTTATAATACTGTCAATAGTATTTCAGCTCATATGATAAGTATTGGTTTTTGTTAACTCAAATCTAATCATATTTTTATTATCTACACTTGCTCTGTGTGCCATATAATATGTAAATAGAAAAATGGTATAAATGTAATATATACTAATCAATTTATATTAGCAAGTACCCTTTTCTTTAATTAAGCATTATATATTTTATTTGTGTTCTTAGTTGAAGGACGTTTTTTACTTAGCAATACAATATTTATATGACAAAACAAATTTATTTTGCCTAACAAGAGTTCTAAAAACCAGCAGCCTTATCAGTATTTTAGAAACAGCTAGTTGATTTAGTTCAGAGTTGTGTTTCCCTGTATGATGGTGACACTAACAAGCTATTGGTCATAATTAGAAGTTGTCCTCTCCCGATGGGGAGAGAACAACTTCTAACTATGATTAATAGCTTATTCGTGCCCATGAAGCAGATGCTAGTTATGTGCGTGTGCAAATGTATACTATTCCATCTTATTATTCAGGGACAGTAGAAAAGTTCGACTGAATACTTGAATAACTGTATGTACAGTGAGATATAAATAGGCAAACTGTACCACCACCATTCAGTACACTGTACAGAGATGATCAGTCATAGCCTAATGATTGGTCAGATGAAGTCTAAGGGATTAGTGACTCATTGATCCAGGAGGTATATTAGTCATAGAAGAGTTGGCTAATGTTGATAGAAATGTATCACTTATCAAAAATATCACCTCTGACCATTAATAGATACAAATTTAAAACTGTCAATATACAGAATATTAAAGAAGTTCACAACAAATAATTTTGAAAACCATTTTTATCCTGCAATCTAATATAACAGTTATAGTCCGAAGTACACGCAGTTTAAATATTGTTAGTACCATTAACATAAATAATGGTGTACATATTATTATATTGCTCATAATGCACAAAATTAAAAAATATATACTGTAAACTATATGAAGTATCTGCTTTCGTTGTAGCAAAAACCATAAAGAGCTTTAAAAGTCTATAGCCCAATAGCATAAAATAAATAAACTTATGAATATGAAAGTTGTGCATGTAAACAAATTGGTATATATACAAAATGGTGATCACTTAGTGGTCATGTTTAAAACTTAGTCTCATGGAAGGTTATGCTATTGGTTAGAAAATAAAACAGCGATGACTACTATGACTACAATGAGCAGTACAGCTGGCACCCCGATGATCAGACTCCACTTCAGTACTTTCTGTGAGTCAGAACAGATACTTCTGCCTCTATTGGAGCTCCTGATCTCGCCTATCATACTAGAGTGTTTGGATCTGTCAGATTCAGGCATCTAATAACAACAAACAATAACATTAAACCGATCCATAAGCGATGACTGTGATTTTAAGGAGAGGATAACTTCACAAAATAGACTCATAATAGGCAATATCATATTATATGGTCATTTGCAGTCACCAGCAAATGTTTTCAATAGAACTGAAAAGTAAATTTATTTTAGGTCAACATGATTCAGTTATATTTTGTTGACTTAGAATTTAGCTGCTGTATTACACCCTTGCTCCATAATCCAGTAATGTATTACATAATGTTACAGTAAGGACATAAACAGCAGGTGTGCATGATAGAGGCCATAATTGATTTTCTTCTAATCCAGTTATATTGTATTTTTAGCATGAAATAACTTAGTTATTTATATACAGCCTTAGTTTCAGCCATGGGTCAGACCAGAAAATGCTATAGCTATCATGGCAGAAGAAACGGTTGTAAAAGCTAAATTCTAAACGGCATTACACAATCAAGTAACAATACGTGAATACATTAAAGGGGTTATGCCACGTGTTTTAAGGTACAACTCTGCTTATAGTAGCACGAATGCAACAAACCTAAATAAGAGAGGCTGTATTGAACATAGACGTAAACCACACGTCATAACCCCTTGAAATTGCCAAGAAATCAAGAAAAGAGATTTACAGTTCAATATAAGTGCCAGCTTCAGCTCATATTTGGATCTGTCATGTGATGTTGATACTGGCACCTACTAACCGCTCACGAATATCCAGTTTTACAAGCTTTAGCCTCCTCCCCCTCCAACAATGTTGGATTAAATTTCTTGTTCTGGGTGCCAAAAGCTAATAAAGACTTACTAGTTTGACTTTCTGCTGTAAATCTCAGACAAAAAAAATGTTAATCTAAAGATATCAACAATTTCACTAGTTTGGGGTAGAGAAGGGGTCCTCATTCTACTGTTTTCAACATAGCCAAGTTTTTAAGTGGCATAGGAGCGTTCTAAGGTTGGAAGGCTGGATGCCCTTCCCACTACCACCAGTGACCTTTAGAGGGATCTAATCTCGATCTCCTATATGAACATCCAGAGCACTTACCACTAGGTCACAGGTGTACAAAAAGCTAATAGCCTTACCAAAGTTGGTGGCTGCACAGACTGACGTGGAAAGGGACGATTTTAGAATCAAGTTCCATTTGCATAAAGCACAACTTGAGAAAACATTTATAATTAATTATAGGTGGCCAATAGTATAACATGCTAATGACAATTTAATCAAACCTACAGAGTTGCTAGCTAAGAGCTGTGAGTTATAATATACTTCAGCTACTAACCATAATTATAGCATAGACATCTAAACTGCAGATGTTACAGTTGAGTGAATGCGTTTAATAGATCGGCTTCTTGATTGCAACTAGTTGTTAGTAAGTACGTTCAACAACCTATGTAGTATGTCTTACTACCTGACTAGCAGTCAATACCTACCTTTATTGATACCTGTCCATCTCCTTTGCTTGACACGTCTTCCGATGGGGATCGACCATTCTGGGACTTCTGCTTGATTGATGATGAGTTTTGGGATCTTCTAGAGATGCTAGAAGCAGACGATGACCTCCGTCCACTTCCTGACCTACTTTGCTTTCTAGACCTATCAGCAGAAGAAGATCTTCTGCTACTACCACTAGACCGTTGTGAATTAGACCTAGCATTTCGGGCCGGTTTCGGTCCAACCGGAGCCACATGACTCCATACGTCTGTTTTCTTACTTTTCTTAGATTTTCCACCGTGATCGCTATCAATGTCTGAGTAGTCTGTAATATCTCTACGAGGTTTCGAATTAGCATATTTATCGACATGTTCAAATCTGACTACCATTTTGCTACCATTTCGGTCAAGTCTAGCGGGTAGGCTAGCAGAGGCTCGTAAAATACTTTTAAGACGAGCATTTTCTAATCGAATAGCTTCATCCTCTATGAATTCCACTGACCTATTTCTATTCAGTCTCATACTGGCCCGGGGTGCCGGCCTTGGAATGATAGATGAGGCAATACTCATAGAGTCTTCAGTCTCCTCCCCACTTTCTACAATAGGTTTCTCTTCTGGCCTCAACATCCGGGGATGTATTTCACCAAAAAGTCTTTTTACTTCTGAATTGACTTTTCTTGGTGCTGCTACTGGCCTGTATAATTCCCCATGATACCTGTACTGGTCATACCCACTGACACTACTTTCAGTGGCGAATGACATGGTCGTACTGTGTGTATGATGACTAGCTATTGATTCAACGTCAGCATCTCTACCTACACTGCTGATAATACTCGGTGCCTTCTGACTACTGAATACGTCTGAATCCACTGAGTTGTCTCTTAATCTAGGTCGGCTATCGTTTAAAGGCATGCGTTGTACATCTAACACTTGACGTTTCCCTTCATCTGGGGTAAACTGAGGATTACTATAGCCATAGTATTGGTTCTGGTATTGCCTGTTGCTGTACGGGTCGAAGCTTATATCACTAAACCCATCTGAAGTTACTGAGTGAGTATAAAACCTAGGCTGTGAGTTATACCCTTGGTCATAAGAAGATGAGGAATCTGGATGTTGGTGCTTGCCTTCCCCATAATTTGTATACGAAACAGACATCTTTCTGCCTGTAAAATATTGGATAATATCTTAAAATGTCATTGCGATAGCAACTTAACATAATCTACTTCGAAAGGCACACTATGTAGCGATTAGATTACGCCATTTTAGATTGTGTAGCCTATTACATAATAAGTATTGAGCGAGGTATAGGCTATAGTAAATTCTAGATTGAAACCAAAGTCTTTTCATAGACAGTTGAACAACCTTAGGCATTCAGGTAGAATCAGCTACATATCGTGCAGCAGAAAGTGAATGCACTGGTAAGCAGTTGATGTGCATGCAGAGTTCAAACTTATTCACATTACCAATAGTTGGTGCTGCTAGTTGTAAGTAAGTACATGCAGTCAGTAAAGGGACATTTCAAAAGTTTCAGTTAGAAACAGGACGTTCCGAAAACGTTCGCTTGTGGTTCGAACGCTTTTGGAACGTCCTGTTTCTAACTGAAATTTTCGAACAGTCGCAAATTCCATACAACCCGACATTCATGAATATTGTGGTTTTCATCTACTGTAGGTTTGTTTTTTGTACAAAGACAGTAACGACAAGTAACGGCATATTCAGTTGTTTCCACGAGATCAGGTTGCTGGTTAGGCAGGCAGGATGCCTGAAGCTATTTGAAAGAAATTGATGAGTATGCATAAACAAAATAACTTGTTGGGTGGAAAATTCAGAGTATGAGAGTATAATATTGCACAATGATAGGGTGAAATCATGTGTCCATTTGGATGAAATTTTTTCTATCCATCTTTCACCATAACCAACTATAAAAAACATAGAATGTTGACATAACTTTACGTTCCCTAGGAGTCAACCCAAAGATCATTATGGCTTGTTAAGTTTATTTCACTGCTAAAAATAATACAACTTAGTCCAGGTTCCAGAGGGCAGTTTATTTGGAATCCAGACTACGTTGTTGTCTTGGTACATGAACAATGGGCATTAATTATTTTTAAATCCCAAATCATGATCAAGAGGTGTAACATTTCAGTAAGCCCCGCGTATCGTGGCTTGACATGAATTCAGGTCAATACAACCTCATGTTTCTAATGCTAGTTATTCATTTTACCATCAACACACAGAGTGCATGCTTACCTGTCTGAGACTGGATATGGTCGTACTTGGTATATATATTATCTAGGGGCCAGTGGCTGCCAAACTATGTCCCTCAGTAGGCTTTACCACCTCCACCAGGTTATCACTCTGGAATAGAATTCCTTATAACTGATATTGGTCATGATTACGATTAACAAATCCGTAAAGTAAACACCTTCCACAAACTGATAGTGCAGATAACCCCGTATGTGTATTATAAATGTTGATCAATTTAAAATCCATGACTAATATTAATACTGTTAAATTCATATCTAGTTATGATAGTTAACACAGCCAATTGAATCTATTTGTACAGAGATTATATGTGAACGTATACCATCAATCCAGCACTGGGAACTTATACTATATACAGCACACAGCACACGCCCACCATTGCTACAAATTCCAAATGTGTGTCTGTTTCAAAATGGATGTTTAGGTAAAGTAAGAAGTACTACAAAAAATTCACTCAATTTTCAACAAAGTTGCGAAACGTCATTCCCAACAGCTATTTGCGAAGTTTACGTACTTGTATATGTAATTTCCAAGTTCTAGCACGTTGAACGTTGACAGACAACTAGCCTACCATCGCTTTATACAATGTGTGTTGATAAACAAAATAGACAACTCAAAAATGACTAAATGAAAAAGAGCTCATTCAAAACATCAGCATCATACGGTGGTGAATGTGTGTATACCATAAGAGCATAAATCCTAATTTACATTTACATGTACATGTATATGTACATAAGTATACATGTACATGTGTATATACATGTACATGTACATGGTTGTATACATATGTATAACATGTACATGTATACGTATGTACATATACTGTATATAGTTACAATAAGTTACTTGTTAGTATTTAACCTAGTGAATAGCTGATTCTACCTTGTAAAGTCCCTAAGTAATACTTCTTTCTTCCCTATAACCAGTAGCTAGTTATGTCATCCTAGTCCTCAGTTATCACTGCCATTTAGAAAAACAATCAAATCAAACATCCAAACTAAGTTGAACAATCATCTTAAAAGAATTTTTGCTGAGCACTAGTTACAGTTACGAAAGCTAGTTTAGTAAATTAGTAGCCTGATTTATGAGCCAACTCAATCATACAACTTAAAACCACTAACTAACGTGTTGCCGTCGCTAAAACGTGTTAATGCACTACGTTTGTATGGGTTGGCACAATAGTTTCAAGATCAATGAATGAAGTTACTTGTATACAATAGGAAACTTTGTTTACCTGAATAGCGAATATTATTTGCCGTTGTTGATAACGATAGAGCCCTGAGTTGTCCTAGGGCAGGTACACACTCAACCTCAACTGTGACTGATACAGAAGGTAATGATTCATATCAGGCGACTACGCCTCACTGCTCCCCTGATTAATGACTTAGCGTCATCTTCTAAAATAATAATATAGTTCAAGGGTGTTGGTAGAGAAGTTTATACATACATGTATATTACGCTATAATAGTATATTGGTGGTATATTATAATAATCACCCACATGGTATAAGTGAGGTAGATATAAAAACATAGATTAAGCATTCCACAAAATCACTGTTTCGTATGAAACTATCTGGAATGTATTTCTATGCAATACCCACTCAGTTTCAGGAACAGAATATTACAATGGGCGAGCTCAACCAAATTGTATACTAGCTAATAGCTATAACACGTGGAGACAATTATTTTACATAAAAGGTGGTATCTTGAATCTATACCAACTGAAATAAAAGAAAGATCTTAGAACAAGGTGTCAACAGTAGTTGTAAATAATGTTATACTATAGGTGTCTTCGCGACCTCTTGGACGGACCCGGGTCGCAAATAAAATTTACAAGATAGCCGTCCGACCAAGGCCAGAAGGGCTATTGGCCTAGGATTTTGCTTGGCTGGACGAAACCATCCCTAGCTCATCGGCACACCTGATTTCTTCGCGCAGAAATGAGGATTTTGCTTTTGGCTCAGGCCGGTGTTTTCGCGACTCTGTGACGGATGTGGGCTGGAAAATATCTTTGTAAATCGGCCTGGGTCTGAAGTTCAGGTCGCGAAGACACCTATGTACTGGCAGCCTACCTTGTTGTAAATGGTTACTTATAACCAAGTATTGAGCTATGCAAGGTCACTTCACTGTTATCCTTTAGACAGCTGTATTACTTACTGTGTACAAACTAATGCAACTTCACCAATAGACACATTATGAAATTTCTAACCAATTTTCAACAGAATAACAGTGAGCCATATGATAATATATCAAATGCTGACATCATAATATATATCAGAGGATGAAAAGATTTTTGTGGCTAGTTGCTGAGAATGGATTCTTTTATCAGTTCAACAAAATTTATGTGGAATATAAATGGTCTTTGAGGTGGCATTATGTTCATCTCCAATCTTTAATGGGTAGCTAAAGGTTAGTTAGATGGTTTCGGGAAGGGAGTGTTAGTTACTAACGCTTACACTATTTCAAGAGGCGCATCATACAAGTAGACATAGGATGCATCCTTCAATTGATCATCTAACAGGGAATATTTACACACAGTATTAAAATAATTCGGAAGTTTTATGCGAACTTGTATGATTTTAAAGATAAAGATACTCTTGTCCATTGGCTATAGCGACACAAAGTTTTCATTATTACTATCATTCTACTGATAGTCCATAATTATATTCTGTGCCTTGCGTCACTCAACAGGAATTAATAATAGTATCTCTTTTTCATGAGGTGAAGTGAAATAAATTTATTCATTTTAATATTTTAAATACAAAATATTGTGGACTTGCCTTTACAGTTATTGTTTATACTAGATAAAATTATACGTACAACAGTATTGACACTCTGAGTGTATATCAATATTTCAATATTAATTAATTTGAGTGAGAGCTAATGAAAAATGGACAGTATACAAAATATTTACTGGCTTTCCGTCACACTAGTAATACGGCATTTATACATCCATCATTCTCTGGATTGTTAGTTACTTGTGCATATTTACCCCACACCACTTTACCACCTTGTGTCACGAGACCCAACTCACTGATGTTAACCTGCAATTATATAACATATTATAAGTGTGATAACTGTCGTATAAGAAATTACTCATAATTTTTGAGTTGCCTTTTCTTTTTCAATACACAATATGTTGAGAGGACAACTCCAAATAATGTTAGATGGCAGTATTTTTGCTTCAATTACTTTGTTGTATTGGTTTTCAAACAAAAATTTACAATGATTGCTGTTTTAGGGTGTTAAATAGGCCTACATTGTTCAATTGTCTGTTAACTTAATTCAGGTATGATGAAGAATAAAAAATATCAAGACACAGTTCACACCATTGTGTAACAATAATATTACCAAGGAGTAAGAAGAAAAGGAGGCTCGTCCATGAGAATTTTGTGTTCGATGTGCTCCTCGGTTTAAAAATATGAGCACTTAGTCGCTGGCATTAAGCAAGTAGACAACTCCGTTGAATCGTGATGCGCTTCTTCATTGCTAAACAGGTATAAAAGCAATGCGCATGTGCATGTGCACGGCTCTGGCGCTTATTACGTCACAGCTATAGCATCCAATCAAAATCATTTCTATGGAAAGATAAACATAATCGTTCATTGAGATAGCCAATAGTTTGAGCACTATTTTCATTTAGTTTGGGCATCTTGTAGGGCCCACAAACTAGCCTATTCACTGAACTGCTATCTGAACTATATGCCATAAAACAGACCAAGTATATAGAGTCCTGATGTCTGAGAAACGTGTTGCCCAAATTGACTCATTTCAACCGCGATTTAAGTGTTTGTGCGTTTTATTTATTATGAAGGAGCAAAGTTTAAATTTGGAATTCAAGCTCACTCACTGTAGCAAACTTAAATCTATTAGTGTCATTTTTGCTTATTTTGTTGATCATGTTGGTATTTGCAAAAAGTGTCATTTTATATCGAGATGCGCAATTTTCTTCAAATATGGCGATTTTACTCGGCTATATCTTTCGTATCCTAGTGACATAAGTAGTGTGTTTATAGTCAATCTGTTCACCAGGCTATTACCAATTAGTGACATTGATTATATTTTAATTTTAGTTAATGTGTGAATTTTACTTTTTTAAAAATATTCATCATCTTTTCTTCAGACTTTACCAAGTACCCGAGGCGCACATCGAACACCGGAAGCCCATTGTAACATATATACAGGTTTTCATAGACGAGCCTCCTTCTCTTCTTACTCATTGATATTACTGTAGATAGCATGATCATAATGCTACATGTATGCTATGCATATAGGCTATAATATCTAATAGAATTAGGATTTAATTGTTGATAAACACCTGGAGAATTGTATGAACACATGAGCTTACCTCTATAACTGTTCCCTTAGTGATTACACCCAGACCAGTGTACATGGGAGAGCTAGGGTTCTTCTTCACTCCAATAATTGGTAAACAGAACGTAGCCTTCAACTCTGGATGTGTTACATGTGCCTTTTTAAACCTCAGTGCCTAAAATAATACAGTGAGGACCTCTGACTAAGAGAAATATAGTGATGTAATACTTAGAAGAAACACAATCACAACAATATCTAGACACTAGGGTTAAAACTCCGGTCAAGGATAGCCTATTACCACAAATTTGGAACCAAGTCCATGGCTGCCCATAAATAAATTTTTGCAAGAGATAGAAATTACAATCATTATACTTGTCAAAATATTTGTTCTAAAAAGGATAAAATAGTGTCGTGTGTTTTACTTGTACAATAGAAGGTTACAGCCTAGACAGCTTATAATTCTGATCAATAGGGACAGGATTCAACTGTAGTATATATACATGCATGTATCGACTGTAACTAAAATATTACCATTGGACGTATAAATCGTTCATATTTTGGAGGTTTTCTTGTAAATCCATCACCAACATAACAAACTTTTGTCACCATTCTCTTCCAACATTTCCTCCTGGTTTTACCAGTTTTTATGACTTTGAAGACTTCAGCTTCACTGACCCCTTTGACTTTTGGGAGAGGAACGTCCCACTTGCCCTGGAGTGATATCATGCTAGTTATAATAATATCACTGACATACAATAATATGCTACAAATATAGAGTTAATACTATGCTAGTAACATGCAGTAACAGATTGCTAACTTTGATGCTTTATTGTCTACAGTGTGAATGGAACTACCGTGTGTAAATCATATGAATTGCTCGCTTGCTTCTATAATATCTAACTTATCAGTCAATAGTTGCATAGATTCCCAGCATCTACCTCTGTATTCACATGCTAGTTATACGAGAAAATGCTGGGTATACACCACCATCAAGTGCTTTAATATAACATATCCTGTACATTCACCATAAGCTAGCACTATCTGCAAGTACCAACAGCACTGCACAACATGAAGACACCTTCAACTTACAGCTTTCTCTTTTCGCTTCTGCTTTATCATATTTGAGAGGACTTTAGCTCTAGTCTGTGTTTCTCTGTCCAGTAGGTAAGCCGGCACAGCACCCTCTTGTACATTATCATTAGACTTTGCTTTTGTATTTCTCTCTTCGTGCATTTTCAAGGTCTTCTTCATCTGAACCTTTTCAGCATGCCTCTGTTTGTGATACATTTTAGCCCTGAAGACAAAAATACACACATAAATACATATTAGATTTGGAAGACACCACGTGTGCTGCTATCCAAGGTTTTATTATCATTCAGACACCATAAGCAGTTATTTTCTCATTTCGGTTTCATATGATTAGGCCTAAAATACTATGAAGATGTACTCGTGGTAACCGGGGCTACGAGAAATTGTACAAAGCTGCCTGCTCAAATAATTACAAAGAAGTTGCTGGTTGCAATGGTTCAAAAACATTTTGATACAGAAATGTTTTTTGAGAATTTAAATTTCACCTTATGAAATACTTTCTGAATTAATGGTAGATAAGAAAGTCAAGGTTTATTAGAGAACCAGAATAACACTTACTTCAGTCCTCTTAATTTCTTGGCTTTGTCTGCCCTTGTGTGAGCCTCCCTGCCTTCTTTCTTTCTCCTGTTAAACAGAAATGTATAAAGGAAATCACTCACCAAGAATACAAAGGTTGATCTTGTGAACTAGATTATTAGATTATTTATCGACATATTTATGCATATAAATATTTTAGTGAATAGAATATGGAACCACTGTCTAGCACTATCTTTATAAACACTTACTTCTTCTCCTCATAGTTGAGTCTCCTTCCGTGTCTCTTCCGGTGGAGTTCTATGTGCTCGTTCTGAGGCTAAAACAAGCACAACACCATAACTAACAGTTTACAGTAGATCCTACCGGTTACTGTCTACTAGTTACATTTGCATGAAATTGTTGCTTTCCAATAATTTGTACCATTTATCTCTATGGCTATAATTTCTCTCTAGACTTACCATATTGTGTGGTTATTGTGTATATATATGGGTCAGTTGAAGATAGCTTGAATATCAATGCTCTTCAGTTATCGAGAGAATATTAGATCCTGCAAAAGTACAAACATGTTGTGACAGTTCCAGATTGTCAATTATCAAAGTACACTCATCATAAAAGCAGAGCCTGGTTGCAATAGTATGAAAAGATACAAAGAGGGTATTGCTAACTAAAGCTTGTAACCAACTTATCAGGATAATCTATCACTAATTCATGTCAAACAAGTGACGGTTGGGTGAAATATGTAGACAATCAAGTGTGGTTGGTGGCAAAGGGACATTTCGAAAATGTCAGTTCCGAAACAGTACGCTCCGAAAACGGACATTTGGAAAATAACCATTTCAAAACTTTGCAGATTACATTTAGAAAAACACAACTCACAGAAATTTCAAATTTTTTTTAGTGATCTACAAGTTAGTAGTAGCAAAAACAAAAACAAATAAAATATTAAAAATTGAAAGCTGGTGATTGGGATTCAGAGTTTTGAAATGGTTGTTTTCCAAACTACCATTTTCAGAACGTCCTGTTTCGAACTGACATTTTCAAACAATTACAATCTCGTGGTTGGCCATAAGAAGTCAGTAATCTGCTTGCTGCAGTGAATCATCACAGTTGAGTTTGTGAATTGAAGAATGAATATTATCATCTACGTTGCCATTCAAATCAATAGCGTAGGTTGCCCTCTAAAGTGTGAAAGTTGAGAAATCTGAGATAGCTGTATTTTCACCAAACCCAAAAAGTTGCCATGTTCATTTTCTGAGTGGCCTAACACACTCCCCCAAACTTGAAAAGACGATAGTCAGTGTCCCAAATTCACATATTATTTTATGCTATACTATCATAGTTGGAATTAGTGTGTGTATATTGTTATATGGGTTGTTACTAGTTGTACATTGATATATCAACTTTGAACTTGCGATCAACTGATTACTCAAGATCCTGGGGATCACACTACACATACAGTAATTGCGACAATCAGTGTTCCATAGGCCTAGTGATGGCCATTCTAGTGAAGCGCGAGTTTTAGTGTAATCTTATGTATGTTTAATCTTAATCCATCTTTCTACTTCATCCTATATTTCTTGAAATAATTTAATAAACAACATGAACAGCAACAACAACAACTAATAAAAAATAATAAACAGAAGTTATATGGGTCTGTCCATAATCACCGTTGCAACATTTAGAGAACATATCTGAATGTAGTCACTTATTTAACATTGTCCAACCTTATTGAACAGGACAAGCTGATAGAGCTTAAAATTCTCTACAAAATGATATGTTAAATGTTCATGTGGGATAACCGGTTTGCTGACGCTGTCCTAAAATGTGTGTCACCGTTGCAATGTCAGAGAAATGGAATTCTAAAACATGTTCTGCCGCTATTGAAAATTCTGTGATTTGTGTCGCTTCTCACTTTTTTTGCTTAGATATGATGCTGAGAACCTATGCAGCTACACTAGAAACCAAAAACCTAAGCAATATCTTAGTGTGCCTTGCTCTGACGAGCTTAAATCGGTGTCACCGTTGCAACAATCCATTGTCACCGTTGCAACGCTTTCAAATTTAATGGACAAATTGAGCTTTTTAGGAAAATAAATCGCGTTTTTATGGTTTCACATCTACCAGATATGATGTTTGTTAGGGTAATGGTATGATACACTCAAATAAAGCAGAGTTGTTTCAATATATCACAATTGTGAAATACTCGAATACTGAAAGGCGACAATGTGCTACAATGTTCTACCGTTATTAAAAACTCGGTGAATTGTGTTGCATCTCACTTTTTTTTGCTTAAATAATATGTTGAGAACATGTGCAGCTACATTAGGAGCACAAAATCTAAGAAATATATTATTATGGTTTGAGTTGAGAAGCTTCAATCAGTGTCACCATTGCAACTATTTATTGTCACCGTTGCAACGCTGTAAAAATTAATTGACACTGGGCTTTCTAGGAAAGTAAATGACATTATTTCTATAGTTGTAGGCCTACATTTACCAAATATGATGTGTATTACGGTAAGAAACCGATACAGGTAAAGAGTGTAGTTTTCTAAGGTATTAAAAGTAGTGCAAAATATTCTATTGCTGAAAGACAGCAATGTACTGAATAAGGTGTAAAATTCAAACTAGGAAGGTATTCTGCCATTGCATGTTGCTCTATAACCCAGTATTGATCTCGTTTGTTCAGGATGGACAATGTAGCAACATGTTGATATGGTCCCGGCATATTCGAGCAACGTTTTTAGTATTGACAACAAATATCAATAGCAGACCTGACACACCTTGCAAATTACAATTCGGTTTCGTATGCATCAACAGAGTAGACAAGTCCTACATGTATTTAACATTGTTCATTTTCTTTCAAAATCACCTTCTTTTACATTCAAAACAATTTTTGAACTATCTGGGTCAATGCAATCAATTTGATCACAATTTCGGTAAAAACCTTCAGCATCAGCACTATGTACTTTGAATGAATGTTACTGGTGTTCTTCGGTTTGGCTCACCTGACTGAAAAAAAAAAGAATTTTTACTAATTTGTATTGCATAGAGCAAATCTTCTTGAGATAAGTGAGCAGATGCAACTTTCAGACTGTACGCCTTAAATTTTGATGCGTTCAGCATAGTTATCTGGATCTGCTTTTAGTTTTTCACGATATTTACGCTACGTTCAGCAAAAGTGGTCTTACACTTATTGATGCAGGAAATAAACTGACCCAACAATTTTAGAATGGCAAAGAGGACATAGCCACTCAGTCACACATAAAGTATTTAATTGGATCCACTTCATACTAGGAAAAAACATTGTGTAACAGAATGAGAAGTTTGATTTTAGGATTCCGTGTCTGTTAGCTGGGCACAGTCAACAAAGGAAGCTTTACTCAGTTACATTACATTGTTTTACAGTCTCTTTTATCTTTACCCATCTTCAATCAAGCAACATACTCATATTTGGACTGTAATACAGCTTCATATAGGCTCCTTAGTTCGGACTTTAGGGGCTTTGCAACGGTGACACATTGCCGTTGCATCGGTGACACGTTGCAAAAGTGACGGAAAATCAGGCAAAATATATGGGATACCAAAAAATTAGAATAGTAGTCTTGTTAATATCACAAAGTTAATTTAGAATCTCAAAAATAATGTTTTTAAATTAAATAGCAAGAGTGCCAGGTTAACTTTTTCATGTTTTCTGTCACCGTTGCAACAAGGGGTAAGCCTTCAAATAAAGGCCTGTATTAGGAAAACCGTACTATTTTCATAACTTTTAATGGTTGTTATAAGAAATATGCACCACAAGGAACCAGCTAATATGAATTTTGGTTGTTCAAACAACTCCTTGTGATTCTATATGCGCTTCAACCTTTCTCACATTTTGAGCTCGAAATGGCGTCCACATTGTTGTGCATCTGACAGTAATTTTCCCCATCAATACATTGTGGTATGTATTAATAAATTGTGGAACTATACAATTTCAGATGTTCTCTAACAGATTTTAGAAGAAAATATGTGTAAATCTCATTTTGAAAATTTATCACAAATTTCATTTATTTATGGACAGACCCATATAAAGTTTTAAGTTATAGGGCATAGGCTAATAATAATAATGGTTATATTTATATTACAATTTATATAAATAACCACATTGTTATCATCTAAATAAATGACTTATTTTATTAACTACTGTAGGCTGGCATTAACAGTTAGGCCTATTAATAAACATCAAATATGAATATTATAAGTTTATGTTTTTAATAAATAATTATTTTATAATAATAATTATTATTATATAAATAATATTATTATAAATAATATTAAAAAATATTATAATATAATATTAATCATTATAATAGTTACAGTATAGAATAGTAAGTTAATAGTTTAGTTAGTTATATCATCTACTCATCTAGGCTACTTTCTAAATCTCTTGGTAATCAATTCAAGCTGATAACACCAGCTATAAGGATCAATATATGGTTTATCTTAGAGTCAAAGTTCTAAGTGGCGGAAGTTAAACAATCACCATAATGATAGTGTTAATGATGCCGAAACTGTTAAAGTAATACCAAAGTTTATATAATTATAGGAACTTTGATGATACTCACTGCATGGCATTAATTTTTATTTGCTTCGCTTTCAGGACACGAGAGAAAAGTTGTATAGCCTCCTATCCTGATTATACAGACCAGAGATGTTCGAGGACGTTGTCATAAATGTATGTTGTAGAACTGATACAAATATATGCGACACACAGGCTTATATTATTATGTTACCTCCCAATAATGCTTTTAACAAAACTCCGTTTTTAGTTTACAGCGTAATTTACCTACAAAATATTTTTTTAATTAAAAAAAATTGCATTAAATGAGATGTGGTTTAAACCAATAAATAGTTTGAAATTAAAAAGAACACTGTTGTGAATGCACATTAAGAGCAGCTATTGAACATCTATTAAATCCTTATCACTCCTAGATGGTTGCGCTGTGTAGCCAATGAAATTGTAGAGTGCTGTTTAAACCAATCAAAATCCGAATAAAAAGTTTCCTAATAAACAACTCTGTGGCATTTTGAATCCTGTAGTCCTGTCCAAAGTAGATCTTTGTCCTGTCAATGATAATAATTTAATACTATGTATATTATCATTGGGCCTATGTTCAAATCAAAGTCCTTGATATCAAATCATGTTTTTGTGTTCAAATGAAAGATTTGTTCTCATGAAAGCAAACTACAGTACTATTAGTAATAGCATAAGTATTAATTATTAAAATGCTGTACTAACTTAAACTTTGACTTTTGAATTGTTCTTGTGCAGTAAATGTAATTAATATGAAGTAGTAATAATAATAATTATAATATTAACATAAATATAATAATAATTATTATATTTATTCGTGATATTATATAATTAATAATTATTATTATATTATTTATATATTATTAAATTATAGTTAATTATAATTTCTATCATAATTTATAATAATAATTATAATTGTGTTATAATGAATAATCGTAATGTACAGTAGAGTATGTGGTTGGATTGGATAGAGGCTAGAATAAGAATAAAATGTACTTTAAACTGCTTTTGTTTTTTCTAGAAGTCGAGTTTGAAAGTAAAAGGATGTGGGCTAAGCTAAACAAATTTGTAAAGTTATGCCAAAATTTGCATTTTGAAGTTTAATTTTCATTTTGAAATTACACAGTGCACATTTTATGTAATGCTGCTGCAAAGATATTTGATTAGTACGATTTTACTGTTGTTCTACTTTCGCTAGAGTTTTTTAATAACAGGTATTCATATATGTGTAGTGATCTTTTGTGTGTGTAGAAAAAAGGTTCCGATTCCAGAGGAACTTAGCCTACATGAAACTCGTACTCTCAATACCCTAAATATCTGAAATTATTAAAACGCACTGTTATCTATTCCAACTGGTATCAATATCCTAGCCTAGGCCAGTACTGCTTTTAAATATGGTAACAAACAGGGTAGAGCATATTTTTACTACTCTTAGGCTACTAACTTCAGCCATTGCCTATGTCTAATTGGGAAGTAAACAACCACCTCATTAGTTGACTTGCTGTATCCTCTTTATGCGTTATCGATGTATGGATTGTTCGTCAGTTCATGGGGATCTATTACTAATTTATGGACACATTTCTCATAAAAATTCTCCCAGACTCATTACATTACATGGGTTCTAGTCTAGAAATTCTAGAATAGACTACTTTGGGCTTATTTGTAAGCTGAATGAGAAAATTATATAACAATTTCCTGTTGTGGATACCCATCTTTCACTCAGCCAATTTTTGAGTGCTGTTGATTTTAAAACTTCTACTCTTACATTACCTGGGTTCTAGGGTAGCCTACTCTTACATTACCTGGGTTCTAGAGTAGGCTACTCTTCCATT
This sequence comes from Bugulina stolonifera, assembly GCA_935421135.1. Lineage (NCBI taxonomy): Eukaryota > Metazoa > Bryozoa > Gymnolaemata > Cheilostomatida > Bugulidae > Bugulina > Bugulina stolonifera. The sequence continues at coordinate 12,237,358 of OW285188.1, read as the reverse complement.
ACCTGGGTTCTAGAGTAGGCTACTCTTACATTACCTGGGTTCTAGACTAGGCTACTCTTCCATTACCTGGGTTCTAGAGTAGGCTACTCTTACATTACCTGGGTTCTAGAGTAGGCTACTCTTACATTACCTGGGTTCTAGAGTAGGGCACTCTTACATTACCTGGGTTCTAGAGTAGGCTACTCTTACATTACCTGGGTTCTAGACTAGGCTACTCTTACATTACCTGGGTTCTAGAGTAGGCTACTCTTACATTACCTGGGTTCTAGAGTAGGCTACTCTTACATTACCTGGGTTCTAGAGTAGGCTACTCTTACATTACCTGGGTTCTAGAGTAGGCTACTCTTACATTACCTGGGTTCTAGAGTAGGCTACTCTTACATTACCTGGGTTCTAGAGTAGGCTACTCTTACATTACCTGGGTTCCAGAGTAGGCTACTCTGGGCTACCCAGTAAGAATATTCTTATTTGTAAGCTGAATGAGATGAGTAGGCCTATATAACACAATTTTCTGTTGTGGTTACCCATCTTTTGCTCAGACCCAAGTTTTGAGTGCTGCCAAGGTTATTTTGATATAATTGTATTGTAGTCACATGAGTAATTAGTCACTATCACATGCATCCTGGGCAGTATTTATATTCTTGCTATAATACGTGTAGGTCTAGCATCAATAGGCCCAAGCTATATATTTATGTTTCAAGATAACACTTTTGTCAATATTGTTAATCGTTGACCACAAAGGTTTCTTATTGTGATTTTGTAGACATGCCAGTGGACTCCTGATATAACTGGCATATGAGATGAACTCATCATTTTGTGGTACTCCATTTTGGGTAAGTAGTGATCCCAGTTGAAGTTTGATATAGCAATTAAAAGCCGTTCAAGCCGGCAGTCAGTTTAAAATAGGCTTACATGGTATAGCTTTCTGTGGTTAGGCCTACAAATAAGTTGCTCCTAAACATTTTGTACTAATGTTATTTTCTAAAAATTTCAGCGGGTAATTTCCATGGTTTAACACATTAATTGTCATATAAATGACTCACAACTACTAATATGATTGTGCAGGACAAGGCATTATGGGACAGACATGTTTATCCAGATGTAACACCTTGTTTCCAGAAGGTAGTATTCTTTATACTACCATCACTTATATTAATGATGGTCTCAACATGCCGATTCTACCACCTCTGCTACAGCAAGAAACAGGCAGTGAGACATAACTGGCAGTCCTCTGTCCAAACGGTTAGTGTATCAATATTTCATTGTCAGTAATCACTGACAATACACCTACAGCGTAAATGGGTTTTGAAGTTTCACATATTTAATACTAATAATGATAGTTATATATGCGCTGTAGGCTAAAGTAAACTACACCTTTTTAAAATAAGTCACCAAAGTTTATGTTGTATATTTCATATTGACATACCCTTCTGGTTGCTCTGTTTTATTCTAGAAAGCATACAGGTAGGTATTTGTGATCTGTAACAAATAATAATAAAGTAAGAAGAGATTTGATTGGATGAATATACATGTATGTGCAACTAGCTGGTTGTTTACCATAATTGTGGGCAATTTCACTGACCTGAGACTTGTACTGATATGTTATACAGTCACATGATAGTTATGTTCATAGGTTTGTAAAATAAATCTTATCAGATTTGAGATTACAGTATAAATCACATAAGAATAAGTTCTGTGCTATGTAGCTGACAGACAAATAGGGACCATCCCAAAACTATCATGTTGAATGTAGATGTGTTATAGGGAACCCTATCAATCAAAGCTCCTTTCCATCTGGAGCGAATGTAGGCTACCTGTCACAAATACCACTGCTGTTTGGGCTAGTGTCATTATCTAGTGTCAATCACCTGTCAGCATAAATCATGATAAACCATCAACTATAGAATGTTGGGTATACATATGCTAGCTGCCCTGGTCACTATACAGTATACAGTGTAAATGTGTATAACATGATAGGCCTACTATATATCATGTAGCTGACAAACTTGTATTATTTTAGACTAGCATATTATATCATCTATAGGATCGAGTTTTCGTAGCTTTCTAAAATAATGTATATTAACCTAAATAATTATGTTTCTGCATGATTTATAAAGGTATACAGATGTGCAACCTGTATTTCCCTCACCTGCATAATTATGTCATCAGTAACTGTAACCTGGTACTTGTACATAATTACACTGTATATTATTACACTGTAGCCTATATAATGACAGCTGTATTATGTAGAATATGTACGCTAGGTATGGGTTCCCCGCTGTGACTAAATGGGTCAACGAGCAAGTTACTCCATAAGATGTATAATTTATAATGAACCGGTGTGTGAGTCTCGTCATATTACTTCGATCTCATAAACTTTAAATATTATATTATAAAACAGGCAATGAAGTTTTGATTTTCTACAAGAACAAGTTGTTCTCTACATGTATATTCACAATATATCAAACTGTATTTTTTATAAAAATGTTTTATTGCATTGGTCCAAAATTATCAGAGAAATACACCGATAGTGCTTTACGTAATATTATACATTTTAGGCTATGCTGGGACCTTCTCTGCTGGAATTGGTAGGCCTATATATTACATGACATGTATATATGTAGACCTGCTATGTACATGTATAATATACCGTGCCAGAATATCATCTCTACCTGTTGTATTACAGATCATTAGCTTGTGTTTGGTGGTGCCGGCTCTAGCAGACATGTTTAGGACCATACATGATATGAATCAGGGTCACAAGTCCTATGCAGTTGACTATGTCATGGCTATTTTCAGAACACTGGCTATGGTAATATATATCTACTATACTGTATGGTGTACATGTGTATTGTGCGTCTTAGTAGCTCGTTTATTGTTACTAACTTGATAAATATCCTATTAGAGTTTAGACTACAGTTGTAGTAATATTAGCTGACCCTTAATTTATTGAAGTTTGGAAGTTATTGCTTCAAATACTCTGGTGAATTTTATTGGTTTTAATTGCAGTACATAATGTAGGCCCTATAATAATAGTGAGCCACTATTCAGATTTTTAAAATTTTGTCAGCAAAATTAAGTGACCAATTTGTGTGCTAATAGCGGTAGCATCATTGTTTAATCTACGACTATTCCCTCGTAGTTTGAAATCCAGAGCTCTGAGCAATAAATCAGATAAGCTGATACATACATGTATATAATACCACTGTTCTACCTGCAGGCTCTCGCTGCTGGGATTGTACAGCTGGAAAGGAGAAAATCTGGGAGACCATTTTATGGCCTGTTTGTTTACTGGACTCTACTAGCCACATGTGGAGTGTTTGTACTTTACTCTAAGATACGGCTGGCTGTTCAACAGGTACTATCTAACATTGTATAATGTATATTATTAACTCTATGTAACCAGTTTTTGGGAATTTATAGTTGTCTTTCCTTTGATTTCAAAGAATATGCTGATTTTCTCGATTTATATTTCTCTAGTTGCGGAACGTTTGACTTTGCATGTAAACCAAATAATAATCCGTATAAACACCATTCCGTGTATTGTTTATTCAAAGTTAGAGGTGACACAACTCCAAATTAGTAATGTATCTGTGTCAAGCAGCCTGTCTTAAAAACATTAATGTGTGTATGAATATATACATGTATATAGATATATCTTCATCTCCTTATCCTTTCTTAGTTATAACAACCTATTCAATTCATGGATGTGATATAATTAGCCTATGCTCTGAAATTTGTCATAGTAGATACAGTATTTAGCGTACATATGCCTATGTTCATTGTATACACATATTGTTATTATGGTTCATTTACAGGGTTACATAGACGATGTGTTTAGACTGGTAACATTTCTCATCCACTATATATTGGTGTTAACACAGCTTGCTCTTACCTTTATACCCAACTCTTCTCTTCAGTATAAGGAGGTATGTATTAGTGGGCAATATGTGTGATTTGGTATGTATTGTGTATGACTAGGTATGTAACGTGTATGATTTGGTAAGTGTTTTGTATAAATTCTATGTACATATATACATGTAAATTGACTATATGTAAATAATCTACATTCATCTATTCATCTAACACTGGAGACACATATACACTGTATTCATTGCACAGCTGGATATACATGTACATGTAGTTCTGTCCATGCTCTGTATGTTTTAATATACTTACAGAATGTCTGTCCAGAATTGTTGGCTAACTCCGCCTCTAGACTCGTCTACTCTTGGTTCACCACGTAAGTTTATTACCGTCTCGTATGATGAAATACATGCAGAGGAAGTCTACCATGGAGCAGTTAACATCATCATGGACAGTCCTGCATGTTGTACCTTGTGCATATACATGTACATGGTATAATATTTACGAAATTATAGTTTCCTTTTCATAGGAACTATAAACTCGTATTACATGATCTGTATAATAGTATATTTCTATTTCAATAGATTCCTGATGAAAGGGTACAAGAACACACTCACCCAGTCAGACCTGTTTGACCTGAAGGACATAGACAGAGCTAATACATGGGTACCACATTTCACAGAATGCTGGAATAAGGAGACTAACAGAATCTGCAGGTAAGCGCTACAGAACCAATATGATGGGTAGACTGCAAGTAAGTGCTACAGAACTAATATGGCGGGTAGATTCTGTTATGCATGCAAGGTCATATCCCTTGCAATGTCAGCGTGCTGTGTAACTGTTTGGGCTGTTACCGTATATCACCAGAAATGATACTCATATTTGCACTTTTAATCTATCAATATAGATGTCATTCTTAGGGTGCAATTGTTTATTTTCCAAGGGCTCAGTCGGGTAGGAGGCCACCAAAAACCAGCGTTACAGAGGTACATCTTGAAGAGCTGAACGGTACAGCTCCAAGTGGCGGACAGAAAGAAAGTGTAAGTCTCCATGGAAGTTTATACTGCAGTCTTCATGTCATTTACATGTACATAGGCCTATGTTATCCAAGGCATCTAAATATATCTCTATGGTTTGCATTTTACAACTTGCTGTTATCTTCCCCTTGTTACTTAGTTGGTCTATTCTGTATGTTACTTTTGTTGGAAGGCACTGTTTGTACTGTAATACCTGATAGCTATGAATGAATTATTATTGATTATTCATATAATGTGATGCTGTTTGTAGAGCTGTACTTTGGGTGCTCAAGAGAGGCAGGCACTTCTAGCTAAGCTGCCAGAGGGTCAGCACCCCTCTCTAATTAAGTGTCTGTCAAAGGTGTTCCTGCCGTCCATGATGATCTGTGCAGCAATGAAAGTTGTATATGATATCACCATCTTTATCCAACCTCTGATTCTCAGGTCAGTCGGTCAGTCAGTCAGTCAGTCAGCAAATGGCTGATCATCAGTGCTAAGTTTCATATTACTTGTTTTGAGTTATCCTACCCACTAAGTACATATTGTGTTTCTGCTTCTAACAGAAAGTACTATCAGTCCGCTAGTCTATGGTTGCTGCCAAAGTATAGTCCTTTTCTTTACATGTGTATCTTGTTTGTTTTTGTAGATGACGGGGTAAAATTTTCACTGATTAAATTCAGCACTAACATAATGTTTTGTAATTTTGTGTCTTGCTCTAATACTCTTCTGGTGGTTGATTTATCTCGAAGGTATGTGATGTTTCAATACGGGATGAGGTATTGTGCGTTATTTCATAAGTCCGCAGTCATCTTAAGATGGTGGTTTGGTTTTACCAGAATTTTTACTCATTAAAATTTTGAAGTGGTAAAGATCAACTCACTCTGGTGACAGATATGTGAGGGATGGCAAAGTTTGTAATACTTTACTTCTTTCTGGAAGTTCTATTGCTACTCGAACCTAATCTTGTTTTCAGGATATTGAGGCTTTCTGGGATACATATGAGCCAGTAGAAACGTTTGATTTTGGACTTGTGTGAAGGGATTGACAAATCCCATACTGAATCTGATTATTATGTTAGTACCGGAATTAGGCCAGCACAGCAAGGGCTAGTTTATACAGTACTGAACTGAACTCCAAATAAGGTTTTGATATGATTTGTACCAGGAACAATTTCTTAATTTGTAATCCCTTCCATGTACAATGATATTGATGTATGTACAAAGTGTATGTCCTTTGGGTAGCTCTGGTTTCTGTATGTCTGTTTTCTTGGTCTTTCCCACATGTACTAATATCTTCCATACTTCCAATACTAGGAACTTGCCAAATCTATAGTATTCCTCACAGTTTTAAACTTTTTATCCACCTAACCAAGACTGTTCCTGGTCAAATAGACACAGACCTGACTGCTCACACACATTATTTTGTATTATTTTTATTTGGAGCAATGGGTTCGTGTTTGAGTAGTCCCTTTATCCATTTGATATTAAAACGGTTCCTTTATCTGGATATATACAGCTGTGGCCAAAAGTATTAACACCCCCCCCCCCCCCCCCCATGATCACCCTAACTATGAATATAAATGGGATGTTTTTTCAACACGTCATACACTTTACAGAATTCATTTAAACCATGCAAATTATCCGTTGGTAATTTAATTATTAATTGTAAAGGTGAAAATCTAATCTTTCTAGTAAGATCAAAATATCTTGCATTGAAGAAAAATTTGCTCAGTACTAGGTTTTATAAACAGCCATAACATTGATGGTTTTTTTTTCAATATTAAAAGATCATGTAATGTGTAAGAGCTGCTGGAAATACATTACATCCCATTTATGCTCTATGGCTATGGTGATAATGGGGAAGGGGGTGTGTGAATGCTGTAATAGAAGGAGGACTGATGTGCTTTCTGATTTCAGGTGGATCCTGCAGTTTGTGAAGGACTCTGCAGAGCCTGACTGGAGAGGATACCTGTATGGAGTGCTCATGTTTCTCACATCTCTGGTACAACTGATTGTGATAGCTCATTATTTCCGACATGCTATGGTTATAGGGATGAGACTAAGAGCCACTATATGTGCCTCAGTCTACAACAAGGTAAACTCAAACTATAACCTATGTAGATAGCCTACATGTATGTAGATAGTGAATATGTTGGGGGAGTTGTCCTCTTTGTTGATTGTTCCAAATTAGGTAAAAGGCAACAGGTTGGAAATATGTCATGTGCGGCTGCAAGCTGGTAGAATGAGAATAATCTCATTTAGTTGTACACCTTGAAAGAATTGGGTCATCACAATGTTAATCAAATGTTACATGATCAGTCCTTAGTTATATAGTATCTAGATTCATTCTATGCTGCTCTCTGTGATAATCTCGAGGACGAGAAGAAAACCGCATGGAGAGGAGACAACTTTTTATTTAGTGTACTTGTATAATTTACACAATAAGTTGCATATGATTTTAGTAGTGATGCATTGTCAGCCGTAGCACTCATGCAAGGGATGAGGGAGTGCATAGCAACTAACAAATAACTGTAGCCATCAACAAAATTTGTTGATGGGTATGGTTATTTGTTGGCAATGGATAACTGTGCAGTGTGCAGTGAATATACATAATATATGATGTTTATCTTATAATATTTGCTACAGGCATTGAAACTCTCACCAGCTTCCAGACGTGAGTCAACTGTAGGAGAGATAGTAAACTTGATGTCTGTGGATGCTCAGAGGTTTATGGATATCATGACATATCTCAATGTTCTCTGGTCCGGCCCTTTCCAGATTCTTGTAGCGCTTGGGTTCTTATGGGAGATTCTCGGCCCCAGTGTCTTGGTTGGCGTGGCAACCATGGCTCTTCTTGTACCACTTAACGTCGTTGTTGGTAAACAGGTCAAAAAGTTGCAGGTATGTTTATAATTATTTATAATATTATATATACGTGTGCAGTGCTCTCTTAATTCTGGGAGTTAATACGTGTCATGAATATGTAGCAATAGTTTCTATTCGCTAACAGGAACTACAATATCATCTCGTGAAAAAAACTATTCTATTTTACCTGTGGCACCATTACATTCCCAGGGTCTTGTACTATGTTATACAGCCATAATAAGTGATTGTGTTACTAATTTATTGACAGACAGCTCAAATGAAGGAAAAGGACAAGAGAATAAAGCTAATGTCCGAAGTGTTGAATGGTATTAAGGTACTTAAGCTATATGCATGGGAGCAGTCATATAATGACATCATCACCGGCATACGCAAGAAGGAGCTGGACCTTCTGAAAAAGACTGGGTTCCTCAATGCAGTTACTAGCCTTATATTCCAAGTTGCTCCCTTCTTTGTAAGTAACATCTGTAGGTTAACTATTAAGTTATGTCTAGCTACCAGGTATGGCAATAAGTTATTTAAACCTCATGAAGACCACTGCGACTTTGATATAACATCAGTCTGTAATACTATGTTTATTTCTCGTTTCAATACTTGGCTTAGTCGTAAGTGAATTATTTTCTAATGGATTTGTGTATATTGTAATGAAATGGTTTGCTATAATAGAATAAAATAATGATTTTAATTTTACATGTGCATGCATGTGCACATGCATCAATAAACAGATATGTTGTGTTGGTGATAAACTTTTAGATAATGTTTAAGTTAAATTTGATAATTTTTAAAGGATTTTGCTACAGCATTTTAACTTTTACATAGCCTACATTGTAACTATATACATTTAATAGGAAGTATCAGATATTTATATTGATCTTTTATGTTGCAGGTGGCTTGTGGAACATTTATAGTTTATACTTTAGTTGATGAAAAGAATGTTCTAGATGCAGAGAAAGCTTTCGTATCTCTGGCTCTCTTCAATATCATGAGGTTTGTTGTTAGTTGTGTCTGTTATTAAGATGTAGCGTTTGTTCTTCTCTGTAACTAATTGATTCTGTAATTCACTAATCATTTTATATCATTCCAATGTTGTGGGATGAAAGGATATGAAAAATTCTGCAATGGTAACTCAGTTTGTAGGAATTGCTTGTTTTATCTGAATCTAGATTCTAGATGAAATTGTCTTCAATTCGGACATTGTGATCAGGTAGTAGGATGATGCTCAAATTGCTGGGCCAGACGGTTGTAGGTTCTTGCAAAATCTAAGTGGTGTTGTGACGGTGCGAAAGCTCCCATTCCAATTTTGTCACAACCGCATTGTGTGGCCCAGCTGCGAGTCTGTAGATTTGTCTTTGAATTATAATGGCAAAAGTGCTCAGGATTTCGGTGACCTTCTGTGCATCCTGCAGTTTGACCCAGTCACATGATTAAACAATTTTCTAGATTCCCCATGATGATGCTTCCAAATGTAATCAACTCTTTAATCCAGACATCTGTGTCTGTGAAGAGAATAACCAAGTTCCTGAGTCTAGAGGAGTTAGATCCAAACCAAATAGAACAGTCAGATGACCCAGGTAGATAATATGCAATACTGTTAGTATCTGTCAGAGCCTCAACGGCTCTGGTACCTGTATGTCTAGCAACACTCTCTATCTGATTGTGTGTATTGAACTTGTATTAAGAGAGTTATATGCATTTACTGGTCAGGTTTTAGTTTAGCAACTGATGTCTGATAGAATAACTGCAAAAACATTTAGTTGTAAGATATCCGTTTTCCAACTGATATTTTTCAAATGCCTCCTTTACAAGCCTGCCTGCAAACAATCCATCATTATGATATTTGACCAGCCACATCATTTATTCATATCTTAGCTCCAGTATGTACATGTACATGTATTTACTGTAAGAGCTCGAAGGTTTTTATTGTCCCTTTCTTGTTATTCCATAAGATACATTGTATATATAATACATGTATATACATGTACATGTGATATATAACTATCCTACTGTCCTACAGTGAACGTGATAAGCATGAAGAATTGTACATTTACCTGGAATGAGGGTGAGGATGAGGCTACAACTCTCACAGACATATCTCTAGATATAAGGAAAGGGGAACTCGCCGCTGTTGTGGGAGTTGTCGGCGCTGGAAAGTCTTCTCTCCTCTCAGCCCTGCTCGGTGATATGATCAAAATGTCTGGTCGGGCATTTGTAAATGTGCGTGGATCAGCTAGAGTTGTTATTATGCTTGTACATGACGTGTATGTCTACTAAGGGATAGAAGTAATGCCATGCGTTGGATAATTTTTTTTGCTGTCAATAGTTGAAAATTTATGTTTTAGTGGCATATCATCTGGAAAAATGTTTGTCGAGTTTCTATGCACTATGTGAGCAAATAAGTACTTGACTTGGTACTGTTTAATATTTCTGGTAACGTTGTATATCATGCTATTTATGTTGCTAGGGTACAGTGGCATACGTTCCCCAACAAGCCTGGATTCAGAACGCCACTTTGAGAGATAATATCTTGTTTGGTGGGCAGTATGACGAGGAATGGTATAACATAGTTGTGGAGGCTTGTGCTCTTAAACCTGACCTTGACATGCTGCCTGCTGCCGACCTCACAGAGATTGGAGAAAAGGTAGGCATCCTATATAACAATATAGCCATTGAGTGCTTAATGCACCAGTATTATACAGTGTATTTTGAACGTGTAAGAATGCAATTATTTGTTTAAGCGGTATCTTGTGTTCTGGTGTTGAGTTTTGTAAATATTTTAATATCTAAAAGCCCAAGAACCTCTTACTGTCTCTTATCAAACTGGCTGAGCTATTAATAGAAAATTTGAAGTTTCACCATCTCTATGATCTCTCTAATTTTGTTTTAAAAACTGAGTTTGTCCTTCCTTACCTTGAATCATAGGTTTCCATTGTTCAAACTAGTATACAGCTCACATTGATACCAGCTGTGGTTAGCAGTTCGTACTAAGCCATCCCATGAACTATTAATAGTTCGCGCTAATCGTTGTCATATAGCCAGCTCATGTGGCAGCATACAACGCACTGACTGAGCTGAGTCATTCCCAAGCTCGAGCTTAACTTAGCTGCACTGAGTTTGAACCATGGAAACCCTGTGCATGTGTGTATGTATGTAACAGATATATGCTCATATATAATATGCATGTATATATGCTTGTACACATTATATGTAATAGTATTCTTCTATAGCTACAACTGATTTCAGGGTATAAACCTGTCAGGTGGCCAGAAGCAGAGAGTAAGCTTAGCTAGAGCTGTGTACAGTAGAGCAGACGTATACTACCTGGATGACCCCCTCAGTGCGGTAGACTCTCATGTCGGTAAACACATATTCGACAATGTCATTAGTAACACCGGCTGTCTCAAGGGAAAGGTCAGTCAACCATGACCTCTATTAACCATGACCTCTATTATACGGATATATGGTTATTAATAGTTAGTTAATAGCGGTGTTATGGTTATGGTATTCTTCCAGTTGCATCTGTTGGTCTCATTATTCTGTAGGAGATGTTTTAGTTAGAGGTCCTGTAGATGTAGTTTGTTTATTTAGATCTATAATCAAAGCGCTTGCTTGTACTCACTACTCAACTATCAATATCATCATATCTAGGTGTTGGTGGCTGAGTGGTCTAGCGCTAGTCACTCTGGTCTTGCAGTAATGACACAAGTTATCTGCAAGGACGTGGGTTCGAGTCCCGCCAATCACCTGGAGGTTTTCGTCCTGAAGGTTTTCCCTCTGTGCCATATTGAACTATAATAATATCCACCTCTAGGAGCCGTCCGTCGTGGCCCCTCGACTAGCTCTGCTATTGGGTAGCCACGTTAAAGAATTGTGTTTGATGCCATGGATATTATTTATTTATTTATTTAATATATTACATATACCCATGTAATCTATTTGTTTGCAGCTCAGCTATATATTAATTTGAAATTATAATTTCATACTTGTAACTAAATATTGTTGTAGACTAGAGTACTAGTAACCCATGGTATCAGTTATCTCCCCCACGTGGACTCTATTCTAGTACTAAAACAAGGTCAACTGTCAGAGAGAGGCTCATTTCAACAGCTCCTTGACCATGCCGGCGCTTTTGCAGATTTCCTGAAAGCATTTTTCCTCAAAGATAATGAGAATAACATGACAGAAGAAGGTAACTCCAGGGCTTGTATATGACCAAGCTTGTATTATTATTGTATGGTGTCTAGTCATAGATATAAATATTGTGTGTGTACTATTTGCAATGCAATAGTGAGAGCAGCCGTGGCCTAGTGGTTAGGGTTATGGGCTTTCATGTGTGAATCCCAGGCTCGACTCGCGTTAAGGTCATTGGTGGTGTTAGGAAGGGCATCCAACCTTATAATGCTCCTGTGCTACTTCGGCTAATTTGCCATTGGTGAAGTGCCTTCCTGCTCCAAACTAGAATAAATGCAAATTTCTTTAGATCATTGCTTTCTGACATGTAGTTATTAGCGGAAAGTAAAACTAGTAAGCTTTTTATGTGCAATGCGATAGTATCAAAACGTGCTATCTTTGTTGTTAAACTATGAGATGCCAACTAGAGTGGTTGTTTATTTATAGTCTAATATAGTATAGTGAATCTGTATGGTTTGAATGTATCTCATCTTATTCTAAATTGGTTTAGATTTTCTGGAGGAGTGCCATGGTAAGAATTACAGAGTATATTGTGACTATTTAGTTGCTAACTAGATGTATGCTAGTTGTGTTGTGTGCATGCACAAGGCTGTAACAATATGAGTATATGTAGTGCATGCTGCATGGAGTTGAGTGCTAGTCGAGGTTATCTGTAACATATGTCTGTATATCATGGTGAAAGCTGGTAACTCTCTGCACTGGGTGTTATAATTCAGATCCGGGATGCTGCTCTGTGGTTTGATTGGTTTCATTGATTATCATAATTGATATCTAACCATTATAACAATGCCTATTCTAATAATGGTATGCTATTAATATCTGACTTTACAGTATCTCCAGGTATGAGGTTGTGCTACAGCTATATGTTTTGTTTACTTGTTACTTACTCATAGCATGTTGTTCAACATTTGGTTCCTATGTGCACAATGTGAGGAATTTAATAAGTAAGTGATCCTACGGTTTTTTATCAGCTTTCATGTGAAATATTCACCCAGTATACTGCTATATTTCAACTCTCAGCAACACATCCACGTATATATTGTTGTCTGTTCATATTCATTCACAGAATTGGAAACCAATGTTGAATTACTGAGGCAAATGAGTGAAGTTATTGATGATGATATTGGTGCTATAGTGAGGTAAGTGTTGAGTTTATATACACACATATACATGTACTTGTATATTATAACTATAGTGAAGTAGACTATGGTTATTAAAGGCGAGATAACTCCAAATTGGGTGGCACAATGACTTGAAGATATGGTCTACATACCAATATAAAATATCTGCTATTACTATTGCCTACCTTGGCTTTTACCTGTAGAGAGAGAATTGCTAGTGTTAGTAGCCCGAGATCTAAACCAAAGGCAAAGGCTATGGATTCTCATAGCTTGAGGTCTGCACAATCAACCCTGTCTGTACATAATATTCATCCAACCGTTTCTCTGGAGATAGTTGGTAAGTATTAAATATCACTACTTTTGCTTTTCTAACTATACTACACCATATATGATACCATACCATACCATACAATACTATTTTATACCTTACTGCGCTGTACTAACAATACTATACTATCCGATATTAGTTACTTGATATTGCATGTATTTATCTGGTATGGATATGAATATTTATTACATTTGAAACTGTATTGAATCGATTTTACAGCATTATAATAGTTGTAAAGAATGATGTGGAAGTGTAGGATATAATTCTAGCAATTGTTTCAGGTGGTGGAGTTAGAGAGATGGAAGGGTTGACTACCTCCACCCAACATATTGTCGAGGAAAATGAAGGCAAACTTGAAGTTAAGGAAGAGAAACCGGAAACTGATGTAGTTGACCTCAAAGAGAAGCTCATTCAGGAGGAGACAACTGAAAAAGGAAGAGTAAGTGTTCCATTTCTCTTACATATGTATATACATTGTATGTATAACTACACTGTATAAATAGAGAGGATAAGGATCAGCATAGCCCCCATTGTTGACATCCAGTTATAAGGTGGTATAACGGTGTCTATATGTGATCTCAACATGACATAGCAATGTTAAGGTTGAGATATAATTGGACAGTATATCTCATTTCAAATTATATGTAATATTTACAATATACACTAGTGTGATACTAGGTTTATTGCTAGAAATGTCATTTTTTGTGTTTTTAGCACACTTGAATATTTTTCTGCATGAGTCCTCAGTTTTCCGGTGTTTATTTGACTTTCAGTGGAACATGTTACATTTTGATGAGCTTAGTTATATTAAGCATAAGTTGAGATTTTTTTTCTTGCACTTGCTTTTAATCTCTCATTGTTGCAGGTGAAATTTTCTGTGTTCAAGACCTATATAGTTGCTATGGGCTGGTTACCATCATTACTGGTTATCGGTTTCTTCATACTTGACCAAGCCTGTGGGTTGACATCTAATATATGGCTCAGCAAGTGGAGTGATGATGTGGAGGCATTCAATAACACTAAAACCAGGGATACATACCTTATTCTGTATTCATCCTTTGGAATAGCCCAAGGTAAACACCCAATACTTCTACTGTTAGCCAGTCATATTTATCTGTGTGACCTTTGTTTTGGTCACAGTTCAGTTTGGCCAAAAATTTTTACATACCTATTGACTTAAGTCTGTCACTCAACAGCATTTTTGGTGAGACATACGGCTGCATCAGTGCTGAGTTTTGATCAAGCTATACTGATTTAGTGTGCAGCTATTGCAGCCATTTTGATTCAAAAGGTCGAAAGATCGCCTACAGCAATATATCATCAATAGTATGCTTTCATTGTAACTGATGTGACGTTATTCTCTCATATTGTATTAGAGTATGAGCTTGCATGCCAGTTTTAGTTAAGACTACGATCTATTTTTGTGGGTAGAGGACGCTGGCCTAACAAGCCATCATAGTTATACATATAATCATTCGATCCAACAGGTATACTCAATATGGCCGGCTCCTTTGCAATGGCTATGGTTGGAGTGTTTGCATCCACTACTCTACATGATAAACTACTAAATACTATTTTAAAGTGCCCCATGTCTTTCTTTGATACGACTACTTCAGGACGAGTTATTAATCGATTCTCAACTGACATCGCAGAAGTAGATTTTGTGATGCCATTTACATTCAGATCTGTAGTTAACTGTATAGTAGGGATGATTCTAACCATAGCTATTGTTGGCTACACGACACCGTGGTTTCTGGCGGCCATATTGCCACTGGCGGTACCTTACCTCATCGCACAGGTTGGTTATCGACTGATCAGCCGCATAATTGATTGTCAAAGTGAAACTAACCAAGTTTCCAAGTTTTCTAAAGACTATAATTTTTAAAACCTGATTTACCAGCTACCCTCATCGGTCACCCAGTAATCTGCTATGGCTGCTAATGGGCTGTCTATCACTCTACTGGCAACTGGTTGCTCTCTCGCTTCATAAATTCTAGCTTTTGATATTGTTGTACTCAGGCGTATTGGCACTGGTCGCCATGTTCTTTCTCGCTATCGCTAGTTGGTATGCTTCTCGCAGCCTTCATGCAGATCTCCTTGGTAACATAGTCAAATGTCCAATGAATTTCTTTGATACAACACCTACTGGACGTATTCTAAACAGGTGGGTGGAATCTACATATATCCTCTCTTAGTATGCTTGTGCTTGTAAATGTACATCTTAGTCCGTCTAGATATGATATGTGTACTCTGAACAGTTGAACCTATGCATGTATTGACAGCCATGTACATGTACATTGTATTTGAACATACACAACAGTATTCTTTTAGTTACAAGGTATACTTTATTATTGTTCATAAATATAATGATAGTTTTCTTGTGTTAATTAGTTTGATTCTTGTTTAAAGTTTTCAATTGTGACTTAAATCACCAAGTTGTGACTTAAATCACCAAGTTGTGACTTAATGTCAGCTAGGTGCTACTGTTAATAGTCTCTATGCTATAATATTATATTGTTAGTTCTGTCTATCAGTGCAAAGGGGAGATGATTATGTTGTAGGTTTAGCAAAGACATAGACACCATAGACAGTACTCTACCACTTAACATCAGGTCTATGATATGGTGTGCGCTAGGTGTACTAGGTACACTGATAGTGGTAGCTCTCGGCAGTGCATGGTTCCTTCTGGTCGCTTTCCCTCTCATTATCTTAAATATACTCATTCAGGTATTTATAACTACTGCATACTTGTACACATGTACATGTATGTGCATGTTCAATTATCCTGATAACATATATATGCAACACTGTTATATACACTACCATCTACATAGAACCTGTTATCATTTACATTTGTACATGTACATATGATTGTACAACGTGTTCACTTGGTGGGCTGAGAAACAGAACTTATTATTTGTTTATTTTTTATCTTGTACAGAAATAAATATTAATTGGTTCAATAATTTATCATGTACAACCATGTTGTATATTGTATGTTAAATAATAATTTACAACCTTTATATTTTAAATTGGAAGAAACATATTATTCCGTTGCACCAAACTTCTGAACCTCGGATATTTGTCTTGCTATCGATTGCACGGCTGGCCAATGCTATTTAGCACCTTTATTTTTCTATGCTATTATTTTCACCCTTACCCCACCCCTACCTCACCTACAGTAATTTGTTGCTGATTTTAAGCTGCAGTGTTTGTTAGCATTACTTTTGGTAAATAAATTGTTTGTGCACAGTTTTATTTGATGGGAAACTTTTGACCAAACAATATTGTCATGTAGATAATTACTTATCAACATGACTGGTCCTCTACCTCCTATTGGTACCAATCCTGCTCATATACAACTGGAAATGACTTGACTACTGGGATATATATTCATCATTGCTAAAGCCTATACATAACTTGAAGTTAATGTAAGCTGCATACAGATATGGCCATGTTGATACTGTGTTTGCTTTTAGAGGTTCTATGTGAACACATCGAGACAGTTGAAGCGGTTAGAGTCAGTCAACCTTTCCCCCATATACAGTCACTTTGATGAGACGGTAAATGGGGCCTCCACTGTTAGAGCTTACAGGAGACAGAAGGAATTTATGGAGGAATCTTTATCCAGGGTAGATAAACACCAACAGGCATACTATCCAAGTGTCATAGCCAACAGGTAGGCGGTACATTCTATCCTAGTGTCATAGTCAACAGGTAGTACATACTATCCTAGTGTCATAGCCAACAGGTAGGCGGTACATTCTATCCTAGTGTCATAGTCAACAGGTAGTACATACTATCCTAGTGTCATAGCCAACAGGTAGGCGGTACATTCTATCCTAGTGTCATAGTCAACAGGTAGGCTGGTTCATTATTTGATAATAATGAAACAGAAGGCTAGTCATTTGATTTTACAAGTGCATCAACCACCGATGTGTTAATTACAATCATAGTCTTGACGCAGTGTATGTTCATGTGCGTAGATGCAAGTACTAGTAATCTAGAATGCTCTAGTAAGTATGCTAAATGATTGTATTTATCACATCTGTGCAGGTGGTTGACTGTATTCATCACATCTGTGCAGGTGGTTGACTGTATTTATCACATCTGTGCAGGTGGTTGTCTGTTAGACTGGAGACAGTTGGAGCTCTGGTGGTATTGGCTGCTATAATGCTAGCTGTGGTAAGCAGGAACATGGAGAACTCTACCCTAACTGCTGGAGTAGCTGGTCTTGGTATAACATATGCACTCGGGGTAGGTTAATAAATGTAGTATATACTGTATATACGATGTACATATACATGTGTAATTGTATACGTATATATCTATATATATACACATCAAATGTGGACATTTGTTCAATTTCTGCAATACTGTTTGGTAAATTACCATACTGAAATTTTGTCTCAAATTCTGGTCCAGGAAACTGTAGACCATGACAATGCTTTAATGCCAAGGTCAAATTTTTCTAGTATGAAAATATAAGGTAACAAACAGTACTATACTGCCCATTTCTACAAAAACACTGTAACTCAATTTTTTTCAAAATTGGGTTTATTGCATAAATGGTGTTGAAATACCATCTTACACCACATGCTAAAATATTTTTGAAAAAAAATGGGTCCTTATGGGTTTTTTAGGAGAGCAGAAACACTGTATCTCAATATTGGCACTAGTGATTGTCAGCAAAAACAATGTAACTCCAGATTCCAACACATACAGTGCAATTTTGTCTCATTTTCTTTTCTGGAGTTGACTATTCAAGTATGTTTTTATCCTCTCACATCTCCTACATGACTTTATCATGAATTTATATGAACCCAAGTGAATTATAATATGTTTGGAGCTCCAGTAGCGGGGTTGTCTCGGCAAATATTTATTATCAGTTCCAATGAATCTATCATAAAGGCTGTGTGGAGTCTAACTTGCTCTGACTGTCAGTATGGTATAAGTAAAGAGCACTAATTATGTGTTGGTACTCTGAATCATGATTGTACTCAGATTGTACTCATATTTTACTCAGATATTACTCAGATTTAACTCGGATTTAGTTTTAAATGGAGCATTTTTGCCCACATTGCTCCATTTTTCTTGTCAAACAAGTCTTATAAAAGTGTGCCATTTCATCATCTCATTTTCTATCTGAAGCTCTAGTTTTCACATAATATAGCCTATGCATTTTCCTATTCTTGCAGAGAGCCTTTCGGTGGTTGCAGCTGCCATAAATTTATATTATTTATAAATATTTTCATGACATGCTCGGTTAAAAATACGATCTGGTTGAAAATACGATCTGTAAAGATTGACAAAACAAACCATGAAATATTCTACCATCTGCTGATGGAGATGTGCTTCTGGCAGCATATGGAAAGCAGTGCTACATTAAATATTATGTCCCCCAAACTGGACCAGCATTACATGAGCGCTTTCCCAATATTTGAAAATAAGAGCGCATATACGACAACTTTTAGCTTCTAGATGCTAAAAATTATGTGCAGAGAGATAATAAAGTAGGTGAAAATAAACCATATGGTTGAGATTTTATAAGTACATGTATTTAGACAATCACCACAGGGCTATTATGTTGGAAATTATGGGCACATCGTTGCGGAAGAACTAGAAGTACTCGGGAAGCAAAATTGTGATACGGGAAATCATAACAGAGCTTAATTTCATGAAAAATCTGAACCCAAAGTAAGAGTTGAGCCTCTGAAGACCCCCAAAAAACAAAAACCGAACTATCAACAAATGATTTCAGTTTTTCAGACGCTGCACACCTCATTAACAAGAAAAAATAATCGGAATCGAGTAAACCGAGTGTAGATATTTTATATTGAGTTGGATTTACAGAAATCTATGTTTCAACCTCATAATATCGGTGTAATGGGATGGTACTGTCTGTCACACATGCAAATATAGTCTGTATGTGTGCTTCTACATGGATTGCACTAATTTACAAGCTCATGCATTGTTTTCACAGACATTATTTGCTGATATAACTTCAATGTTGTCTGCAGAAACACTGTAATTCAGATGCATTGTTTTTGCAGAAAATCACTGAAGAGAGCCCAGCACAATGATTTTCCACAAAAACAATGTAACTGGATTAATTAGTTAAAAAATCAACATACAGCAATAAAAATGGTACCATTAAACAGAGAATGCGATTTTGGTTCAGAATATATTTTGTTTGCATCTCTAGGATTAATACAATTGGAGGGCTCAACTCAAACGCATTTAGCCTTCTCCTGTAAAATTACAATATAGTGAGTTACATTGTTTTTGTGGAAAGGGGCAGTATAGAAGTAGCATATGTGCTACCTAACATACAACCAATCAGTCAATGGTGGGTAATTTCTACTGAAGTATAGATATACTATATAGTATATACAATACATGCTGGTGTATTTTTACTATACTTTCTATGCTACTGTAGGTAACGGGAGTACTAAACTGGCTAGTAAGGATGATCAGTGAGATAGAGAACAACATTGTGTCTGTGGAGAGAGTGAAGGAGTATGCAGAACTACCTGGAGAGGTCAGTGTAGCCTGTAACATGTACTGTACGTGTGTCGTGTACATTGTAGGTGTGTACAAATATGTATATAGGCCTATAAATTTATGTACATATGTATGTGGATATTTGCAATGCAAGTATTTGGTAGAGTAAATAATATCATTGATGTTCTGTCTAACTGTTTCCATTCTTTTCCCTCTCCATAGGAAGGTTTCACACTTGTGTATTTACAATGTAACTGTATGGTAGATTAGGCAAAGTGTTTTTTATTCACTTGATTACTACAGTGCACTAATACAGTTGTGTATAATCATTATTTGGTGTTAGCTATTCGGGAACTTTTAGTACTATATTTTGATTGGTCTAGATTTTATACTGGATAATATGTATTGCAGGCAGATTGGATCATCTCTATTAACAGACCTCCACCTGGCTGGCCATCTACTGGTACTATAGTCTTTGATAGCTACAGTGTGAGATACAGAGAAGGCTTAGACTTAGTTCTTAAGAGCATTACATGTGTCATTAAGGGAGGAGAGAGGGTGGGTTACTCAAATACCATTTTATATTATGTAATGATCTACTTAAACTCTGGACTGTTATAATGCTTGTACTTGTGTTGTTAGTATAGCTGTGTATTTCTTCATAAACAGGATTGTTTCTTACTTCTGAGCAATTGGTGAAGTAGCCTACTGAATACCTCTACTTAGTGTCTTGTTTGTGCTGTAGATGGAATATGTATTCGTTAACCATGCAGTACTTACTTAATATACAATGTACATGGACAATGTACATTATATGTATACTCTACACTGTACTGCACTGTATACTGCACTGTATTATACTGCACTGTATTATACTGCACTGTATTATACTGCACTGTATTATACTGCACTGTATTATACTGCACTGTACATGTACACTGTATACTGTACTACATATACTTGTACATTATGTATGTATAAATTATTATGTAGGTGGGTATTTGTGGGCGCACAGGAGCAGGCAAATCTTCGCTAACCCTCGGTCTATTCCGTATCCTAGAGGGCGCTGAAGGAGCTATCTATATAGATGATGTACGTATTGGAGCTATAGGGCTACATGACCTTAGAAAAGCATTGACCATTATACCACAGGACCCTGTAGTGTTCTCAGGTGAGATGAGCTATAATATGGCTAGTGTTGGTTATAGTGGATAGGTTTACTTACAGTCTATGTTATACATATAAGTATATGCACCCGATGTACATACATGTACAATATAATTTTGCTCTAGTTTTGCACTAGTTTATCTGAAAACTTCTCTTTGGATAAGACTTGAATTGTAGAGAAAGGGGAAATACTCATGGAGTTTATTTCATTTGAAGTTTAGAGAAATTCAAGTTCGGTGTAACCTCCATTGTTTCTTCTCATTCCTAGCGTACCACCTATAACTACTCTATGTCACAAACACAAGGTACATAGTATATACATGTAGAGTATAGTGTGTGTAAATATGCATGTACGACATGTCTACTAGTATTACTTGTATGTAGGCTTACTCAGGACTAATCTAGACCCATTTGGACAGTACAGTGATGAGCAGCTGTGGCACGCACTGGAACAGACAAACCTCAAACCATTTGTACAATCGCTGAGTGAGGGCTTAGACTACATGTGCTCAGAAGGGGGAGATAATCTCAGGTAAATGTCTAATACAGTTTATAGTAATTAGAGTACTGTGGTGTCCTGTGCCAGGTTCAGTGTTTGAAACTATAATAGTCAATGATGAAATGCATCTAACAGTAGAATATCCTTGTGCCACAGTAGATGTCATGTTAGTCTATTCTGTGGTCTATTCCGTAACCCAAGTGTATAAATGATACAGATATCTTCACATCTTGATTGTACACAGGATGAATAATAGGAAATGGAAGACTGAGTGATATCATGTTATACATTGATATATAAGTTGCTGTTGATTTACAGTGTGGGACAGAGGCAGCTGATCTGCCTGTCCAGAGCTCTACTCAGGCACACCAAGGTTCTCGTACTTGACGAGGCTACAGCCGCTGTCGATCTGGAAACAGACGAGTTGATTCAGAAGACAATCAGATCTGCTTTCTCAGATTGTACTGTGCTGACTATAGCTCATAGACTCAACACTATCATTGACTATGATAAGTATGTACATGTACCTTCCTATACACACCTTACTAATGTATGTGGAACATATGATACTTATTTGGTTACGTGCCTTGGCTCTAGTTATAATTGTTGTATACAGACCCTTCAGTGTATCACAGATCACTGGAAGACATATGATTGTAAGAACACCCATATTTGGACTGCTGTAATATACAATAGAGCACATCTTTGTGTCTATTTGCATATTTTGTCTACATGCAATCTATTTACATGATTGTGTTATATTCTAGTGGTTCTTAGATGTGTTTAGATGGTTATATTTCATCTTGTAGAATAATGGTGCTGGACGCTGGTGAGATGAAGGAGTTTGCCCCTCCTCAACAGCTATTAGCAGATGAGAATTCCATATTTTATTCTTTAGCTAAGCAAGCGGACATTGTATGAATGCTCGAGAATATAACTCTCCATTATGTTATTTTGCAATCATGTAAATGTTGTCTAGTGTTAATATACAGTAATACTAGATTCATTTTTATGATTTTATTCCTTATATTTCGAATATCATGGTGATACTAGGACTAGTATCAAAATAGAAGGAATATAATCATAAAAATATGTCTAGTATTACTGTATATCATTAAACTATTAACCCACATCAACATTGTCCAGTATTATACCATAGTTGTCCTCTCTTTGTCGATTGACCTGCTATTACTCTCTTTATACAGTGTTGCTCAATGCGCAGACTTCTATCAATTGTAATCAAATGAATTCTATGTTACTCCAGTGGTGTTGCTGACTGCTGTTATGTTTTGTTTTGTAGCATAAATACATAATATTCGTTGTAATTGATAGTCATAAATTCAGGGATTCTGTATAAAAGTTAATTTTTGTGTTTTTGCTTAGATACTTAGACGAGTTTTACTTAGCTACGACAATATTTTGGCAGACAATTTCAAGTATTTGTATTATTTCTCGCTCGGAGTTCTTGTTATTTTATATACCTGTATGTTGTGTTTATCTGCATTGTGCGTGTATCTAATATACTTCTTGCTAATTAGACATGAAATAAAATGGCCAGTTGGTAGGAAGTATATATTATTGTTTTATTGATGTGCAAATTTTTAAAATAAATATTTTTCAGATAAAGAGTATAAACATATTTCATACCCATGTTATGGTATAATAATTTATATTATTACAAATTTCATGTGGCTATTAAAGTACACTCAAGATTCATCTTGGCATGTACAGTATATAGAGCATAATAATATGTATATTATTCAAACAATATCACAGATAGACTGAGGATCCTTATGTCATATGCATCTATGGAGGAGTTGCACCTCCTTCAACTATAGCACACAGGAGGCGCTTGTAGTCACCGCTAGTGTCCTCAACAATCATCTGGCGTAGAGATTTGTTGTACATCTTGAAATACTCGTCCCTAACGTCTGCTAAGTCACTCTATAATGTACATTACATTGCATGTTACACTAAGACCTACATGGAAGTTTCCAACACAAGTCTAGAGGGTCTAGAAAATACAGTTCGCACACCAGCCCAAGCTCGGCGCAAAATCCTGTTTCTAAATGAGCTAGAGATTATTTACTTTGGCCAAGAACAAATGCAGGGCAATGGCTGTTTCAACCTGGGTTGACCGGACATCTTGCTCTCTTATTTGAGACTGAGGTTAAGTCAAGTGGTCCAAAGATACCTCCATATTCAAATAATTTTGACACATCTGAAGCATTATATCAATTAAATGTTTTTTAAAATATTTGGTATAAGTAATTCACGGTGGGAATCGCTCTAAGCATAAAATTTAACAGCGACCTCAATTAAGCAAGGTCAATGGCTTTGAAATAGCTCTCAAACAGAACAGTGTCAATATTGCATTGCAAGACTCTTATGGTAGAATAGCTGTCACAATCTATTTTCTCTTGAATACTGTTAACACGTTATTAGATATTGGGAGCTTCAGCATCCACTACATTCGCTTAAAGACACATTTTGTGTCCTTTTATACATTAGCAATAGAGCTACTATACAGTTTGTACACCCAATGACATGATGTAGTAGGTCTCACCTCAGAATGAGATACCAGAAGTCTGATCAGCTGTTCATCATCGGTTCCAGCCCCAACCATAGTTTTATGTAGTCTTTCTGCAAAGTATGCTGGTCTGTTGGTTGTCCATTTCACTAAAACAACAATGAGCTTGTAAAAAATAATCTTTGATTTTTTTTCCTAATATGACTTATGCCAATAGTATTAGGACAACTAATAACCTTTTCCCAGCAAACGATTTAGCATGTTCATGTAAAATATATTGAAGAAGGGGATACAACTTCGGATTCTCTTATAGTAGAACATTGCAGCCCTCGATGCTTTCTAGCAATGTGGAAATAAACAAAAACGCAATAAACTGTATCATATCAATTGCAGAAAGAAATGATACTCTACCTATGGCTAGAAGAGATTCTTGAAAGAGGCCAGACGTCTCAGATTTAATGCTGTCTAGAATATCTTTGCCTGCAACTGTTTTATATTCTTCAAATAAAGCAGCTAAGTGGGGAAAACTCCTCATGCATAAGACTTTATTAAATACGCTTTCATCTGTACCAACGATAGCTTCACCTGCCTGCCAACATAGACATATATTTTTGTTTGCAACACACATTACTTGTATCAACATTCATAAAATTCTGTTACCAGTATACAACACACCTGACCTCTTCTATTCTCAAAGGTAAAAGCAGCGGTTTCGTTTAGCTTATGAGTCTTTTAAGCAACATTGTGTCATGATAGCTCAGATGGTAGAGCATACAAAAGAATATTGAACAATTTGGGCAAATTTGGAGAAAAACCATCGTATAAATTAAAAATTTAGGAGTAATTTGTTGCACGTTCTCGGTGATTTTTCTCAGCTCTAAAATAACTCTGCAGCATAGTGTGGCTTATTACAACTTATGCTAACAATAATAGTAATAATGATGAACCCGTTTCTAGTTTGTCACTATTTGGTTAGTTACAAAATGGATGTAATTTTTATAAGTATTTGTATTTATCTGTCAGCTTCATCAATGCTTTATGCTTATAATGAATGACACACATAACTGGATTAGTTACCCACTCAATAACTGAAGATTAGAATTTAAATGAGCTATTAATTGGTGTGAACAGGTGCAAACTGATGGGTAAAAACTTTCTGTTCAAACCATTGGAAACTAGGGATAGTTGAGTACAATGTATGCCCAACACAAAACATAACATACGTACATCATACAAATCCTGTGCATCCTTCTTCACTTTCTCCATGTCTACCTCATCCTCTTCTTCCCTATTCCCTTGTACTTGTGCCACAAGAACTCTCTTGAAATCTCCTGATAACTCACTCTCAATCACCTTAGACAAGTCTTCCTGATACACTGCAAATATTCAAACTTGGTTGGCATCCATTTAATTTTAATTTAAATGAATTTCACAATAAAACTTTTGATATGTCCATGTACATACTGTAATTATGTACAATGTATACAAGAAGTGCCAATTCTAAGTTTCAGAAGTTCATGTATTTCTCTCTGAAGTAAATTCAATGTTCCATGATGGCTTATCACAGAATCCATTTATATCAGCACCTACCAAGAGGGTAACTTTATTGAGGTATACTAACTTAGGTGTGACTAGCCACAATATTTCGTATAACATTAAATCCTGTTACGTCTTAGTGTGCATACAGAGTACAATGGAGTCGAGGGAGCAGTGTCTCTCCATGATGGACTATGTGCAGTACATATACTATGAAAATTGGCTGCAAGCCCACCTACATCTTATTGGTACCTTGTATTGTGCGTCCATATGCTTTACTCACTATATGCACATTTATACTTTACTGTGTTGTTACATAATATTACATAAATCGTATGCTAGGCAATCTGCCAAGCCATCTACTAAAATATTCCCCCAGAGTGTGATACCGTTTACTTTTACTTTTACACACTTATAAATACTCAATATTATAAAGAGTTTGAAAGAGTTTAGTATAGGACTTACTTATTCTCCTTAAGATTAAGTGGAGTTATTTTTAGTATAACTTTACATTAATTTTAGTACTACTGTATATTGTTTTAGATGTATCTGTGACATACATTACATCCCTTTATAATTATCAACTATTTGGGCTCATGGCCAGAGCTTGAATATATAAACAGTACCATAGAATATACTTAGGAGACCCACTTCATATTTTATTCCCACTGAAGAAGCACTAAGTACACCAAGATTGTAATAGCTACAAGATGCACATTACTGCATTAGGTTCAAGGATAAAACTGATTTTAAGCTACTCGGTAAAGTAATGTCTTCTATGAACTCACAGTTCTTGTACTCCTCTTTAATCATGGCTATATCTGCATTAGTCCTCGGGCACAGAATCTCTACCAGCAGTTTCTCATCAGTTCCCAGACCCTATAAAACAATGACAGACACATTTACAATAAGCGCACATCGAGAATTTGAACTGACTATTTAATTTAACTAATTAAATCTATATTAAACAAACTACATACATAGCTTTTAATTTAGTAAGGCGTCACCTTTGATAATTATTCATCATTTTGGAACCATACTAAATGGTTATACCATGAGGATATCACTCAGTCACTGCCAATTTACAACTAAAGACCTAAAGCTACGTAACTTCTCCACCTTTACCCCTAACGACTTCTCATAAAATCTAACAAAGGTTTGGTAGGTATATTCGGATATTGCACCGTGAGGCTTTATAAATAGCAATCTGCGGCAATAACAATCTATTTTATTCAATAATATAGCGCTAGCTATAGCGCAAGGTTAGGAGTACCTGGTAATAATAATATTTACTAACAGGGGGATTCCCCTTCAGAGCAAGCATTAGACAAGCCTAAACGCTCAAGCTGTCTTCAGATATTTAAAGCAGTCCTATATGAACCAGTACAGTTTCCAAATAAGCCTTTTGTTATCCACAAGTCAGATATATTCAAAATGATACTAAACTCACATAAGAGATATTGTGTTTAGTATATCATCAGAGTAAACTTCTCAAATATTGCATAGACTTGGTGCTTGTTGCCGACAGCATCGGTAGCCTGTGTTACCTGACTTACCTTTACAGCTTTACGCACATTAATGGCATCATACTTCCTAGATGGTATCAGCAGTGCTATTACAGCATCCTCAAAACATCCAGACAATTCTGATTTCAGGTCAGCCAGTAAATCCTGTTTTAGAAGTTGATACAAGAATTGATGCATTATTCTCTTAATACTATATTTAGACATCTTTTCAAATTAACAATAATCTATGCACAGCAGAAAGGAAAAAAATACATTAAAATCGCAATTCATTTTGTAATAGAACACCATATGAGGTTTTATCATCTCAGCTGTTTGACATTGGTTTTACTTGTACTTGCCTCACCGTACATCTGTTTATACAGTCTGACTATTTCCTGTCTCTGGTCATTGTTATGAGATACTAGAACTTGTATTATCCGCCTTTCATCAGTGCCTGCAGTAATATAGCTACTTAAATAATATACCAATTCAATGCCGTTTCGTAACCAATAAAAATATGATTTGTATTGAAAATAAAAATTCAAAAGTAAACATGCTTACCCAAACCCTTCATAGCTTTCCGCAGAAGCTCCCCTTGTCTTTCTGTGTTCAGCTTTTCAGCTGCCTTTATAGTACCCTAAAATTGAGCAGTTGAGTTACAATAAGTTATTTTGTTGCAACAAAGTACAGTGTCAATGCACCTCATTGACCTATTTTATTCTCCCACCCAAAACACGGTTTTATTACGTGTACATAAAAAATAAAACACACTTTTTTTAATAAGCAGTCTAGTTTGGGCTGAGTCTTATTGAATAGAAGACCAGTAGCCTCGGTTAGCCTTAGGAGCTGGGTAGGCTTATGAGGGCAGCGGTTGGGGCTTCTGTACTCAACCTCTTCAGTCAGTTGGTCTGCTCTAGAGAGACATGAATAAATGTAGTAGTTATCCATGCCTCTTTAAAAAGTCATTCACTGTTGTGATGGACAGTATATATTATGTAGCAAGCAGGAGATATAGTCTAACCGAGTGAAAATCCGTTACAATCAATTCATGTTATATACCTCTTATTATTTCCATAAACACTTGCTATGTGCCTGTGCTACTTATACATGTACCATTTTAAGATTTTTATTCATATTTCATATAACCCGGGCCGAACAGCTGCTCTCCGAGTGGTGGAGCTTCTGATATGCAAAAGTGAGTTTTGCTGAAAACTTCTTCAGCTCTCTGCAGAATGTAGTGCAGTACATACCTTACAACTATTTAAAATCATGTTGCATTTTAGCCTTTATACTCACTAATAATTTTAGGAACAGCAACCAGACAAGGAGCCAACTGGTTAACAACCACAATAATGTGGTTGTTAACTAGAAACCACAAGTCTCATGTTTCTGTAGCTGCCCGTGTCCAGCATAAGCCAAAAGACCCGGGTGATATGAATACTTACACGTACTTACATTTACATGTATAAAATTAATGCTAGAATAACTAGAGATAAAGTTCGGCGATTCCCGCATGGTCATAGCTGCTATCACTAAGCGCTACTCTCCGCGGTAACACTACTACATACACGTGTGACGGGGTTTGACAACTTAAATTAAATGAATGCATAATAATGTCTAATGATCATCAGCAATCTTTTCACAAAAACATCTACTTTTACTCATATTAATTATAATAATTTTAATTCATTATTTTACATTAGCAATTCCAACATCATTCCCATTATTAAAGCATCAGATTCAGATTGCAGTAATCAAAAATATAAATTAATTTTTAAAACACTATATCTTATCACCTATTAATATTATGATTGTTTATTTATTAATTATTATAATTATAAGCATATCAAGCTTTTCAAGAACCATGATTGTCTGATTAGTCAGGTTGCTGTCACATTATTGACATTCAAAATCTAAGTCTAGTCAGATGTGACCTGATCTGGATGCAATGGTTAGTCAATGATTTACACCACTCCACTGATTGATATTTATTGAAAGTACAAAGTTGTCGTTCAGTCAGACTGAGACTCGATGGAGTTGAATTTCTAATCTGATGCCCTCACTAGTCGCTATCAATGAAAATTTGGTCAAGTTTAAATTATAAAATTTTTTAAAATGAATGCTTCAAAGCATGTACGCTTTAATTATAACTAGCACTGTAGCCACTGTTTCATTAGAATCTCAGCTACAAACCTGGTAATATTTCTTGCCCGCCATGTTGTATACAACCACGTGATTGTCACTGTAGTAACAAGACTGAGAAATAGTCCACTTACAATTCGACAACAATCAAAAGTAATTTCGATTAACTGGTGGGAGTGTGAACACGTGACTAACTTAGCGGGCTCAGTTAAAGAGACGTACCGCATAACAATGCATGAATGGCAGTAGGATAAACATGAGGCTATAATGATTGAAAGAAGTTATATTGAGCCAGTCTTTGTAATGTAGATGCAAATGAATGGCGTTTGCTGTGCTTATACTATTCATACAAACTGTGCTTAGTATGGAAAAGCTAAGCCTCTGATAAATATTCATAGCATATTTGTAATAGTCAGGGATTGGAGACAATCCTAGCCTGCAAGCACACTACACTTGAATGGTTAGTAACCTACCCTAGAAAGAAGATTCTGTGAAATAGGCTAATACTGGGGAATGTCTTATGGTGGTCATACAGGCTTGAGTGTGGACTGCTGACATCACTAACAGAAGTAAGTAGTAGTAGACCCACAGTGAAGGGTGCATTATTTTTATATGCTTAAATAAAATATTAAGTTTAGCGATTACCTATTTAATAATTATTGCAAAAAACTATGTAAGAACTATGGAGCTGAAGACATTACTTGTTCACAGTAGGCCTGCCGATGCTACAGATTAGGTAGTTAGCCTTTAAAAGCTGACTCTGGATTGCTTCTATTTCTGCTATAAATCATTAGGCTAGCTTGATAATACAAATACATAGTACATATGGATATGGATATGCTAGTATTGGAAAGCTCTATGTAACCCAAAGGCTAATAGTGGCTTTTTGCTACTTATTCAAGTTTGCTGGACCCAGCATCATTCAACAGTTGTGGGCTACTGGGTTGAGTTACTTTGATCTTCTTCACACAGGTCTAACAGTAGCTTGCTTCACCATTTATTTATTCTCATTGCAAGATGCCTGCGAATTATGGTAACATAGCTGAAGCAAGAGCTTTGGTGTTAGGACACAGAAAGTCTCTCATCTCAAAAGAACAAGATACACCGGTAAGTTATTGATCAATAATTATAATTAGATTTTAGGTTTTTTGGAAACTGATATCATCTATTGCTGCTGTCTACATATCTACAATGTACATGTAAGTTCATTTTCAGTAACCTTTCACTAAATTTTGATTCCGTCAAGTTAACAAAGTGGCGATGATGCCCTTATATAAAGAGGGCATGTGCTTTGCAGGCCCTACAGGGCTTCCTCATCTCTTTATACAGACATATTCCCAGATCTTGTTTGCTAGCGTAAAATCCAGCAAATGAACAGTTGGGCCTGATGGCACTCCATTGTAACAGATGATGTTCTTAAAATACAAAGCACCAGCTGACTAAAGCCCCATTCAGCATCCTATTTCTCTCAGCAGTACAATTAATAGTTCTTCATGGTTGTTAACACAAGCATCTGTAATGTTGACATTAATCTTTCTGCCCCCACAACGTAATCAGTTAGCAAATAAAAGTTTTAAAACTCTCACTTGTCACTCTGAAATAAACATTATTCGGTTACAACTTTAGCACACCGTGTTGTCTCTTTCCTTTTCAAAATGCAAACTAGAATAATTATTTTACTTCCAGATTTGTTATTCATCCGTTATCACTGGTATACATTCAAAAATTCAACATTTGAAAACTTTAAGTGGTAGTTTTGCTATTATTAAGGATTTCCTCTGACTAATGTTATATTATTACGTTGTTGTCAGGCTTCGAGTAGGTAAGACAGAATGTTTACATACAGGGTGTAAGTAGTGTGCATGCTCTCAACATATCATTAGCTGTGATATGGAATGTTTGATCTACTACTCCTAAACTACAAGGTGGTGGTAATGAAATGATAATAACATCATGTACAATGCATCACTCACCTTGGGCTGATGATAATGTTTGAAAGAGCAAATAGTAATGAGAGAAGATATAAAATAATATAGTAATATGAACCATAACATTTGCACTGAACTTTGTACACGCATGTATAATGCTTTTATATGTTATACTAGGCTACATGCACAGGTATATCTTCTATATTATGTTATGATGTATATTTTATACCTACATGTAATTTATATCATTAGTAATTAGTAATTAATAACTTTAAATGGAAGAACCACCAATGCAGTAGATTGACTTGTAGGCCGTATATACATGTGAAACGTAAATTTCAATCTTTCATTGTAACGAATATATTATTACACGTTGTTATCTACCTACAGTATATATACTGTACATGTATATTATGCACATGTACAATTTGGTTACGGTTTCTGATATAATAAGTGCATATGCACCTGTCTTGCATGTGTAGGTCTGTATGTAGTTTTAGGCCTACACTATATAGGAATAATAATAAATATTAGCTTAGTACGTTGTGCCAAAATAAGCTGCTTTCTGTTTCCTTATGATCATACATGGTTTAGGCTAGAAAAAGGTTCTGGCTAATACACTATAATTACTGTATAATACAACTTGGAAGAGGAGAAAAGTTTCCTCTGATTGCACTGCACTTATTGTAACCTAAACAGTGCATTATGTGGCTGATAGCCAGTCTTTTTGTTCACAAAATTCATAATTGCTTTAATTTTCTAATATCCACTAAACACAAAGCAACAACAATCCTCAAGGTTCCCAAGTGCAATGTAAATATTTTGTGTAGTACAAACAATTATCTGGCAGCATATTGAAAGAACATGTGCATTACAACTGTACAGTAAATCATCTTCTACCTTAGTGGTTCAAAGCCAATTACATTTTATATTACAACTCTACAGTGATTCATGCTTCACATTGAAACTTGGCTGTCGTTTTTTCACCAGGCTAAGAACAAACTCTCCCTCCCGCTAAAATCAGAAGGAAAAGTAGAATCCCGAGTGCTCAAAGAATCTCACAACATTCCTGCCAGAAGGTCAACGTGTGACATCATCCAAAGATTCGGTGACTACAATCATCCAAGAAAAGAAACCATAGTTGATGATTCTACTACCTACACTGTAGGGGAGATCCTAGGGAAGGTATGTACTTTGCACTATATACCTGCTAGCATTTTTGATATGAATATAATTACATTGTTTTATAATAGCTATACTTATCAGCATTTGATATTGGCAGCATTCCTTCTCACTGCTGACTTGTGCCCTGTTAGTGTTTATATATATGTACAATCATGTAGTTTATATTATTATAAGCTGATGGCAGGAATCCTTCTTCTGGCATTATTTTTGTGGTCACTCTGTTTAATCTGATGCTACAACTGCAATGAGCACACATCCTGTGGTCAACTGCAGTGTGCGCACACTTTCTGTGGTCAACAGCTGGTTTGACACATAAAATTCTATGGGACACACATGTGCTGCGGTAGCATGTTTGACATACTAGTTGTGGTAACATGTGGTAGCACACAGCTGATTCAGCAGCACATCATGTACATTGCACACTGATGGTGTTTTAGGGTGGATTCGCTAAAGTTTACAGACTTCATCCCGTCGATGAGAACAGTGTTATGGCAGTAAAAATAATCTCCAAGCGAAGTCTGGTGAGACCGGAGAAGAGGGACAAGGTAAGGTATATCTATGTCTTCATCCAATAGAGTTTCACTATAAACATCTATCACTATGGGGTTAACAGCATCACAGATTAAAACCATTGATTTGACTCACAAGTGAATGAAAATAACAAGCTTATAAATGTACAAGTACTTCAAGTAAGGATCAAGGTGGCAATGTCCTACACCAGCCTGTCTTTAGCAAAACATACTCCACTGAGAAATTAGGGATAAAAAATCTCTATATCATATAAAACAAAAATAGCAGTGCTGCCTTTGCAAGTTCTGTGGAATGTATTGTGTAAGAGCCTTTAGAGTGAGGTTTTTCATGTATATAACGCTCAGCTCGTGGTCGGGGAACCAGCCAATTATAAATGTCTCTCCCATTGCCGGCATAGCTTTCAAATAAATTTCGTCTCTTTAGTCTGGGGATAGTTCACAAGAGTTACTCTCAATGTAGAGCTACTTGGTCATTCAGATTTTATCAGTCATGAAAGCAGAGTACCGAGCTCCATTAAGTGCTGCCTGAGATTAGGTTAAGGCGTCTTGAAGTCAGCTCATTATAGGCTTGTAAACTAATACCTCGGCAGCAAACATCAAGCATTGAGCTAGTATATAGAGACAAAGCATACCTATTTCTATAGTATATTACTCCACTCTACTTTGATCAATATACACTATACATGCTTTATTTTGTTGTGTATTCCATACAATTTTGCCAATCCTTTATCCAAAGGTTAGATGCAGGGATTCAACTAAATCTTTCTTCCATTCATGAACACTGCACTATTATGGTAGCAATAATATAGTCTCAGAAAACATGTTCACCTGATCCACCTGCTACTACATGCAGACGTCAGACATAAGTCGTTATATTCCTGAATGACCGCCCAGACAGCTTTCTATTTCAAGTTCCCATGGCTAGGTTTTTGCGTTAATATGTGTTCACTATGAATCGTGATACAATGTACATGCATATTTAAACTGCAGGTCATAACGCTTGATATGCTGTAGTTTGCCTTTAAACTCCAAACTTGCAAGATTCCAAATTGGTTCATCTAGCAGTACTTGCTCACCCTACAGCAGTTAAAAGGGGTATGTTGTATTTGTTGGAGCTCAAGCTAAAGTATATATACTGTATATATACTGTATATATACTGTATATACACCAGACCGTAGCAGCAGACAGGCTGGGGTTATTACTCGGAAATATTGATTTCAAGGAATAAATTGCCGTCAGTCAGGTGAAACAAGTCGTTTGAATATTCTAATGTCCCACAACAATACTAGAATTATCAGAAATGACTTCATAACCTATGAAGCAGCACTTATTGATCTGAAATAAAATAGTGTATGCAAATATGATTACTCTAAGTGCTAGTTATAAACTACACAAATAAAGTTATGTTTTAAGTCTAGCATCAAATGGGGTTATTTAAGGTTAAAATCTATTTTTATATTATATACAAACACAGGTGTGGTTAGCTAGCACTTAGCACATTGTACTAATACAACACATGCACAAGATACTGATATGAAGAGTGTACTGGAAAGTTGAGGATGCAAACAACATGCTGCAAACTATTGCAAATCTTTCAAACATCAAATGAGCGCTGCTGCACACATGTCTTGCAATACAGGTCGCTGTGGCTTAGCAATAGCATTATTACAAAAGTCAAATTTTACGTGGAATGCCAAAAATGACAAAGTGTTACACTATGTATAAATTAGAGGTCACATGACTATAATAGTTCTCCTCTCATTTCTATAATGTCTACATCACGCCTGTAGTTTTCCATACCTTTAGAATTTCCAGATCTAATCAGGGCTATTTCCTGTTTACAGGTTGCCAGGGAGATTGATATTCAGAAACGAATGAAACATAAAAATGTTGTGGAGTTTATCAAAAACTTTGAGGCACCGGGATTCATCTTCATCGTCTTAGAATACTGTGGCACTCGGGTAAGCGGTGATTTCATTATCTGATCTAACTCTGCTATAATTCAGGCTTGCCAAGTTCGGCTGATGGAAATCAGAGAGATTCAGCATTTGGGTGGGGGGGGGGGGTGTCCATTTTGGGTGGGGTACCAAAATGTGAACCCCCATGTTATGAGATGCCAATACCAGAGATATTCTGCTCTCTTCACCTTGTTTAATGTACTGATATAAATTTCAGACATTAAGCAACATTCTAAAGAACCGGAAGACGATCACTGAGCCGGAAGTGAGATACTACCTACAGCAGATTGTGTCAGGTAGGTCTAAGTTCCAATCACTACAATATACATGTAGACGCAAGTACGACTTAAGTGAGAATCAAGTAGTAGTCAAGTAATGCTCCGTAGTCAAGCACTGTTACCAATATAATATATACTTAACTCATTATATCGCTAATAAAACTGCCTAGTCACATTTAATGATTTTATGTAAATCCACAATGAATGCAATAAGAATAAGGCATGTAACATGCTCATGAATCTTAAAGTATATTATCTAATATCCTGTGATATTACTAGAATTATTGTGATGTTACTGAATTAGTGCTAAAAATAGCTCTCCACCGAAACTCCTTGACGTCTGTCCTATATTTATCTTACAGGTTGTAGGCATATTCACAGCAAGGGAGTTGTACATCGTGATTTGAAACTTAGCAATCTCTTCATTAACGATGACATGGTGCTTAAGATTGGAGACTTTGGACTATCTGCGTTTTTACAAGATTCCAACGAGAAAAAAGAGTGAGTTGATTTGAACTTGACCTCCATGTGGGCCCTAAGTAATATTTTGATAAAATTGTTTTCAACTTGAACTTGAGTGGTGTGAACTTACTGATGAGACGTGTTATTGGAAGATAAGGTTAGGTCATCCATATCGAGTGTTATCTACTAGAGTTGTAGGAATGGTGGACATTGTGATACAGATTTGATTCGTAAACATACAAATACTGTATGTCATGACTTCTACCTTATCTCTGCTCAACTACACCTCATAACTACTATTTACTTTATCATCATACACCCAGGGTCATGCTGTCGCTAGCTCAGAGTCATGCTGTCGCTAGCTCAGGGCCATGCTGTTGCTAGCTCCTTTACTAACACAAGATCTGAAATAATACTAAATAAAAAACTAATCCTGGCCATCGCCTTAATTCTAAAGCCTTTGAAGGAACCAGTTGGTATGACTGTTAACTGGCCCAGGTCACACAGCCAATAACCGATATACATATACACATCTATCTATGAATTTTGCGGGAGTTTTAGAACCCAGACTATTTTGGTCATGCTGGTCAGGTGACCATTGTCTACTGCATAGGTGCCCTGAGTGGCACATGATGTGATAAGATATACATCAATAGGTACTACAGCTACACATACATGATGTATTTAATCTCCCATTATGATAACATATACCATGGTATCATATGACTTGTTGTACTGTAACCCCCACTTGTACATTTCAACTTTGCCATTTGGATTTTCCAGTGTGATAACTGATAATTAAACTAGATATCATTATTTTGCTTTTACAAAATAAGTAATTGGAATATTACTAGAAGTAGTAATTGTAACATCCCAGTCAGTAGAAATATCCACAAGTACATGTACAACTGCTATTGTGATTGAGTTAGTGGTAAAGCACACCCTTTTACATGAGCGCATGCTGCAGTTGGGAATTAAATATTTAAAGCATACAATGTCCAAGAAAAATCGTATGTTCTATAATCTAATAGGAAACTATCTCTGGTTTTATATTATGTGCATACATTATATATATGTTGTTTGCTTGCTTAGGTCTATATGTGGAACTCCAAACTATATCTCCCCGGAGGTGATACGAAAGACTGGTCATTCCTTTCCTGCAGACGTGTGGGCTGTGGGCTGTATAGTGTAAGTATTTATTATTCTGGGCGCTTCTGTTTTTGTGGAAAACCAGTGTTTTGCGCCATTAAAATGGTGTTTTGGCTGACTATTCTATCTAATTTGAATTCGTTCCATCAATCAGGTCTATATGCACTGTTGAACCTCTTTAAAATTGCAACAGAACTCGGAAGCTTAGTTGATTGCTGCCCAGCAACCTAGGTTCTATGTAAGGTGATTTAGTTTGATCTGTGCACATAGTTTTCTGTGATGGGATATTATATGCAATACACTATAATAACTACACGTACTTGTAGTGTACAGTAAAAGTTCTAGTTTGTAATTTTCAGGTTAAACCACATAATAGACACACAGACTTGATCATGTAATGTAGGATTATACTGTACTAGCTGCCTTTTACCTTTAGTGTCATGTGACTTGACGGCTTCATTGGATCCCCTGACAAGTCGCAGTTATATTATTTTATGTTGCGTATATAAAATGCATTATGGTCACGCTACCACATCTCTATGTGTTGTAGATGTAGATATGCTTTGCAGATATGCTTTACGGTTAGGTTACTATATCACTATGTGTTGCAGATATGCATTACTATCAGGCCGTCCTCCATTTGAAACTCAATCTCTCAAGGAAACATATAAACTGATCTCCGTAAGCAAGTACAACCAGCCGCTTGTCGCTTCAACAAATGCCCGAGATCTTGTCCAGAGATGTCTACAAATTGAGCCATTGGTGAGTTGATTCGAAGCTTGCTGTCTTTACTAGATCACACCAATGATTAGTACACTAACCAGTATGGAATAATAGATATGATGATGCTGAAAATGATACAAAAAATTATATGTCACTGGGATAGGACAGTGTTGCCTGCTGTCACTATCAGACACGAGCAGGTAATATTGATCAGCCATAACTCCAAACCTAGACTACGCTTACTGTCTAAAATCTAAAATGCGAGAGGTTTGCTCATCAAAGTAGGTTGGTGTGTTTTGTGCGGATTACGACGATTGAATGTGCTAATAGATAAGCTACATATTTTATCATCAATAGAATATTGAAAATGGTATGTTTGTGCTGTTACATAGATTTCTTCAATACAAGAGTGTGTTGTATTATAGCAAAGGCCCTCTATGAGTGAAATAGAAACGTTACCATTCCTCTCTGAAGGATTCATTCCAGCAGTACTACCTCAGTCAGCCATGTTGGCGACTCCTCTACTCTCTGAAACACCCTGGTACAATATTATTATACTTTATCAACTCTATTGGTATATTTAGTGCTATTAATGGCTAGTATGCAGATTCTACAGTATTTGACACGCTTACAGTATTATATGCAGATTATTGCAAAGTACTGCATGTACTTGTGCATGTATTATCCTATGTGTACATAATTATGTAGATTAGCCTTTTTACATGCGCTGTACATGTACATCACACACATACATGTCAATATACACATACAGATTTTAATGAAATGCTGTACAACAAATATGCTTGTAGCAACAAAGATTTCTGTGACAAGAATGGTAACAAAGTTATATGCATGGTGGAGTATATGATAGAAACCATTGATACCCAAGTCATCAGCGCATATGGTTAGTCGACTAACATATACATATAATTATATACCTGTGTTTATATATAACATACATGTACAAAGATTTCTGTGACAAGAATGGTAACAAAGTTATATGCATGGTGGAGTATATGATAGAAACCATTGATACCCAAGTCATCAGCGCATATGGTTAGTCGACTAACATATACATATAATTATATACCTGTGTTTATATATAACATACATGTACAGGGGCTCCACTGTATTCGATGTATTATAATATGTTGTGTATTATTTTCTACGAGTCATGTTTAAGTTAAAAGCTGACAATGAAGACAGTCATCAGATGAAAGAGCTTAGGCAGCAGTGTCACGTTACTATTGTATAAGGCAGCATTCATTACATTATGCTATGCTGACGCTAACTTAATTCAGTTTTTTCTGCCTTTATCATGAATTTAGTTATTGTTTGATTACTATAATGCATGTATGCATGCCCAGGCATTAGTTCTACAAAAGCATCTATTCAAAACTGTTTTCATGATGTTGATATTCAAGGCAAGTTGTTTTTGCTCCAAAGCAAATCAAGGAATGTACAAGTACATGTAAGTAATAGAATCACAACGTTTTATATGTAATTGCCTGGTTTAGGTGGCAAGAAGCTTCCAGAACTGGCCTTTGCACCTCTTATCGAATGTGAACTACTGCTCAACACTGTACACATGACCTTTGAGAATATACAAGGTAGAGAATGTTGCCAACCATTTATGCATTAAAATTGTCTTGTCACCAAATGAAATTTTTGTTTTAGATCTTCAGCGAAGTATATTTATAAGGTATAGAGAACATTTTTGCTCACATGTTTCTCTGATCTGCTAAAACTAAAGGCACATGCTTCTAACAACATGAAAATATATTTCTAGATAAATATTGCAAAGGAAATCCAGTGCAATCAAAGAACGCGAAGGACTGCATCTGGATAACTAAGTGGGTAGACTACTCCCATAAGCATGGGTTTGGGTTTCAGTTGTCTAATGGGGTAAATGGTGCTTGCTTTAAAGATGGCTTCAGCATAGCAGTCAGCGGTGATGAATGGTGAGTGAAGGAAATTCTGAGTACTTCATGTAATATGAGAATGGAATGCGCAACATTTAATGCTAGACTTTCTTTGGTACTACAATGTACACTGCACAGTCATGTACTATATAAACAGTATGTACATCGCACACATACACGTACAACAAATATAAATGTATATACCTACATGTATGTACAATGTATTTACATACATGTATACAACATGTACATGTACAATGCACTCATCTGTACGTGACATGCACATGTGCATGTACCTGTGTATCTACATGTGTAAGTATACGAGGAAGTACATGTGTATGCAGGTTAGAATCTTGATGTTCCAAGTAATATAATCATTGCATGGAAAGAAAGCTAGACATGTGATGATTGTATCATAACATTGCGATACATATAATGTAGAATGCTGACACGTTTGAATGTGTTGTATCCACTATTTGTAGCCATGTTGGATTACATGATCCAGCTGAAGAGGTGACGCTTGAATGTGTTGTTGAAGAGCTACCAGAGGGATATCAACGAACCTTGCAGGTAAATTGCTTCGAGATAACAGAATGACATATATTTAAGATTTATTAAATTCGGAAAGCCGGCATGTCTGAAGACATAATTATTTCCTACCGTACTAGTGTATATACATATTATAATATTGATTTTGAGTTGATGGGTTGGAGCACAATAGATGGTAATTATATTCATATTTCACAAGAAATAGGACTAGATGTCGTCTAACCAGATTATATTGATTGCTCATGCCCGTTACATAACCTGACATCACTGGGAAAGATTTGCTATACAAATTTTAAAGTGCAGATAACTCCAGTCTACGTCTTCCTCATGTAATTTGTCATGTAATTATAGTATGTATTCAATTTTAAACCATGCAACATTGACTACTGTAGCCCTAACAGCATGATGTACACTGTGCATTGTGCATGCACATTCATAGAGTAGAACTTGAGATAAATACACTGTAGGTATAGAGGTACATGTAGATACGCTGTAGATATAGGTAGATATACTGTAAATAGAGGTAGATACACTGAAGATAGTGGTAGATACACTGAAGATAGAGGTACATGTAGATACGCTGTGACCATACAAGATATGTATAACTGAAGCTGAAACACTATTTTTTTAGGTAATAAATTATTTTGTGAAGTATATGGACGAAACCCTAATAAAAGGTGGAGAGGTGGTGAATGGTGAAGGTAAGGAGAAAGGTGATAGCACTAAGTGCATGAAGAGAGAGTCCATATCAACTGAGAGGAACGGCCTAAGTGATGTTTACATCCTTCATTGGATGAGGACGAAAGAATGTATTGTAATGTGCCTGAGTACAGGCACCGTGCAGGTAAAAATATATAAATTGTTATTATAATCCATTAGTTGCTTAGCAACAACACAACTTTTGTAACAACTGCAATATTCTCATCAAATGCATGTATAATATCAGAATAATAATGATAGAAGTTTGATCTCCCTGCACTTCACAAGTTATTAAGCTGTTGGCAATTGCCTACCCTTTCAGTGACTTGTGTTGGAGAAGGAGAACAACATAAAAGTCAAACAGCAGAAGACTTCTGCTGTTTGACTTTTATGTTACATGTATGTTATGTCGATAAACATGTTTATCTAGGTCAACAGTGACTAAACCAAATCATGTGTAATTTACTCAATGCTGTAGTGGTCGGTTAAACTTTTTGCAAGCATCTACCGGTTTGTAGCAATTACTCAGATTTACATGTACATGTACATGTACATGTACATGTACATGTACATGTACATGTACATGAATAATATAGTGACTAAACTACTTAGTATGTAGATAAACACACTGTAAGCTCAACTTTTTTTTATAATTCAGGTGAATTTCTTTGGTGATCACACAAAACTGATCGTATCAAGAGTTGCCGATGGCGAGTATAAACTGATGTTTGTGAATACTAAAAGGCAGATATCCGTCTATGATCTTACCGAGGTAGCAAGACACGGTGTAGTAGAAGATGTTAAAATGCGTTTACGGTTCCTCATGCTACAACTTAACCTGATAATGCAAAAATACAGTTAATGCTCAACTTTATTTATTACTTCAATGAAGATCTCAGTGGTTCGTCTGTTTCATACAGCAGTTAATGTGACTTCTATATATTTGGCCGCAGTTTATTGGCTTCTATAATATGTTTTATTTATTTTATTTGTGCACAGCTGTTGATCCAAGTACTGTATATATTTGTTTATCAAGCTCTTCTGTAATTGTAGGTCCCCTAGCATTATGTTATGTAGTAAATTTTATTTTCAAATAACTTTGATTTAACTTGCATAACACTGTAAATATTTTATGTTGTATTTTGTTCTTACTTTAGTTTAGTCAACATGAGCAGCAAATGCTTCAAATAAAAACTAGTCCCAGCCTTTTAACACTTTGAATTCTTCAGTAAATCCTACAACATGCCATCATGTAGA
The DNA here is from genome assembly GCA_935421135.1 of Bugulina stolonifera. Lineage (NCBI taxonomy): Eukaryota > Metazoa > Bryozoa > Gymnolaemata > Cheilostomatida > Bugulidae > Bugulina > Bugulina stolonifera. The sequence continues at coordinate 12,195,432 of OW285188.1, read as the reverse complement.
TAAAATGTGTACTAAGCATATTGCTAATGTTTGCTGAGGGGGTTGAGGGCATGGGCAATAATGAGCTATTAACCATAAATTGAAAGTTGTCCTCTCTCCATTTATCTTCGATTATAAATTGAGAGAGGACAACTTTTAATTGTGATCAATAGCTTATTAGTGCCCATGGTTGAGGGTTCCCTGAGTCCCTGGTCCACCTTATCCAGCCTTGTCATGCCAACCTATATATGAGGTAAGATAAGGCACCCTGGCAGGATCCTAACAATGCACTGCTTGAGCAGTTATTTATCAACTATGTAAGGGCTGGTCAACAGTTAATAGGCTAAATGTAGATTTATACTTTTACTTATACATTGGAGCAGTTTAACAAACAAGCAATCATCAGAGGTTGTCTCCACTATATTGGCCAGTAGCCTGCAGAGGCAGAGAAGGAATTCTACGGTCTCACCACTATTTATGCTCACTACAATTGCTAACAGGACATATAAGATATTGGAATAGATAAAGCTACAGGTTATATTTCTCCAAATAAATACAAAAATATAAAGGAAGAGCAGATAAATGTGGCAATATAGCTGATAGAGCTTAGCATTCTCTCAACAGTCTATTCAGTGAGTCCAGTATTTACTTTTTCACTAGAGGAGGCATGGCTCTGCTCATTGGCTGCACAGTCTTGTCAGCTGGTTTATATTTCACAGCAGAAGGTGCAGCCCTATGTATGTTATCTAGTTGCACAGCAACCTTCTTATCCCCCTTCTGATTGGTGGATCCATTTTTGGGACCAGCAGGGGGAACAGGTACTATTTTGGCTCCATTAGCTTCTGTTAAATACACAAAAATACATGAGTACAGATATGTAAGCTTATATATACATGTGTACGGCAACAACATTCCATACTTTATTTCTAATGAAAATGCCCCATATTTACATGTTATTTTGATGCTGCAATATGAGAATGTGGTATACTTGGTATTTAATAAACAGCCAACAAAACAAAAGACGTACAAATAATAGACTAAAATAATCTCAAGACTAGCACTAAATAGGTCTAGTGATATGAGTGGTATACATAAACACACAATGTATACACATAGGGATACATTACTAGTACAATATTATAGTAAAATAATGCACAGATTATACACTGTATGTTGTACATGTATACATGTATCTGTATATTATGTAGACATGCGCTCTGCAGAGAGGCTGTAGATACAAATGTACCACGATCATGTATAACAGCGAGTATGCAATGTCACTCACCTCGTTTGGTTGCTTCTGGTTTTCCCTGTGACTTTCTATAAAAATATTATAATCACAAATAAATAAACAGCTACAATACATGTAATAATATGCTTGACATAAAATTAACAGATAAATCTTACTATAATACAAGGGACATAACCACCTCCTGTCTATTATCAATTGTCTACTCCATGTTATTTAATGTGTAATATAATATTGTCAGTTGGATGAAAGGGACTATGCTATAAAAAGGGGTTAGCTACACCAGGTTAGTTATACCAGGTTAGTTATACCAGGTTAGCTACACCAGGTTAGCTACACCAGGTTAGCTACACCAGGTTAGTTATACCAGGTTAGTTATACCAGGTTAGTTATACCAGGTTAGCTATACCAGGTTAGTTATACCAGGTTAGTTAAACCAGGTTAGCTACACCAGGTTAGCTACACCAGGTTAGTTATACCAGGTTAGTTATACCAGGTTAGCTATACCAGGTTAGTTATACCAGGTTAGTTACACCAGGTTAGTTATACCAGGTTAGCTACACCAGGTTAGTTATACCAGGTTAGCTACACCAGGTTAGTTATACCAGGTTAGTTATACCAGGTTAGCTATACCAGGTTAGTTATACCAGGTTAGTTATACCAGGTTAGTTATACCAAGTATAAAGACGAGTATATAGAATGAAGTCGTCTCACCTCCTAGAGGTAGCTGGCTTCACTTCTGGCTCAGTCTCTGCAGGTTGTTCAGATTGAGGAGCCTTCAGGTCCTTCAAGTCGCTCACATCTACTGTCCCAGACTTCTCAGGAGTTGTGTTCTCTTTACCGGCTGTAGGTACAGAATTAGCGGTACGTGAACCCTCAGCAGAGTAATAACAATAGCAATATACAGTCTATTTGCATTATATATTTCCTTGACATACTAATGCAGCCATGAAACTTAGATTTTACACCTTGGAAACCGAAACATATACAAAATACACGTGTGTCCATGTTGTATACATATTAATGGGAACCTTTGAGCTTACTGTTCTGTACCTTTACACCTCATTGTGTTGCGTTACAGCATACCTTAGAGTATATCCCAAATTGTATATTAAGTACAGGAAGGGTGTTGCAAACATACATTTATTATTATTAGACTAAAGGTAGCCCATCACTTGCACTCCTACGTATGTGACACTGATTGAAGAACACAAACTACGTAAATACACCATACTCTACTCCGTGGTGACCGCTCACTTTGAATGGAGTGTAGCTGTTGTTCAAAGCAAAAATATCAGGTCATTTGAAGTCGTCTCTCCCCATGCTTTCCATGGAAAGAGGCTAGTGATTGTTCAGATAGTAAAGCGTAACGTCACGGCGTAGACCGTATGTACTACTTACATTCACCACTGAGGCAGCTGAATGTCTCTTCACTTGTTCTGTTGATTATATCTTCCTTTTCCAAACCCTCCATGTAACCTGAGTAGCTCCAGGCTAGCCTCTGGCCCTCAGCACTCTCAGATTTTTCCTCATCATCATCTTTCTGTTTATTTCCTTCACCGCTAGCAGTCTCCGCCTCCTTACTCTCCTCCCCTTCCACTGGTAGGCCAAGAGCTCGACGACGTGCGTTCTCCTGCATTAATAAAGTCAAATCTACTGATGAGGTGTATACATTGAGTTGTGTTTGGGTTGACAATATTGTAGGTGTTATAACATGTACAGCACCATTCTATGGTGTATTTGTTCATGTGAGCTGCATAGTATTTAGAATAATTGAAATATCAATACGCCATTCTGTTCAGGTGACTAATAACTAGATAACACTGCACAACTATGAACAAAAAAAGAAGTCAACTTCTATCATTACAAAATGTCAGTATATCCCTAAAAGCATTATGGGACATGTTAATAATCTGTATGTAACAAGTTAGACAATTGGTTAACACACCATTAACATAAATAATTATTGAAACAATAATATGCATGCTAATAATACACAAATACAGAGGTGTAAACTGTGAGGCATGCAAGAAGGCATACAGAACTTTAAAAACAAAGACTGTATCTCTGTGAATATATATAATATGTATATGTAGAGAAAATTTTCAGGTAAGTATCTAGTTCGATCTTACATCACATTCCATGAGGCATTGGTTCGCATCTTATGTGTAATTCAGGTATTTATCCTACACAGACATGCTCCATATACAAGATGCACGTACATGTACAGATATTGTACCTATTTACTAAGTACATTTTAATGCATCTATATTGAAAAGTTGTCTTCTCTCTCTCTAAATTTCCATAATTTACAACAGAAGAACCATTTCAAAACAATAAAAAGATTAATAAAATAATGCCTATAATTGAACAAAGGGTCTACTAATATTAAATGCAGTCAATCATACCGACATTTCTATAAGAAATGGCAAGGTTTTACCTGAAGCTGCAATAATTTAACAAAATAATGTTGATTAATATAGTTACTTCACATTGAAGACAAATAGTCATCAATGTTACAGATTTAGTGAAATACAAATCACAGTAGAAACAGAGTCATAGAAACACTACATGTATTTAGTACCTAGCAATCTGGTGTGACAACAGCGACCATAGCAGCAAAGTTACCATAGCAACAAAAGTTGTCATAGCAACCACAGTAACAAGGTACCTGGTAATTAACCATTTTCTACATTCTAGTTCTATAGCATGAGGTGCGCCACCAGTAGTTAGATAATGGTAATGTCATACCCTCTCTTGGTGTTCCTCCAGCTCTTTCTGTCTCTGTCTTTCTTTTAATTTTGCTCTCCTTCTCTTTCTCTCAACCGTTGGCAGGATCTGTTCTACGGCTGTGTTACTCTTGAATGTACAGAAGTCTGCCCAATGCTCAAACAAAACCCTGAACACTGTCAGCTGAAACATCAAAAAATATGTTACTCTCTTACAAACTTGAGTTTGACTTGAGAGTCAGTATAGAAACAGAGTTTGGTGGAAATCCCCCACAGTTCATTTCCAGTCACACTATATAATAAAATTATTATGTAACCTCCAACCCAATTGTCCCAACTAGGAACAAAGAATTAAGATAATGTAGGAATTGAGTTCAAGCAGCCCTTACTGCGTAACCTTCACAAGACGTGCAGTTAATTTTATTTTACACTCTCACTAGTTACTGACATAAAGATTGTAGCTCTACATAATCTATCTTTATACTTTTTAGCTCAACGGAAAGTCTCATGTTTCCCTATATCTAAAGTAACAGGTCCCCACAAGACAGTTGCTGAAAAAGTGAGTCCGAGAATTGAAATATTTAGGGTTAGCAAAATGCTTCACATATGGTGAGCAGACGTCCAGCCGAACTTATCCTTATATGGGTGATGCATTATGACTGCTCACCTGAGCCTCCCTAAATATGTAAGGGCCAAGTTCCCTCTTTTTCTCAGAGATCCTGTCTGCCTGTTCCTGGGGAATATCTATCTGTAGTGGTGGATCCATGGTGGTAACAATGAAGCAGTTGATGATGACATTTATCTTCTGCACTATGAATGAGTCATCCGTGTGCTGGTGGTGTAGGTGCTGTCACACATAAAGTCATACGCAATGTAAAAGATTGTAAACCGCACAAGAAAGTGGCGAAAATATGATTTCGCATCAAATAAAAATGTATTTGATTTCTTTTAGCATAATATCACATTACTAAATTACACAGACATGTGATAGATGGCTATAATACTAGATGTGTAGTTTTATTAGACTGCCTATACAAAAATACGAATTAAAATGTAACCCATGGTTTCCAAGTCACATGTAGAATTCACAAAGATAATTCCTCGAGTACTCACCTTGTATTTCTGGCACTCTCTCCAGAAGAGAACATCGTTCTCCAGCAAGTCACTCTTAATAGAGACAAACCGCTGGAACTGGTAGGAGACAACTGGATTGAGAAGAGATCGTCGGAATGCAATGATCTCTTTAGACGACGAGATCCATTTACCTTCCAGCATCTGTTAATGGCATAAAAGTATTTATATTTTAAATATATAGCATACAGTATAAACAAAGAATCTATGTATATATTTGTTACACATGCAGATCTCAATCTATGTGAACCACCATATAAAACGATGCGTATTCCTGAGCATCCAAAACATTCTCTACTTCACTAAAACCAGGGTGGAGTTTCATGCTATTTTGAGTTTCCTATACTTGCATACATATAAGTAGGTTTATATTATACATAAATGTACGTATGTACATATACATGTATGTACATGTATGTATTCACACATATATGTATGTATATCAATATGTATGTATATAAAATGTACCTTCATCAGTTTCTGACTACGTCGTTGCTTACTGAGCAACAAGGCCTCAGCAGCATCAACCATCTGCTGAGAAGGTCGGATCAACTCAGCAAACTGTTCAGATGCCAGGAACATCGGCAGCCATTTGAGTGACAGTCGGTTTTGGACAAACTCTTGAGCCCCAATGATGAGTTCATCGTTTGGTCTATCAGGAAATATTTTACCCCAACCTCCAACAGACTTCATCATCTGTAGTTAGATATCAATGTGTACATATCAAAGACACTCGATTTGCTACGATTTCACTCATTTGATAATCAATGACACAGTGTACTGTTGCAGTATATTTGGAGTTGTGTTCACATCAATCATATGAATTCAGGCACTACCACTAGTTTCACAGTGTTACATACCAAGTCTAAACCTTCTCTTGATGCTGGGCTATTAGGACCAAAGAAATACTTTTTGTTGAAATACTTTTGTTTGATTTCCCTGGCTTTAACGTCTGCTTCTTCAGGAAGTTTGGGATCCATTTTACGGAAATGCTCTATCTCCATCCAACAGCTAAGGTCCATAGTGGCAAAGTGAGACTGTAAACACGCAAGCTTCAGTATAACTAACATGTATAACTGGACTTGTTTACTATTATATTGACATGGAAGTCCTGAGAATGTGAATAAGGAAATGAATAAGGGAGAGAGCAATTGTAGAACTACTTGAATTAAGTAAAACTTCTTCAGAATAATATTATGCTAACAGTTGTGTAGCAGTGCTTTAGAACTGGAAATCTACCCCCCTGTTCTAACCGATACTATGCACATATATGTATGATATCTACCACCTTGTTCTAACCTACAGCACACATATATGATATAGACCTGTAGAAACTGTCTGAAGTTCTCCAGGTGTATCGGAGTTCTAATTATCTTATCCAGGGTGAAGTCTCTGAAGTCCTCTGGAATCTCTTCAAACAGAGACTCGTCATAAACCGGGTCCTCAAAGTTCTCCATCGGATCCTCATCTGGCTCCAAATCTCCCTGTATAAAGACGAGATATAAGCATACAGCAGGTTATATGGGAGTATATAAGCATACAGTGGGTTATATGGGTGTATATAAGCATACAGTGGGTTATATGGGAGTATATAAGCATACAGTGGGTTATATGGGAGTATATACACATACAGTAGGTTATATGAGAGTATATAAGCATACAGTAGGTTACATGGGTGTATATAAGCATACTAATATGGGAGTATATAAGCATACAGTAGGTTATATGGGAGTATATACGCATACAGAGGGTTATATGGGAGTATATAAGTATACAGCAGGTTACATGGGAGTATATAAGCATACAGTAGGTTATATGAGAGTATATAAGCATACAGTGGGTTATATGAGAGTATTTACGCATACAGTGGGTTATATGGGTGTATATAAGCATACAGTGGGTTATATGGGAGTATATAAGCATACAGTGGGTTATATGGGAGTATATAAGTATACAGTAGGTTATATGGGAGTATATAAGCATACAGTGGGTTATATGGGAGTATATAAGCATACAGTAGGTTATATGGGAGTATATAAGCATACCGTGGGTTATATGGGAGTATATAAGTATACAGTAGGTTATATGGGAGTATATAAGCATACAGTGGGTTATATGGGAGTATACAAGCATACAGTAGGTTATATGGGAGTATATAAGCATACCGTGGGTTATATGGGAGTATATAAGTATACAGTAGGTTATATGGGAGTATATAAGCATACAGTGGGTTATATGGGAGTATATATGCATACAGTGGGTTATATCGGTGTATATACGCATACAGTGGGTTATATGGGAGTATATACGCATACAGTGGGTTATATAGGTGTATATACGCATACAGAGGGTCATATAGGTGTATATACGCATACAGTGGGTTACATGGGAGTATATACATATACAGTGGGTTATATGGGAGTATATACATATACAGTGGGTTATATGGGTGTATATACGCATACAGTGGGTTACATGGGAGTATATACGCATACAGAGGGTTATATGGGAGTATATAGTAATACTATATATTTTTACATACCGGCCGCAGGAAACCTTTACGCTGAAGATTGATAACTAACTTAGATTTAGTCTCCAGATTCACTACAATACTCTTTGTCTGCACCTAGAAAACGTCAGTCTCGTGTTAGATGCCACTGTCTAGCCTAGGTACCATCTTTTCAAAGCTTCGTGAATTGGCTGAGAACTTAGGCTAATAATGGCACACTCATTAGAAAGCTATGTATAATGACTCATTCTGATGACGCCTTCAGTGATAGCGATATTATAATAGGAGTCTGTAGCATATTGGAACAGATGCTACGCCCTACGGCCAATACCAACATTATACAAGTTTGGAGTTGTCATCCACATCAAGAAGATGACAACTCTAAACTTTTAATACATCTTTATTGAAGCGGATTCTTCTGGTTGCATTGAGAATTGCTTAGAATTATTTTTTCACCAGAGGTGGGACTTCTGTGTTCTGGCTTTTGTGATGTGAATACAGAGCTATTGACATGCAGTCTGTTAGGTGAGTGGTCACATTTCTATTGTGGTAAAGTATAGGTTAGAAGTTTTGAGATACTATACGGCGTTAAGGTTCTATGCTGATGGCAATGTATGGTCTTGAGTACAAACTCTAGAGGGAACATAACTCCTATGGAAAAAACCGTGTGCAAGGTGTGAACGCTGAAGCAGAGTAAAGAACAATAACACAGTCAATACCTCTTTAAGGAGTTGCCTATCCTTGTAACTCATGCTTTGCCATGCTTGAAGTAACTGTTCTAAGGCGTAAACCTCCGCGTCATCAAATAGTTCCTCATAAGGGGGAGACAACTGAACTTGTATGTTATGTATTATTTCATAGGAACACTTGATGAAATGCATGGAGGTTCTTGCTATGTAGAGGGAATAGATTTCTTTAGCTTTCTTTGTTACCTGCAGCGAATGAAAAACTCATTCCATGAGCTCATTATAAAAAATACATTGAGCTGATATGCCAGAGTGAGAGTATAACTTTAAACAATGATCAATAGTCAATCAGTGAATGCCTGTAGTTTCATCCATAGCACTGCTGGTTAACACATGTGCAGCAAGAACATCACAATCTGTGAATTAATATCACATGTGCCTACTAAGTATATAAACTAAATATACATGTATTGAATTAGTAAGTGTACAGTATGCAGTGTACAGATAGGTATATGTACAGAATGTACATGTATATCAATCTACATGTACTTACACGCACATCTATTATACTACAAGTAAGTACTAATAGACGACACTTGCCAAGTATTTGTTGAGAGAATCTGCATAGAATAGCTTGTGGTAGATCTGCACATCCTCCCAGAACTTGACACAAGACAACCACACCTACAACAAACATGTTACATTATAATGTCTGTGAATCCATCAATTTTTCTGTAGGTCAAATAAAACTACATTTCAGACCACTAGTTTTACGTTCCTTTCTGCATGAAGGCAACTACACACAATGTAAATATGCACATTTGTATGTATGTACATACATTGCTGTTAGGTGTATTACAGTCAAAGACTAGATGTGTGCACCGATCAGTTGATCATATATAAATATGTTTGTACAAAGTCACTGTTTCAGTTACATGTGCGTCATGCGACAAACACGTGCTACAACCCTCTTGGACAATTTACTAACAACATCAATATACATAATCATTATAAGACAGTCATGACTTTAATATGCTTCCTAATCATATGACCTACATTCATGTATAGATTTAGCTTAAAGTGAACTATAATGTACTATGACTAACCGAATTTTTTGTGTACTCTATATATCTTCTAAAGAACATTCCAGATTCGTGTTCATGGTTCAAAGCTTTCAACAATGCATTCATCCTACGGCCTCCGCTGAACTCTGAGTCTTCAGACGCTTGAGAAAAGGTATCCATGGCAACTACTTTTTCGGTAGTCCCACCTAATGACTCATCTCCCTCGGTTATCGAGGCTGAGTGCTGGGTGGTGTGAGTGAGGGCTGACTTGTGTGTATGAGTCGTCTGCATTGTTACTTTCGACAAACTGAAAAAAATATGATGTACTTGTATATACATGTAAATTGTACATCATATAGACCATAGGGATAAAAGCAATTATATTAAGCAGTGCAACCATCATGTACTATTAATACTTTTAAATGTATGCACTCATGCTTTCCATAATGGTTTTAAAGAGAGGACAACTTCAAATTGTACTATTACAATGTGTAGGAATGATGTCAATGCATTAACAATATCAACAATAGACAACTTAACTGTGAAAGCAGATTTTTCAAAACACACTCTAGCCTCAGCTAACAGAGTTACAGTGCTACACACACCACCCACAAAGCAGATATTTATATAGCATGCACACATGTACAAAATATTGTCTAGCTAATAACAAAATGGTACAATAGAAAGAAACATAAAATGGATGATCTAGACACACAGTGCCTGTACCTGTTATCCACATGGACAGCTCCGGTAGCTGTCGCTGGTCTGGGTTTTTTAGGTTTGATCTGAGTACTACTCATATTGACTACACTAGCGCTGTGAGGCCTGGCCTTCATCCTGAGCACACAGGGTTGAGAAGTAAGAAGAAAACATAAACATACAAAAGGAGAGAGGGAATAGTTAGGTCTACTGACTAGCAGTTTGGATATCTAGAAACAACACAACATCTACATGTACTTTATCATCTATTATATCTATTATATTATATGATTTGCCTAAATGCAGGCTGCTACTACTAATGCACATGCGCTATCCATAAGTTCAAATGGCTACTGCAGTTATCACAATCTGTGAAATGAAACGTAACAAGTAGACAAGCTGTACATATCTCAGCTAATGTTAATACAGAAATCAACTAGAAAACATTTGATACATTAACTCTAAGAAAATTGTCTGTGTTGATAAAAAGGAAAGGTCAGAAGGACAGGAATAAATTGGAAGAATAAATCACACTAAAGTAAAAGAGAGAAGACAACTCTAAAACAAACCGTGAGCAAGGCCGCGATGGAGCTCGGGCTATCTTAGCCTCATAATCTAATCTCTGTTTATTGCCCCCAGCATGATCATTGCACAGTTTAACTGAGTCAACAGCGTGCGTTCTTCTTCGTCCAATCGGGGTGCAAGTCTCTGGCAGCGGTACGGTCTCTGGAGGTTGCCAAACAAAATCCTGAAAATGAAGTCAAATGAAATCATTCTGAATAGTCACACAATTATCAAGTATACATATACATAGATATGAAAACAAGATTCAAGGATTTAATGTTAACTAACCAATGTATCATTATGCACATGATATACGGATCATGTCTTAGGCATTTTAAACTGATCAATTGTAATTTGGGTTAGAAACAGTGTTCCAACTCAAGGAGTACAGAGAGGACTGTGTCCCAGTGTTATATAGGTCATAACAGAGAACTGTGTCCCAGTGTTATATAGGTCAAAACAGAGAACTGTGTCCCAGTGTTATATAGATCATAACAGAGGATGGTGTCCCACTGTTATATAGGTCTAAAATGTATATAAACAATGTTTGTATTTTAAAGCATTATAGGCTCTGCCATTGCATACCTTTGGTGTAGGCGCTGTGTACAGTTCTTCTATCTCTGTCTTTACAGTCCTAATAGTTGGTCGGCAACTCTTTGGTCTGAGAGGTAGTAAGGTACTAGTACGTGGTTCTGGATGAGTATTTATTTGACGTCTGGCTGAGGTAGCGCGTATAGACCTCTGATGCTTGTAGTCAAGGTTGACCATGTCTGGAGAGGCCTTCACTTGATTCTTTACTATATAGCTCGGTGCCCTAAAGTTAAACATGTGAATTATATACTACATGCGGATGGTTTATAGTGTGGTTTGAATGCATGATGGAAATATACAATGTACATTGCATAAAATTGGTTATGATTAAGAGTTGTCTTCTGCCAAATTGTTTATTCTTCTTTTATTTTTTCTACAAGGAAAACCAAAGGAGAAGAAACTTCAAACGATAGCTAATAGCTTATGAATCACTGTATCTCACTAACCTTTAGTGCAACCCTTGATAATCTATAGTGTGGTGAAATATACATGTACAGCAGGATGAGTAGATTATATAATGATGAGGAGCAAGTAATAATAGATGAGTATTGGTTAAGGAATACAGGCTAAGAGTTCTGATTCCATCACTTACCAATACACTAGGAGGGGTTCTGCCACACTGTTTTGCAGACCGTATAATCTTTCCATAGTCCACTGGGAGGAGTCTACCAGGTTTAACTTCTGTTTAGTTCCTAGTGTCAGCTCATATGCCGCACCCTTCTTATGGTACCTGTCTCTGATACCATCTATGTACCTGGATAACATGGAATAGGCAATGACAACAATTGCAACAATTGCATCAATTGCATCAATGCTACAGTCAAAGCAACAATATTCAAAACAGCCTCAGTTTCAGTTTACGGTCTTAAAACGAAGTAGCAAATTAACTATAGCTGTAAGCTAAACACTGCACTAAGGCATCACCTGTTCGATTGGGGAGGGGGTACGAGAATTTGACTAAACTACTCGAACCTGCTTGTATATGGAATCATGGTATAATCTACTTCACTATCTTACATTTGCATATCTATGTAATCAGGTCCAAGGGTCCTTGCTCTATCAATGTCAATCCACAGCATCCAGTTCTTTTCTCCCGCAGTTCCTTTTAGAAAGTTCTTAAAATCGTCTATCCCCTAAAATTGGTAGACTATTGGTGTTATACTATTGGATTATTAAACATTTCAACGGTTAATGATCAGTTGTTGATATTCCGCAATTCACAATGGTGTGAATCGAAACACTTAGGTTCGAGTATCATCATATAGCCATATACATGTCTGGATAATAAACAAGTTTTACTCAAGGATCATGTATGTTTTCAGGTTTTTCCTAGAATAAGGTTTATTGTGCATGATACTAACACTTCTAACTGGTCCCATAAAAACACATACAATCAATGAGAATATATAGAGATAAACCTATTTATGGTGGTAATGTAGTACCATTGCACCGTACACTCACCTGTTTACAGTTGAGCGGATAAAACTTTTTAATCTTGTTTTTACGGAAGTAGTCATCTCTCCCGTCCTCATAATCATCGTCACTGCCCAGCACTGAATCCTCCTCACTCTCTGAACGCATCGTAGACTTAGGTCTATCTGTCTTCTTAGTTGCTTTGTCAGTAGACTTAGTAGCTTGTGATGCATCATTCACCTGTACCATATAATAATATCTAACGCACACAAAACCAGCTTACGAAAACTCTTAACTCTTTCATTTGTTACTGCCATCTGGTTTTTAAATTTTTTTTATGGGTACATAACAGACTGTATGATGTGAGAGACATGAAAACAGTACTGTATTATGTACATGTATTTGCACAAAGACTATGTACAATGTGTATATACGTGTATTTGCACAAAGACTATGTATATATACGTGTATGTGTTAGTAGTGACACATTACAACACGTTACCAACACCATATACCTGTGAATCAGTAGAAGCAGGTATCTCTATTACCCATTCACAGGAGGCATTATCTATGTCTGTGAGGGTATAATCTCTCATTGACGGTTCACATATCAAATCTCTTACAGCTTTGTGGTGAGCATACACTTCAGGCTGACTATTGTTAAATTCGGCCAGCATGTATTTCACTACAGTACCAGCAATCACACTCGACATCTACAACATGTTAATTACACAAAATTAAAATGTGAATGTAGGCTACTTACATGTATATACGAGTATTACATAAATATATTAAATTGAAAATAATCATCATTAATACTGTTATTTTCATCTGAATGCTCAATCCATAACCATAGTTTAATTCAAACCAAACATTACACAACTAGATAATACTACGTTTAAATTTATAAACTATCATTGTGCTGAAATTAGATAGTTGTCCTCTCCTTTATTACTTCAGTGAAAAGAGGGGACAACTGACAAATTAATATGATAACACTACGCTTGCAGGAGTATAAATGAACGTGTCAACTCCACCTCTTCTACAGACTGGAAGATTATATCAGTAGATTCTTCTGCCCCATCTTCCTCCATGGCAGCTTTTTTACTCAGAGTAGATTCGGCAGCAAGCCTCTCCAGTTCCTCAAGATAGGTAGCCTGACGAACATCATCTCCGTCCCCCGAGGAAGGCGTGATATAGACCTGTCCCCCTGTTGTCCTTTTCCATGCTGGTTCATCTATAGAATATCAACAGTTTTAAGATAAGAATCTTAGTCCTCAGTAGCAATATATGAATTATTTGAATACTCAAGTGTCCAAGGACCCTTTTAGTAATAATCACCTTCAAATTATACTTTCAATACAGAATTTCAATTTTGAGCAAGTTTCCAACCTTTTTGACCCATTCAAATAGTCACTTAAACAATAACCAACTTTTATCCAATACCATAGATGTTAGCAGAGATTCAACCAATCACAATCTATGTAAGTACACTGACCTGGAGAAGCAGCAGACTCAGTTGTGTGGCAGACGACATCATTGGGTCGAGGAGTTATGGATCTGGCGTTCTTAGGCTGAGGTACCACCAGTCTGGATACGACCTCATCGTCAGAGCTGCTTGTGTCACTAGTTAGTTTAGTTAGACTAAAGGTAACCAGAGAGCAAAATACACACATGTATTACTCTATATTATACAGAGAGAGTTATTTAGTATATCCTATGCAGGGATAGAGCTGGAAACTATATTGGGAGTCAATATCATGTGGCACACGTTTTGAAAAGCGTTTTGCCCATTATTAGTAAATTGTAGGTTGACACAATCTTTGTGTGCAAATAGGAGAGTGCTTGACCTTGACTGAAACATTGACATAAGATTTGCCACAACCCTGCTCTAGTATGTTCTCAGTTTGCACTATTAATCTGTAACATTAGTAACTCACCTTCCAAGGCCACTGTCTGGTCTAATGAGACTGCTGATTGGACGAGAACCAGTTGTGGTGGAAGTCGTTGACGTTCCTTCTAACAGTCTGGCCTTGCTAAGGAATGCTTCCGTCACGGTGGGATGAGCCTCACCCATACAGACACACCTGTTTGTAGAGAGGACAGTATAGATTTGTGTATGATACAACATTGAAATGGGCCTCAAAATTCCGCCATAGCAATTCAGTCGTTTATGTATAATATACATTACACGTTGCATAATACAGGTACAAAAAACATGTACAAAAAACGGCCTACATGCTTGTGTAATAATATACATGTACCTTACACTTGCTATATGCTCACACAGTCACACCATATAAACTAGATGTATTTCAGTTCCGATGTTGTAAACAAATGTTATATACGTCTTATGCTACGCCATGATGTCCACACAAGGCCATAACAATCTGAAACCGCTTGTGGTCAAAGAGTATTTTCCTCAGAATACTATTACTATTCCACAGGTTAACTTGATACAATTTAATAATGTAGGAACAGATTCGCCATGACACAAAGTATAGTAAGGGGGCACTTTATAAATTCCAATGCAACTGTACGAGTATATCAACTGAACATAATAACATTTTCAAACAATGCAATTCCTCAGAAGTGACTGATACTTAGATAAGGAGGTGATGCAATGCATACGTACAAGTACAAGTACCTGATACACTACACACATACGTATAAATTGTACATATAGATTATTACAGAATGAGTAGCATACATGTTTTTAAGAAGTTGCTCTGAGTCATCTTCTGGTTCTTCCTCTACGATATCCTCTGGTCTTATTTTAACAGGATGTGGTGTATAGTCTAGCTGTATCGGTACATTGTCTTTCCTCTCTACGTCAGAGTCATTCGTCTGAATATAATATTAATAATAATGGCAGACTTTCAAGTAGGTGTGCCTTATCTATAGTAGAGTACAAGCTTACCAAGGTCTCACCGCTCTTCAGTCACTGCCTGTTATGAACCCAGCAAGAAGCAGAATGCTACATGGCTGGAACAGACAGTTATTTTGCTGCCATTTTCATTTGCAGTGCTGTAATGTGGCTGCTCTTGTTTCAAAGAGAGACAAGTGAAACATATGGAGGTTATCAGTAACCTAAGGGTGAATATTATTTAAAACACGTAAAATAAATTAGGCAAGTTTGCACATTACATCGTATGTATAGTACTGCATAGTTTAGTAAATGTGATATTACCTGTGATAGTATTTTGGCAAGTCTGTATTCTATATATAGATCACTTTGAAGGAATGCAGGAAATCTATGATCTTTGATCCAGCGTAATCCCTGCTCTTTGTTCAGAGTCTGAAATGTAGGGTTATATACATGTAGGTACATGTACAGGTATATATTCAGTACTAACTGTAATCGAGACCAACAACAGCATAACCTGCTATAAAAGTAGTGTTACCAGGTGGATGTAATCTTAGGTACCAGTGTAAGGACTTGTCAGAATATAGTAACCTATCGTCTTTGATTCGTGAGAAAACTTCCAGACTACACCAGTTCACTGAGAAGAAATGTTTTATTGTGGTCCTTAATGATTTGGCCCACTTACCTACACCCATTTGATGCACTTACAGTATATTTAGTGGCCTGATATGCCAGTGCAAATGCATTGTATTAGTTATGCTGGGCATTCCTAGCTCAACAACATTGGAGTTATCATCCTTTGGTCTACAAAAGAGTCTGTTGTCACACATTGAGTGCGTTTCCAATACTAACTAACCGTTACAGTGAAACTTGTGTCAATCTCCTCAGGGCCAAGGTCAAAGTTATCCTCCAATGGTATGACAGGTAGGTTAGTAAAACTGTGATGTTTGACAGCCTTGTAAATCTTAGGCTGCCTTTTGGAAGCTCTAACGGCAGCTTTTATTTTCTTGGATAACTTCTGTTTGGCTCCATCTACGATTTCGAACCATCCAGTGTTTTTGTTAAAGAATAGAGCCTCTGGGAACGTCTGCAACATCATATATAATTATTACGGAATAACCACAACATGATCGATAGAAAATAACCGATGAGGCTAGCAATGGGGAGAAGAAGCAGTGGGAAATGGCTAGATTTCTTACTGTCCTTTACCCGTTCAGCATATTCAGCTAGTAGGGGCTTAACTCCAAATTATTACTGTGCACACAGTATGCTATGCACCCGGAATGTTGTCAACAAGAGTAACTATTTGGAGTTATGTCCCCTGTACATACTATTGCAACACTTGAACCAGGCATAAAATGGGCACAATAATTCTGTAGTGTCAACAGGTCATGGCATGTGCCAACAGATAATGGCATGTGGTTGGCTGTCACCTCTCTATTATACTGTTCCCATGATATAAGAGTAATGGCACACTTCTAGAGCTATATTATATTAAACTAATAATCCATGACTATATTATACTCAATTAATATGAGGTGAATATACACTAACAATGTATAGAAATTATAAATAAATTATGCATATATACACACCATACCACCATACTACACCATATATTATAGTGATAGCTAATATAAATATTCCAGCATGAAATTTTGATAAGTCTTGCTACAATGTAAATGGAGTTACTTGCATATCCCAACATTGGTGTTACTGTACAGGTAAAAATATTCAAGATAATTAGTATGGAATAATAAAGTACCTGCAGTATACATACATGTAGTAAATGTTGAACTGAAACATACATGTATATTGTAGTCAACTATTGCTAGCATGTGTACTACACAAGTAATGTGACTAAACATTGGATACTAGTGACACCTTTATTGGCAATAAGCAGTCAAAAACTCTAAACTCCCAATGAGTGACAGATTTGAGGAAAAAAAGAAAGTGATATAAATAGTAATATAAAGTAATATAAATATAGGCCTACCAGCATTTCTCTATGCTACATACATGCAGTATTTAAACCATGGAGATACATGTATGTAGGCTATTATATCTACAATTTACACCCTATTTGGTATGCTTTCAAACCACTGTTCAAAATTCATAATGCTGTATTAAAATTTATGTCATGTGAATGATGTTGCATTCAGCTGACAACACATGAGAGCATAGCGGCAGCGTGTTTCTACCAGGTGACTGTCACTCAGCTTTATAAGAACAAAATGCTGCATAAACACAAGATTTGCAGTGTTTCTTTGATATAACGGAGAGTGAAAGTGCTCGACATAAAATTCCCCACTGCATCGCAGTACACGGTAAAGTTGAGCAGTGTACACAGGAAAAGTACTTACAGGTAAAGCGAGAAACTCATTAAAATAGTTTAGGAAGAGTTCGTCTGTTGCCAACACGTCCTCCTGAAATATATATGTACTCTCATGTACAGGCTTATAAATATACATAATTCTACACAAAAATGTGAGATTTTTAAAGTGACATAAAACAACACTAACCTGAAAAGCACTTACTGGAGTTATATAATAATCAGATTCAAAATTGATAAATTTTAATATAACTACAACAGAAATTGGTCTCACCAGTCTTATGGTCTTGTTGTTAGCCATGAAACCTGTACTCTATACAGTACATACATGTACATGTACCAACTACTGCTATTACTAGTACATATGTATGATATACGTGTCAATTTAACTATGTCTGCCACCTGATGATATACTAATAAATGTAGATATAAAATATCAGTGAAGTGGAGTTGAAATTATGTACATTGCATTAGAAAACCATTATATACTTTACTACGATTACAATTATCATTGAAATGCACGTGAATAGCAAAGCTGACTTGTCTATAGAGTGCTGCGATTATGAGGTAATGTTTACACAGTGTAATAATTCAACTGTATAGAATGCCTAGTTACTAAGTACCATTTCTCCAATAACTTTTGATAAAACAGGCAGCACCTTAATACAAATCAATGCCAGTATTAGGTATGCATACTGAACAGAAATTATGGCATATTAAATGTACACCTAGCCTTAGAATAGCATCGGCTCAGTCAGTTTATTTTTAGAGTAGAGTTGAGGACTCTTACCAAACTTGGTGTATTTTAGGGGTATTCAAATTCTGCACTCAAGACATGTGGGCAATAACTTGGGCTACTCCTGGTATTGAGCCAAGAATACTTTTGCAAACAAGAAGAGATTTGAAGTTACAGTTTGATGAGAGAGGGAGGGTGAGGAAGGTGGTTCGACCAACTTGACACATATTCACAGCAGTTTTACTGCCAGTAACTCCAATTATTACTGCATAATATATATTAACCCTCTTACAGTGTAATACTGTACACTACAATGCATATAAACAACATAGACATAGGCATGCACATTACGCAACATATGTCAGTGTAGGGCTACATATGACTGCTAGACTTACCAAGTCTCTGGGATCGATGTGATTAGGTGGTTCTACAATATAAAAGACGCAACGTTATGGAAGTAGTTGATCTGGTTTTGTTTCTATCTTCATGAAACTCCATTTGATAGACAGAGTGAGACTTCAACAGTCAGCACAGAATGGAATGTTACCAAATTTCAGATCATTCTTTGCAGTTATATGTAATATGTACATGAATGTATGGACTAAAATAGGAACTATGGGACTATATAGGGATAATTATCCAAAAGTACCAGAATAATATTTACATGTGCATGACGTACAATAAATATATATACATGTACGTACATGTTACTTTATATGTTAGATATTTATTCCTACATTTTTATTATACAGACATGTGAAGAGTAACATACAAGGAAACTGAGGGTTATAAATCAGTGTATACATACTGCTGGTTGCTATTTGCTTTAGATAATCAGGAATTTAACAAGTCAATCATTTACGACAAACAACACAGGATATTGGAGATAAAATGTTCAATAGTTTCAAAGGCTTGGTTAGTTTACTGAATAATTTACATATGGATAACATTTCAGTTATATAACCTATGTATTATTTCAGCTTATACATGTAGGCCGACATATACTATACATACATGTACATTACATTGTATACACATAATACAGGGTATAGGTACAAATGGTACATGTATTTTAGGCCTAGTAAAGTGAACTGCAAGCCTGCCACAGTCAAGATACTATTAACAAATATCTTTAGTACCAAAAATATATTTGATATAAACATTTTATAAAATAGTAAATGTTACCTATTTTAAAGACGAGGCGCCCTGCTGCCGTGTTCATGATAGTACTGGTACTTAAGCTACAGCTGACACACTGACCTTAACTTACCCAATGTTCCACTCCATATGAGTCCACTATTACTCCTGTAGTTACAGCTGTTAGAAAACATTTTCTAAATTATGTTGTTTAAAAAAACATGGAATTCTATCTTACGAACATTTTCCTTTGAAGTGTTATTTATACCAGCATAACCATCACAATATAAGATTGAATTATCAACAAATAATAATTAACAGGGTAGTATAGTGTTACTTCACCTAACTATTACAGCAGACTGCTTTGTATTGGCCTATGTAACAGGTTTTGTCAAAATTCTTTGAAACTTTGATTCAGTAAATTGCGGTATCTTTTTGTTCCATTGTCTCAACTTGTGTAAAAATTTAGTTACTAATTAATAGGCCAAATACTCCAGGACAATATAAATGCAATGGCCCAGGAAATTCAGGTCAATAATTATATAACAATGGGATTTGTTTTTGTATTAATGTATCTAATGAATTAGTCGGTCTATGATAGAATAACTGAAGAGCAAGAAGGGTGATTGCATTACTTTGCACCTGATGGGAAGCTCCAGGCACTAAAAACCAATAGCTTGCTTCAGAATTAAATCATTACATTTTAAACCAGTATGGCATCATATATTTTGTAGCAGACTTGACATTATTAAACTATCAGCATATTTTCCATCTCGGCACCCCTACTAAAACATTATGTTATTCAAAGTCTATAACTGGCCATTTCTCTAATTTGAATTGGGAGCAGTTAGTCTTCCAATTACTATTTAAGATAGACGTTACCAGGGGATACGTTTAAAGTGAAAACAACTGCTAATTCAAACTCAGATACAACAATCAGTTAAATGTATGCAGGGTGTACAATTAGCTTAGTGATCTACACCTGGCCTATACAATGATAGATATATGAGAAGGTACTGCATAGTATACATTGTATTGATTATTGATTGAACTGCTACTATATAATGCATATAAAGCTATAATAAGGACCACAACTCCAACCCTTGAATACAATATTTACAACGTATATGGTGACGGGGGCATAACTTCAACAAATGATAAACTCAAACAGAAATGAGGGGAACCAGCAATGGGTGGAGCTTAATAGAATAATACTAATTCATTCATTTAACTAGTAGAAGTAATAACAGTTCATCCTTATCTGATAGTTTAATATCCACCGCCATATCCTCCCCGATATCCGCCTCCTCTGTATCCACCCCCTCTATAACCGCCATCCCCTCCATATCCACCTCCTCCATAGCCACCGCCTCCTCTATATCCACCTCCACCATAGCCACCACCCCCTCTGTATCCGCCTCCTCCACCTACAACAACCCACAATGTAATAAAATCAGTCACCTGTTGTTCAGAGATACTGTGTGATTCTCTAGAATCGTAATAAAAGTAATGCCACCAGCTTACCAAATCTAGGAGAACCTCTGAAGCCTCCCCTATCTCCACCTCCATATGAGAACCTGGGAGCCTTGGGTGGTCTGAGCGTACCCATCATTCTAGGTGCTTGTCCACTGAAATTAGTACATATAATATATTATGATTCTGTATTCTTCTCCCAGTTAGTGACATAACTCTCCACACACATTTACATGTACATTAGTGGCAGTAGCAGGTATCCTATCTAAAGAATGCTCTACTTGCTCACATCATACAAGTTGTTATGATTTGCCACCAGTATCTTCATATTCAAACTACATGTACATCATATTGAATCTTATGACAAGTGTCAAGTCCCGGCTATAGGCCCATGGTCCTGTTATTTCACCTGAATGCCAAGTAAGCACCTGTGCACCTACCCGGCAGCACCCATTTCCTGCTCATTGTCTACTCCGACAGTGGCAGCACCAGGCTTACACAACCCTCTTATGATAGTCAGCAGGTTCTGGTCTGTCTCGGAGGGCTCCTGTGCTGACTCGGGTTCCTCACACATCCTGGCCATCAGGTCTTCTAGAGAGGATCGGAGAGCAGCTATGGAGGCTATGACCTCTACCGGAGCATTCACAGGGATCCTAGAATACCAGGAAGGTCTGTATAGTATAACATGCAATGAATCAAATACATCAAAGACAAGAGAAACATAACTATTTACATTGTCAGTTCCAATGATCATGAATAATTCCACAGATTCTGGCACAGGTACAGGTTAGATGACATTAGTAATACCACTGGTGTCTCTAATGAGATTCAAACCAAATTTGGAAGCATAATACCCCAAAAACTGGGCTATAGGTACTTCCTGGCAGTGGAAAAATGATAAATTAAATTTAAACAAGAGTGGACAACTCTAAGAAGTAAAGAAACACTGCTACATTCTTTTGTTTTTATAGCAAGCATATTATTTCAAATACATACATTTATAGCAAAGAACCACCAGCTACTGGGTACACTATATACTTCAGTGTATAACTTGAGTAAGAGAGAACACAACTCACCACCCATCCAGTTCTACTGTAGCCTTGTGTTCTGCCTGCCCATCTTCAGGAGTGGATGTCTTGACAGACCGACAGGCAAATAGTATGAGGGGTAGAGGGGTAACCATAGTCATTTGTTTACATGATACAGCTCTTGTTCTTATCTAAACATACAAGTGCTTAGCGTTAGGATGGAAACATACATTGTACATTGTATATATGTGTGCATGTATAACACTAGTACATATGAACAACTTGCAGTGTATTAATCGGTTTATATTGGCTCTCCTTCAGCTTATACTTTCTATAGTGCTATTAGCCACACTCAATGTGAAAATCCCTGATTCATTCAAAAAATAGATATCGTAAAATAAAACAGCATAAAATTACAGCAGTTAGATTTTTCATTGTTGTCCTACACAGCTAAATTACAAAGCAAGGTTGGAATTGTATACTTTACTGCAAAGGTAAAAAAGCCACTATTTATAAGTTGCCCTCTATTGGATGTTGGTCAAAACAACAACAACTGCAAAGCTGAATTTGCATGTAATTTTTATTGTAGTGTACCTCTAACACTAGTTAGTAATGTATGAGATTATATTAGTCATCTACCTTTTCACCAAATACAAAGAATGGTGAGGGGAACTTTATAGGCATGTTACTGCAATTAACGGAGGACTTGTGTACCAATGCTGCCTTTCCTTCCGTAGTCAGCACTTTCCTCTTCTCCTTGTGGTAGCAGACATTGGGATAGAGTCCCATACCTAGCAGTCCCGTCACCTGTGGATATCAGTACCACTGTGTTATTACATGTGCACATGTAAGCATATATATTAATACTATTGTATTAGCACATGTACACATACATAGTACATGCATATGTACCAGCACTAATTGTTTTAATATATGTACACATACATGACTGTATATATACCAATATTCTAATGGTGTTATTACATGATTGTGTATATACAAGTAGTAGAAAATGGTAAGTGGACGACATGGCCTGTTTAGATTACCTACAGTTGGGTATGTCAGATTAGAACATTGGCCAGCTTTACTCTAATACATTTGTATTGGGATGTTTGGCTATAGGAGGGTATAATTCAGCAACACTGGCATAAGACTTTATTGAGCTGATCTTATCTGATCTTAACTGATTATACCCTCCTATAGCCAAACATCACAATACAACATGATTGTAGAGAGAGATTGTACGACAATATAGCCAACCCGCACATTCTGGTAATACCACATAGTCAAGTCGTTTAAATAAACCTGGTTATACTCCACAGGAGAAGCCGATAGGCCTATTTGAATCTAACTTTCTATGTAATGCATATGTATATAATGCCAAAATGATATACATGTACATTGAAACTTCCTTAATTCAGCCTCGGGTAATTCAAAAACTTGGTTAGTTCAAGCTATATGTATTAGCCTTGGTCCCTGCTGAGCACTATATAATGATTTCAATTAAGTGAAGTGATCTCACAATTCAAACTCAGGCCTAATTCAAACCAATTATGGCAGTCCTTTGGAGTTTGAATTAAGCAAGTTTCACTGTACATGCAACTTACAATGTCAAGCTTAGCATCAGGTCCATGATAGTTATAGTTGAGTGGCATGAGGGCCTCCTCAGGGAACCCGTAGTTGATAAGTATTACTCTGAGTTGGTTTTTAGCCTCACAGGTCATCCTGAGGATGGGCTGAGAAAGCATCTTATCATCACAGAATCTCATCTCACTCTGTTCTCCATGTGCCCTGATGTAGACATGGTAGTGTATGGTAACACATGATAGTACATGGTAGACATGGTAGTGTATGGTAACACATGATAGTACATGGTAGACATGGTAGACATGGTAGTGTATGGTAACACATGGTAGTGTATGGTAACACATGGTAGTACATGGTAGACATGGTAGAGATGGTAGTGTATGGTAACACATGGTAGTGTATGGTAACACATGGTGGTGTATGGTAACATATGGTAGTGTATGGTAACACATGGTAGTACATGGTAACACATGGTAGTACATGCTTGCCGTTATAGGCAGCATAACTCTAGCTCTGATTAAAAGGGCTATCCTTCACATAAGGCACCAGCCAAAATATAACTACCTTACTATATACTCACATAGTATACTTATATTGTGCATTACACGTATCTTTAGTATGAAGCTGGTATAAGCCGGTGAGTTTTTACTTTTAGTATGAAGTTACCTACTTTTGCAAACTCAGCCTTGCTACTATAATAATATGAGCAATATATGACATTGATTTACCTTACATCTGTATGATTAATATAGAGTTGTCTTCTCTTACACACATTAGAGTGACAATGTATAAAGTATTTGCATTTGCGAGATATAACATGATAAAGACACCGTGGATATAGTATTTACACACTTACCTAGCTTCTTCCCATGCACCAAAGGCATTGAGATAAGCCACATGGTCACTGCATCTCGTACCAGCAAAGTTGATGTGTACTCTACCCAGTCTACCTCTGCCAAACTCTGTGTTTAACTGCCACATCTCCCCAAAAGTGCTACTAGCAGCAATAGTGCACATGGCATCTCCAACACTAAAACCACCACAGCATGGTGTATAATATTATACAATATACACATAGGTAATAGTGTAATGATATCTGTAGCACATTGAGACTGTTTCACCCAATCACATACACTCATTCAGTACTAGTACAGGACTACGGTAGTTCACTCAAAGAAAAAAATACATATTACTGTGCTTGTATTTAATTATAGCGGAGAAATTATAATTACTGAGATCAAATAAACTGACACAGGTAAATAATAATATGCTATCAGTCAACACATGACCGATAGCGTATTAATTAAAACCGGAAAACATGACTTGCACTTACTACAGGAGACAACCATATATGATCATCTTTCCAAGACGTGGTTCAATGGGCATCTTAGCCAGTATTTTACCGAGAGGTGTCAGATTGTCATCAACATCAAGTGCTTTCATTTCTGTAATCAAAACACAACGACTAAGTTGTAGTTATTCGCAGGCCTAAAATGTAAGAGTGACAAAATTTACAACAGAGTTCACATAAAGACAGTATTGTCGATTGTAGAATCTTCCTACATTTAAAACGTGAAGAAACGCAGACAACTGTGATAATTTCACCTCCCATTGATACACAAGTAGCCAGAAACGCAATGTTAATAATTAAAAAAAATTATTACTTATCATTTGATCATTAGTTAGTGTAGGGTTATTGGCTCTTTATACAATGATATCCCCCAGTACCTCTTAGCACAGCCTCAGCTTCAATAACAGCATCAATGGGTGGAGGCTCCACAGCCTTAGCAAGGAACGGCCCAATCTCCCCCAACTTGAGTGATTTGATAGTTAGGGCTAACTCGTGTAGTGGAGTCCTGAATATCTCAGGAGTGGAGTGTTCATCTAGCCTGTAATGATAAGGTGGTAGAGTATAGCAATCACATTGTGACATCACATCCTGTAATGATAAGGTGGTAGAGTATAGCAATCACATTGCAACATCACATCCTGTAATGATAAGGTGGTAGAGTATAGCAATCACATTGTGACATCACATCCTGTAATGATAAGGTGGTAGAGTATAGCAATCACATTGTGACGTCACAAGTTAGTAGCGTAGAGAAGCAATATGGAAGATGTTGACGACACCTGCTTTTGACGACACCTGTTTTTGACGATACCTGTTTTACACGTATTAAAGAAACCTATTAAATAACCTGTCTATTCTCTGGTACTGATACACAGCGATTTGGGAATTCCGTCTAATCTCATTACCCAAAAGTAAGAATTTGTGAAATGGAAAGCATGGATATGTACATTATACCAAAGAAGTGAACTGTTATGTTACAAATATGAGAAAACAAGTTGATAAATATATATTACAGTCTCCTAGCATAAGCCTACCAAGACAACTGAGATGTTGGGTAGTAGATGTTCATATGCAGCTCTATAATACACTAGTACCATATGGGATACACACATACATTATACAGGGTAGTAATAACTTTACCTGTCAAACCTAGTCCTGGTACACATATGAAAGCAGAATCCGTGTCTAACTCTACCTGCTCTCCCTCTACGCTGGGCTAAGTTAGACTTGGATGCCCACACTGTAGCGTAGTTAGTCATGTTATTGTGAGACGTGAACAGCTTCATCTTCACTCTGCATAGTAATAGATTATAATTATAGTACAGTATATAATACTATACTTATTGGTATGTTTACTAGAGGGAAACTACAAGGGATAACCGGGTCAAGGACTATAAAACTCTGAGAGATGCAAATATCTGTACATTTGACCAACATAGCCAAAGTGTAGAATGTTTAAATGGTTTGTAAGACAGTAATCCTAGGAGCTTTGATAGAAGTGGTGAAACATGGATAGCCTTGGTCCTTCACCAAATTTGGTGCCGAAGAAGTTGTGTTCTCAACTTATTTTGAGTACCTCTCTATCTAATTAGCAAAATCACAAACATGGGACTGAATAGTATCTACTTACTTGCAGCTGTCTATCACATACACAACATCATTTATAGTAATACTAGACTCGGCAATATTAGTGGCTAGAATGATCTTTGTGATCCCTGGCGGTGGAGTTACAAACACCTTGTGTTGGTCCTCTCTCGGTATCTGACTGTGTAGTGGCAACACTCTGAACTTATCAGACCCTGTAGAATATGCAGTGTACAAACAGTTGACTAAATTACCATAATTGTGATTATATTATATTATATATTATATAATATATACTCACTTACAAGTTCCATTTATATGCACTATATAAAATGTTACAGAAAACAATCCTTGTGTTGTCTGATAAATAATCTACAAGAGTACACTAAAATATAGTGTACTTAGAATACTAAGTTATGGCTACTGACTTATAGATACATTGCACGCAATCAATAATATTATATACATGTAACCACATAGACCTTCAGTCAAAAATATTCACCTACAACAATAACAAAATCTAACAAATCATATGACCTCTAACCGCCATCACCATAGATGATACACCAAAGGTGAATAGAATTAATCTGGCATACCAAACTCTGGGTGAGACTCCAGGTGTTTCATGAGTTTGAAGATGATGTTCCAGCCATCGAGAAAGATGAGGACGGCTCCCGGTGTGTCCAGTGTGAGGATATACTTGATAAGAACCTCTATCAGTTCAAATGACAACTCTTTCTCCGTCAACTGAGCCAATGCATTCCTCGTTTGCTGGGAATACTTTGTTGATACATTGAGCAGACAATTCTCCTGTAATATGATAGGATAAGTAAACTATAGTAAACTATAAACCAAATTCTTATTATACAGTACATACAGTGAAGTTCCGTGCACATCTGACAGGAAACAGCATGGGCTATGGCAAGTTTTCCCTCCTAAAATCAAACTCCCGACTTTCACGAAAACATGTGTGTATTTCCTGGTACGGAGTAAACTTACTATTATCCTACTAGGAAAAATGCGTAGAAACCAAATAAAAAGACTTTGAGATGACCCTGTCAAGTGTGTGTGATCGATTTTTGCCTGTCAAGCGTGCAAGGCCTTTTAGTCTGCAACAGCAAGAAACCAAAATTACATGCATTATTTCTTCACAGAGGAAAGTTATCGGAATACACTCATCAACAAACCTCTTTTTCAGCATCCTCGTCTGGTAAGGTCTCGTCTCTCTCCTTCCTCTTCTTCTTCTCGCTGGGGGAAGGTACAAAGTTGAGCATCTCGATCGTGTCTTCCAGGAAATAATCTATGATGAGCAAAAAAAGACAAATCTATAGCTAACCTATGTACATTTTTACAAAAAAGCATCAAAGTTTAACAGTGTTATTACCAACTTGAGAAACAGTACCTCTTATGAATCAAGAACCTGATAAAACTATCTAGCTATTATTGGTGGTTGTAAACACATCAGCTGTAAAAGTTGTCTTGTACGTTGTACCTAGTCGTACATTGGCAAGGTACAATATAGACCAGGATTGCTATTTTATTATTTGTGAAAGATGCTCCAGTCATCCAATTGAAATTAGCTTGAGTCTTCAACCCGAGAGTCGCCATTAGCTTCATGGGCTGCTCTTGTTGCGCGATGATTCAAATCTGATTAACTATAATTACCTTGTACAGGGAAAGTCCTGCCATGTAGCTCTACAACTTCGCACTGACCAAAATACTCTTTGAATAGGGAGATATCAACTGTAGCGGACATGAGTACGACCCTAATGTCAGGGTATGCCTGTACCATGTCTCTCAGTACAACCATCATAAAATCTGTCTGTAACAAACATGTAGGTATATTGCTTTATTCATAGATGTAGCATTGCTAGGGCACACTCTAAGCTACAAACTAATAACACCGAAATCTGAAACCCCAAGCAGTTTGCACATTGAGCAGATGCTCACATACATGTACAGAATATTATACACTTGCGTATGAACATTCAGAGCAGATTTAAGGATTATGTGAATGTATATTTATCAACAATATAAAAGCGAGAAGTTGACTCACATTTAAATCTCTCTCATGTATCTCATCACAGAATATGTGAGACACACCTCTCATCCCATTATCTAATTTCCTCAGCAGAGTTCCTGTGACAGGCATGGGATACATGGAGTAATTATAACAACAATAGATGACGGCCTGCTAGTGTCTAGTGACTCCTGCATACAGCGAGTTATATTTCAAGATAGCAAGCCAGTCTTAACTCTTCAAAACCTTAAAATGGTGTGCAGCGTGACCTACAACACTACTTGTCCATACTACTGAAAAATAGGTGTTGGTGGGCTGAGTGGTCTCGTGCTAGTCACTCTGGTCTTGCAGCTATGACGCATGATATCTGCAAGGATGTGGGTTCGAGTCCCGCCAATGACCTGGAGGTTTCCGTCCTGAAGAAGGTTTTCCCTCCATGCTATATAGGACTATAACAATATCCAGCTCTAAGAGCCGTGATAGCCCCTCGATTAGCTCTGCTCGTTAAAGAATCGTGTTTGACACCACAGATATTATATTATTATCAAAGGTGTGCGTTACCACGCAGTACTACACCTAGCTGTAACTAACTATTGTGATTGTTATATGGACACTCACCCACAGTGCAGTACATGATTCCTCCATAAGGTCTTGGAAATATAGACTCAAATCTAACGCTGTATCCACAGCTAATACCGAGAGGCTCACATCTCTCCTCCGCTACTCTCTCAGCTATGGAGATCGCACTTATTCGCCTTGGCTAAACAAAAAATGATATCAGAAAACTACTTAACATTTTCACTTAACAGTAAAACTGTAAGCAGTCGATTACAGGAGATTGGTGTATAACATAGCCATATACATGTACATTAACATACGTGTACATGAATACAATTTGATCACAACTGCCCTCTCTTATCACTATGAACTAAAGTGATTTCGAGGATGATACAGTTCTACTGAATTTCATAAAGACCCTTGAATAGATACTATAGTTTACAACAGGTGCCCCTTCCCACCTTTACTTACCTGAGTGACAATGATACCACACTGGGCACCTGCTCCTGTCTGGATGTACTGATCTAGAATAAACTGTGGAATCTGGGTGGTCTTACCACATCCTGTAGCACCGCGTACCACAGTAACACGGTTAGATGCTATAGTACGACATAACTCCTCTCTAAACGAGAACACGGGGAGCTCCTGCCTCTGCTCAAACATCTACATAACAAGGTACTATACAGTGTAATTACAGGCAGGATAGATGATCCTGTCACACTGCTAACTAAAGTTATAATAGGTGGGCAAGATACTTGCTCGTATTAATTATTCCAATCATTTTGACGAGCTGTTAGATAGGTTTGTGAGCTAGAGTGTATAACGGAAAACAGGTAGAAGAGTATTCCACTAGAAAGGATAAAAATGAAATATACATTAACACATAGTAGAAATGACAGGACAGTCTATAGACTGTATTATATTGTAAGTAAGCTGACAATAAGACAGTCTATAGACTGGATTATATCTAAGCTAACTATAGACTGCACCATAAATTATTGTAAGTAAGGCTAACATACCTTCTTCCAGTCTTCTGTATCCAGCTTGTAGTCAAAATCATTTTTCAAGTCTACACTGATTTGTTCAATGGAGCTCTACAAAAAAGGTAAGTTACAGCATGTACTATTTTACACACACGCAAGTAACTATTATACATGCAGATAATGATAGTCTTCATTATCAAGTTATTTATTGACTTTATATTGTCACATCTGCTCTGTAGAAGGCAAGTTGTAGTGTTCTCCCCTGTTTCATATCATTGTGTTCTCAAATCTCCGACCCAAACCCAATCAAACATATGCAATATTTTTATATATAGTACATAAATATGGGCTTCTTCTTCTTAGTCCATCTCCACCATATAAAATAAAATTTGGAGATAAAAGTTCAATAGCTGCCATCTTGCTTGGCATAAACTAAAAGTTAAAAACTCAACTCTTTAAATGCTCACATTAGAAACAATTGTAATATATTATCGTATGTGTTTTATTGTATTAGAATACAATCTTTTCCAACATACCAGAGCAAGAGGTCCATCATCTATGTTACAGGAAGACCAAGGGTTCCAGTTTGGTTGAGGAGGTGCCCATGACACTGTACCAAATCTATTAGTCTTTACTTCTTCAGATTTAATACCTTTCTCTGGGGGTATCAACAGGGAACTGGCTGTCCCATCTGCATTCTAACAGTGGAACGGATAAATTATCATTACAAATGAATAATGCAAAACTGAAGATAAAAATATATTACAGGTTAGATTAGAAGATTTATATGTATACAAGTACGATAACACATTGATGAATTATAACGAATTATAAACAATAAGGAAATATACCATCCATGTAATATTTATAATGTAATTGCCAATGCTTGATTCAGAACAGAGCTCAGAAGTAAAGTCCCAAGTTGCATAGTAGCGAACTACCAGTAATCTGTTCATGTAGTAGTAAGGCAGTAACATGTTACAATAAACCCTCCTTACTGGCGTCATGGGAGTAATGTTATTGGCTTGCAAGTAGCTAGTTATCTGGGAAGCCATGTCTGGATCTATTCCAATGTTATAAGTCGGAACCTAAAATAAATATTAAATAATAACAGATGATCATTTCCATCTATTAAGTATTTAGCATGTACCATTACCATCTACTACTGACAGGCACATGCACTATATATGGCCTAGTCTTGCAAACTATATTAACTATTACCATTATGAACTAAAATGTTATATTTTATGCAAAACTAAGTGTGGTAAATCCCGACAAAAAGGGTCATTTCTCTATGCATTAAAGTTTTCGTCAACATGTACGTATATCCGACCTGGTCACCAGTTTTCTTTTTCTTCTGTCCTGTGAATGCTTCAATAACCTTCAAATGGTACAGCTGTCTTACCAATGAGAGAGCACAATTCTTAGACGCCTGAAGTTTGTTAGAGCCAGACTCATTGGCAGAGACATCTGTAATATGATATGAGTGGTGCTTTCTCTTAAACTATAATCATATATAAACATAATCATAAACATATAATCATTGAGTCAGTATTAGTATAACTACATACAGCCTACTATAATAGTGTCAGTAACAGTACATGTACTAAACAGTGCCAGTATCAGCAAATGTACTAAACAGTGTCAGTATCAGTACATGTACTATACTATATAGTCCTAACAGTCCCATATTATAATAAGTGTTACCAAACAATGGTCAGAAAAGAAAAATTAACAGAACCTGAAAAGACAACTCCTAGCACAATTATTACACTAATAATTTAATTTTCATTAGCTGTGACAGCGAGTTGGAGTTGTTGCAACAATGAAGACAGTGACTACTCATTGCGTGTGCTTGCTGTAACAGACATACAACCGTTTGGCTGTACTTTGCTAGAACAAACTTACTTCTGTTAAGTTTCTTGTCAAAGAAAGTCATGGCTGCCATGAAGCTCCTACAAGATATTATAATAGTTTTGATTATGGCGGTCAAAGCATGGCTAGACTTTCACAATAAAGTTCAATCAACAACTAATTGGCAGACCTGGTGCTGGGGAAGCCCTCTACATGATGGATGTGTAGCATAGTGCCTGTGAAGCAGCAGATAGATGTACCCTCTCCCGCTCCAAATAGCATCAGCAAGTTCAATGTGAATCAATCTAGGGCTACTAGGCTGGAGACTAGACACTATTTGTTATTTGCCCTACTGTACTATTGCCTATTACATAGAGTTATACTACCAACTACAGGTTTTGTTAATATGTACCAATATAGCGCAATACACTTAGACATCAGTTAAACCAACCTTAAATTGACATGGAAAAGCATGGAGTTCATCCATACCAAAACAAACAAAAATACAGTAAAATACTGTATCACTCCTACAATCTATAGATTTTATTCTATATGGCGGCACCTACAACTCACCTGCTCATGTTGAGGTCGACTACAGCAGGTTACAGTCAAGGAGTGAAGAGTTGCTGTTTCATTCTCTGTTTTAACACAGAAGAGGTCAATGTGAGGTAAGTATGTTGCTGAACATTCACATTGAGCTCATGGTGACTCGAGGATTATGGGAGTATATTGCTGTTGCTTACAATGGAACCATGAGGATTAAAGTGAACAATTCACTTCAAACCTCA
The DNA here is from genome assembly GCA_935421135.1 of Bugulina stolonifera. Lineage (NCBI taxonomy): Eukaryota > Metazoa > Bryozoa > Gymnolaemata > Cheilostomatida > Bugulidae > Bugulina > Bugulina stolonifera. The sequence continues at coordinate 12,162,521 of OW285188.1, read as the reverse complement.
TGTTGTATCAGCATAAATAACAGAAAAAAATGAGGTGGAAACCACCGTATAAGTTAAAAGGAGTGGTATACATTCCAACAGCAATATCCTCCCTTAATATATTGTAATATGACAGCAACCCTTCACTCCTCACTGACTGACTGACTGACTCAACTGACTGACTCAACTGATGGGAATATCACACACTTAACTAACTGCATTAATGTGTTATATTCATAGGTTGACAACGGCAGGTGATATTGTGTTCAAATCACAAATTCCCCCGCCTATTTACATAACAAAAATGCTTGAAATAAGTCCACATAATATGAGTTTACATCAAAATATATCACAAAAAATAGACTACCCAACTAATTCGATGAGTAAACCATAACTCATTCTGCAGAATGGCATTGGATTTAGAGTCAAAACAAATAGAATTATTAACAAAACAACCAAAGAGTGATCAATTTTTAATCCAGGATCAACAACCAAGTGACAACAGGTGGAAATGGTGATACCTGTTATGCTCTGGACCAATCATCTTGTACTGGTAGTCAGTTCGAATTCTGAATGTCTGAATATACTGGTGGAGTCTTCCCTTAGCATTCTCTACAGTCCAGCCACCATGTATGTCAGCATTCATGTCAGCATCTTCAGCCTATCCAACAAATAAACACAATTATATAATAGAGTAGTAGTCCTCATTCAATCCAATGCAATGTGGAGCAAGATTCACCAAACCAGGATAGCTCATTGTACAACGAAGACAACAAAGACAACATCGAAGAGTTACATACAGTAACTTTCTTACTTGTACTTTAAACTATTCATGACTTCGTTCAAGAGTTTTTGATAAAATTGAAAAAAATTCACCAATATATAAAAGTCATCTATATGTACATATCAGAGTGTAATTCATATACACCTGTTTGCAATACATATGATGTACACTAAATATAACTTGACCTACATCTTCCCACTTCCTCTTATCCGTGACTCTGTCCATATACTCTTTCATTGGCGCCTTGCCAGACGGAGCATCTTGAGACCCACTGGCATCGCGACCTAACATTACATGTGGCGGGACAATACCAGATGGTAGTGAGGTTGAGGCTCCTAAACCAAGGGAAGTTCCAGGTGGAAGAGAGACAGGCATAGAGTTATTCTCTATCATTGTCTGGAATGACAAGCAGAAAAGTTATATACAAATATCATCACCATTGAGAACAAAACAAGGAAACTAACTACATATTGTAGCCTACATGATCACATGACTTGATATGATATTTTGATGCTCTGGTGGTACACAAGTTACGTGTCTCTATACAGAGTTTCGCAGTGCAGTAACCCGATGGTAAATGACGGAATTTATACAAAAAAATGAAAACATTCAATGATAAATTGAAATAGGCTTCAAGGTACGTACCTGGGTTTGGCCCATTGCTGGGATATCTTCTGCCTTCATGTCCCCTTGGCGTACTAAATACTGGCAGAAGTCTCTAGCCGCATTAGCTTGGGAATCCTTTTTATTGGTCGAGTTACCCATTCCAACGTAGGGATACCCGTCAACTGACAGCTATAAGTTTTAGAAACAATTAGTAAAAATCACAACAGCAGAGAGCATCATATTATATACTCTTGAACCATATTAATAAACCAGACATTCTATGGCCCATTTGGCTGCACATAGAAATTGAGTTACCTTGCACATGAATCTAAGTCGCTGTTTGGAACCAGCTGGTTCAATTTCGTACACAGGGGTCAGTTTTCGCTTGCCAAGCCATGCGTAGAGATGAGATTTAATCGCATCCCCCATGACTTTGACTTATGTAAGCCTTATCCTCTATTCTACAAAATGATTAGCACATGTGACATTCATAGAAAAGCATCCTACACATAAACTGAGGTAATTATTAGGAAGATAGTTTAGGTTGTCTGATAATCCCTTGCTAATCCTACACATTTTAATCTACGCTAACCAATTCATTACTCATGTTTGTCCTAGTCATGTTAGTAATAGTCATGAATAATATCACCCACTAATGATACAGTAGTCATCTAATAACTATTTTATACCAATGTTGGACAACTAAATGCTATCTACATTCGTAGCGCCTGATAAGGTAAAACTTCTGTTAATATACATGCGTGTACACATTATACAGTCATCAGTAGTTGGAAATAGCCTAGAGCACAATGATGCTTTTATTACTGCTCTTGGTTTGTTGCACTGGGGCAAACTCAGCTGTATCACAGAGTGAGCTGAGTCAGATAATGCAAACTATATGGGATGTAGATGTGAATAGATACACTATTGGCAGAGACATAGTTTTGAACCTTCAAGGGAAGGCATCTGGATATAGCAACACTGACAAGGCACCTTCAAGGTGAGTTTGATTTTCAGTTAAAACTATCAGAAGACAATGAAACTGTATTATACATGTACATTGCATTGCATATTTATAATATCTAAATATACATGCAATTATCAAATGCAAGATTGATGCAATATCTACCGCTCTGAATTTTATTGTAGATTGTTTTCTTCGGTACCCAACCTCAGCAAGAAATCAACATACAAAAAGTTTATGGCCTTGCTAGATAATTACGATCCCCTAACGCACGTTCATGACAAGTCCAGTAGCACTGAGAAAGCAGAACAAGACACATTCATCAACTCAATAATGGGAACCAACGTCTGGCAGGAAACCAGAAGATTTCTAACAACTAAAGGTAAATAATATAATCATAATATATTATAATATAATATAATATAATATAATCATAATATAATATAATGTAGCTATAATATAATATAATGTAATTATAATATATGTATCAGGAGTCACCAAATGTAAGCTGCCTGTGTACATAGTACATTCAAACTTGTAACTTATACAGCTTAGTTGATCATATTGTAAAAAATTACTTTACAAACATTTTAGGATATGTTTCTTCAAGCTTACAGCTGTCCAGTGAACTGCATAGAATATGGTTTATGGAATATTCGAGGGCTAAAGGGGTTACCGGATCATCAGGATTTGAACATGTTTTTGGTGGTGAATTGGATAGTGATGACATGAAATTGTCTGGGCTCCATAACTGGATATCAGCCTATAGACTGGAGTCTGCCAGAACAGTAAACTACCAGGGATACTTAGACATAGAAACAGAGGTAAGAAACTGTAAGCATACTTGTTAGATATGATTAGCAAAGATTTTATAAGTCGAATAATTCCTGATAATCTTTGCAAAAAATAATTTAACACTTGGTTCCAAAATTTCTAGACGTCTCAGCAAAAGACTTGACATGCTGTTTATTCATTACTGAATGTTCTTTTCATCAATTTGTAGAATAACCTATATGAAGTCAAGTTCAGGTGGGGAAACTATAACAAGTTTGGAAACAGCATGTTTATTGGCACCAGTCCAGAGTTTGAGATGGCAGTTTATACCATCTGCTTTCTTACCAGAAAGGATAGTGATTGTCAGTTTACAATGAATCGACGCACACTGGTGATCCAGACATACTCTAGTTACAATGGAGCAATCGGAACTGCATATCCAAAAATATAACCTTTACAACATATCAAAAAACTTAATGGAGAAGATTAATCAACAACATTCAATGAGTAATATTGTATTGTACTAAATAAATTGAAATCATCTGAGCAATTACTTCAGTTCTGTTTAGAGAACAACTTAAATGTACAAGAATGTCAAACTTTAGTTCTAGAACAGACAGAAAGTTAAAGGATTAGAAGACTTATGATTCATATGAATGGCATGTTGATGTGATAGATGGTGCCATTTTTTCATTCTGATGTAGCATAGGTGTTAAATCAAACCGTAGTAAATGAATTATAACCTGAAACGACATTGATGCAGGTGTAGCCTAACTTATCATCTTGCTGCCATAAAACCAGCTGTTGAGTATAGAAAATTCATAGATCCCTAACCTAGCTTGGAATTAGTGTAAGAATCAAACCATGTCATACAACATTCTGATGTGTCACAATCAGAGTCACCCTTGGGTTTAGAGGTGGAAGAAATTAAGCTCTATCATCAAAATCTATCTCCTTAACCACATTCAAGAGATATTTTTGCTCACAATAGAATTCTAAAGTAACACTTTCAGAATGTGTCTTGTGTTCCACCAGTAGGTTACCAGGTTGCTAAATGAAAAGGAAACTAAAAACTAACTTAATTGATTTTTTTTAGAGCACAGGAATTGTCTTCCCTCTCAACTCTCCTCTTTCGCAACCAACATTTCCAAATATGATGACTTAGTCCAGCATCAATATCATTGCAAACCAGGGTTTTTAAGCCCAGCCTGCAGACTGGAATATTTTGCAATCTAGTTTGAACTGCCAATCATATTATCCATCTTTTAGTTTGAGTTAGTTTGAGTTAGCATTGAAGCTTATACACTACCCAATAATTCAGCTCTTAAAGGTTACAGTCAGACCTCCCAATGAAGTGATTTTTCTGTACTAGTCAGTTTTAGTTTGGATTACCAAACAGCTACTTTTATCTCTTTACTTATAAGAAGACTACTTTGGAGTCTTCCAGCCTAGTTCCATGGAGGAACTGAGTGCCCAGACATAACATTTTACAAGCTCGAATTGGGAAGCAGAGGTCAGACCTATGCATGCAATAACATCACATGGCTATTCATTATATTTGCTAATAGGAGCATGTAGGACTTGTTGGTCTGTTGTATAGGTTAAATCCTAGGTCTCTGTTGCCAATCTGGCATTGGGTCAGGTCGACCTTAGGCTTTATTTTACTGTATCTCAGTACATATGGTGCGTCGGCCTGGGTGCTACCCGCATTCAAAAATTACAACATGAACTGGGAAAATGAGACATTGGTGATCACTGATTTAGGCATCGCACCACAAACATTCCATCACCTTTGAATACCTTTGAACAAATGGTGTGCTCTTGAATTTTGATAAGAGAGCACCTCAGCGGTACAGCGTGTTTAGACAGCAATTTAGATTTTATAGGTTACTGCTGTTTTTGAGCAGTATTAATGATATGACATGGCACTTTATGCTATCCTCCAATCAGTTGACCATTTATGTAGAGCATTTGTGTTTGCCTGGAACTGCTCTGCACCTGCGGCATTGTTCACCGTTAGGTAGACTAAGGTGCCATCAATATAGAGGCTTGCTTTACAGTTGACAGCAGCAGTTAAATCACTAAAACTATTAAATTATACACCGAAAATAGTGTTGTGTAGGACCCAACACCGAGCCTTGTGGTACTTCTAAGAACACTGGTACTTCTAGTGAGCAGGTGCTCTTGAGTATGACTCTCTGTTTTCAGTTTGTCAAGAATTCTTGTATTCACTTTCAGTTTATCAGCTGTGGGGCAAAACCTCACCTGGTACATCTCTAAGTTTCATGCCTATCGAATTTGCCTGTCGAAATTATTATCACACTAGACCACCTTAGAGGGAGGAAGGGGTGTGGTAGCCTACATGGGTTGGCCAGTTGATGGACAGTAGCCTATTCACACTGTGCTTTAGTGTAGATAATTCTTTGTCAGTGATAACTTGACAGGATTATCTAGCCTGACTGCGATAAGGTTGCGGTTGCAGACCGCTCAGCATAAACTCTTTGGTTGGGTCCAATCCTCATATCTCTTATAGTTATTCTTCTTGGCAGAAAACTATTAAAATGTTTATTGCTGTTCGACCCCAATGACCGTGAGAGTCCCATTGACTGGGAACGGGGTTGCACTGTTTTAGCCAGAAAGAATTGAAAAACACTGGTCTTAATAGTAATAGAAAGAATAGAAGAATAAAGATTTTCGGTCAAAATGCTCATCTATGATCTAATATATTTGAGAAGCACTCTCTCACGATCTCCAATCAAAATTATACATAACTGCAATAACAAAATCCATGTGTGAATTTGTGCGTGTTAAGTACATAGACCATAGAGTATCGTAGGAATACTAAACCTTATGGTTGAGTCAAAGTTTCTATTAACTTTGGTTGAGTATCATTTTGCTTGTATTTTTCCAAAATGAAAATATTGGTTTTTACCAAACGGAAGTTCAAGATCCTACAGTCTGTACAGTAATTTTAACGGCTGCTGTCAAAGTCGACTCCGATATGCTTGTAGGAACATGGTATATCGAAAGCCAAGGCCAAAACCCGCGAAGGAAGGTCCCGTAAAGTACGTGTACGCGAGACCTTTTGCCAGATTTTTTCTCCATAACCTGCAAATTTTGCAAGTTATTCCCTAATATTTTTAATTCTTCACCCCTGCTTGTATTTGTGTCTGCTGGCGCCGAATACCATATTCACACACTTTACAAAAAGGTTGGCTAGTACTTACTTCTCCAGTCCGTTAATCTGTTTTATTTATTAAGTGTTAAAAAAATAAAATTAAATGCTGAATTTTTATTTTTATTTATTTGTTTTTCATTTTTTTCAGCGTAACCGTAATCAATATCATTCATAATCATAATTATAAATAGACCTAGATATTAATAATATTTATAATGAAGTAATAGTTAGCTTATATGCCTATAAGCAATGGATGGTGTACCCCATGTAATGAAATTAAAAATAAAAAGTATAGTTATAGTATTAGATTTAGAATAAGATCAAATATCAGATGATAATCAAATAAATATCATTATGATTCATCATGATTATTATGTAATGTTGTCATGTTTGAGTGAATCTTGATATAATATTTAAAAGGTTCATCAAAAAGTTAATGGTTGGTTATTTGTATTATGGAGGAGTAGGCCTACACACGTCATCCAGTGAAGGAGAGGATTGCCAATCACATGCAAATACATGTCATGTGATATTATCAGCGTATTATTGGGCCTTGTTTTCTCCGTTGGTCGCCACCAACACAACATGATCAACATTGTTTCAGAAGAGGGATTTCTATGGCCTAATGATATTACGCCGTGAGGCTAAACTCTGGTCAGGATAGGCTCTCTTCACGAATTTGCTTAGAATGATTCGCGAATGAGAATGCAAGTCGTTTTATGAAAAAATTGGACACATAAAGAAATCGGAGGGCAGCAATGGAATTGGGTCTAGTGAAGGAGAGGATTGCCAATCACATGCAAATACATGTCATGTGATATTATCAGCGTATTATTGGGCCTTGTTTTCTCCGTTGGTCGCCACCAACACAACATGATCAACATTGTTTCAGAAGAGGGATTTCTATGGCCTAATGATATTACGCCGTGAGGCTAAACTCTGGTCAGGATAGGCTCTCTTCACGAATTTGCTTAGAATGATTCGCGAATGAGAATGCAAGTCGTTTTATGAAAAAATTGGACACATAAAGAAATCGGAGGGCAGCAATGGAATTGGGTCTAGATATTAAGATTACCGTCCCTTTAAAAATAGATATATCAATATGTAGGCCTATAGCCTACATACTAACAGAAACATAAGGTTATTACAAGTCTGTCATATAATTTTCTGAATTACCAGCCATGTTGACATTCTGTAGGGTTCCATGTTTTGTTCTAACCAATTGTTCGTTTTATATTGGCCTAACTGATCTGCCAACTAGAATTGATCATGGTGTCAGCTTGGGCTGTTTGCAAGTTTTACACTTGTCTGTTGAATTTTCAACAAATCACCACATGATTTATCTTACCCACATAAGTCGGGGGCAAGGGACCAAATATTGTGGTGCTGTTATCAATTCTAAATTTTTCAACCCATACTGATAAAAGAGTGGTCAAGGCGAAGCATTTAGAGCTCCCTATTGTACGGCAGTATGGGAACTGTGCCACCAGTACCAAGTGTACAAAATGGAGATTATCCAAAATACAGCAGTTTGTTTCGTTCCTAAGTGAAGGGGGAGTGAAAGTATCATACATTAGCAGCACGATGGTTTAATATCAAACAGTTAACAGTCAAGTTTTTACTGGCTGTATCTTCGGGATATTTTGTGATTTGACTAGCAATCTAATAGGCCTGTGCATTGAGATTATTTAAAATTTCGGTCATGTTTTGACGTAAGCTAAACTTTGGATAAGTTATTTACAAATTTACCAAGCTTTTTGCTTTTAAACTGTTAAGAAAAGGAAAATGCTCGGGTACTTTTTGATTTGGACTTCCTCCAGGTAACTGTACCATACCGACACAAAGTTGCAGATGTATTGGTGTAGTCACTGCCCAGTACCCACTCACAGGCACGTCCATGTCAAGTAATGTTATGTTTAAAGCTTTCTATTTACATGTAGATAAATATCTAATTTCCTTTCTATTGAGCAGCTCTCCCGTTGTATCAGTAACAGTTGTATGGTCCGAGTGTATATTGCACTTCGATGATTTATGATGATAATTGATTTGACCAGAATTTGGAGCACGCGAGATGTTCCACGGTTATGGAAGCAATGCTTCGTTGATAAAACGGTTGGCTTTGCAGCTCCTCTTTAGCTCAATGTTGCATTGTGGCTTTTGTTTAACAGGAAATGCTATATCTTTTAGGTTCAATACAAATATCCTGGACTATACTGACAATTGATAGCTAGCGACCCGTCATGGGGTCATTCTAAACATAGAAGGTGATTGGACAGGCTAAATACCATTACTTGGGTTTGTATTAAATTCTGAATTGTGATCATTGGCACTCGTACTATTAGATTACCATCAACCTGTGTATTCCTGTAGAATGTAGATATGGTTATTTATGCAATTTTCCAGGCAGGAATTGTGAGTGTAGTAGTTGCTACGTCTTATAAATACACCCATGGAGCACCTGCCTCAACTAGATCCACGCAAAAAAGAGTTATTTGAAGCAAGGTTTTTGATGCAAAAGAAAACTGGTAGTAACAAGGTAAAATGTTCACTCTACTTGCCCCAACCACATTGTATCCACTCTACTTGCCATAACAACATCGTATGTAGACTTCTCATTTATCAGTTTGGTTCTAGGTTTGAAATAATTGGTCATCGTATTATTTGAGAATTCTACAGTTTTTAATACATTTGTATTATTGATTTTAAAAATACAAGTGCACATGATAGTATACTAGCTTGTCCTATATTACGTCTCACAACTTGTACAGTAACGTCCTGTTACAGGAGATGCTCCCGCCTCATTCTGTAGTTAGTTCATCCGGTCGATCGGTGAACTCTGGCAACTTCTTTGGTGCGTCCACACCTAGTCAAACCACCACTGGTGCACAAAATGATGCTGTTGGTAGTGGTAACGTTCCGTCACAGATACCAGCTAATGCTAATAGCCGGGGAAGTGCAAGTTCTGGAGATGGTTCAAGAGAAGCTGTGGTAAGTGGGGAATCAGTCTCCGAGTCCATTATAACTTAAAAACTGGGCCTAGAATGTACTGTTTCATTAGGCCTAACTAATAGCTTAGATATAGAAATAATTATGTTGTTGATATTCATTGTACATTGGTAGTATAATTAGTAACACTGCTATATTAGATTCTTCTAGCACTAATTTATTTCTGGTAATTTTCCACTGCCATTGGGAAATAATACAAGCTGGTGTTTTGTTGCCAAACTGCAATACTTATTGACCACTGTGGTTACTGAAGTATTATTCTAATCACCGGACAGGGTGGGGTTTGGAGACCTATACGTTGCACAGCCATTATTATTTATACATGTACTTCTACATCTAGTCTGTAGTGAACACGTAATATAATAGAAATTTGTCAGAACTAATCCCAAAGTTGTGCACTATTTTATAGTTGCCGGTTTGTGAGCCTCCTCCAACTGTCACCACTAATGCTAGTACTACAACTGCTGGAGTTGTAAATGTGGTATGTGCAGCTAATTTTCATGTTTTGGAAACTGGTATAATCTGTTGCTGTAAAAATTTATTCCCAGATATCTAACGCTCTCTCTGCAGTGTTCAACTATCAACCAGCACTGATGATATTCCTGGAAGTGAATCTTTATTACAGCTTTATGTGTTGTACTCTGTTACTAAAAGTACTAGTAACTCACTCACTCTGGTCTCACTCATTCCACTGGGTGTCTGTCCACTGAGCATTATTGTGCCCACTTTTGCATGCTCAATGCCATTGTATCAAATTGGTGATAGAATAATGATCAATGGATGCTAACACTGTTGTAATTGTTATTGATTGGCTGTGAGCTAGCCTAGCCGGGGATGAACTGCTGCATAGCAGTGGTGTATGTAGTTGCCTGGATCAGCTGGCTGTATTTTGATAATAATTATACTTCACATCAATGTAATCACTACCTCCTTCAGTTGACTCAGTAGCTTCCATGTTTCTTTGTTACGTCACAGTAATCTACCATCCGTTGCATGATTAGATTGCATTGGGTACATTAGCTAAGCCTACCAGCCCATTAATACTAAGTAGAAGTTGTGGGAATCATATTCACATAGTCAGTCTGCCAAATATGGGATGTAGTATTCAGCTCTGAATGTGGGGCATTAGCTAGCACACACATGCATGTTGGCCACCCTAATAATATCTATCTTTTACGTACAGATCATTTTCTAACATGTCTTTATTTTAGTTTTAACCTGGGAATAACTAGATCCTCTGGTTTGTTTGCACGCTCCTAATTTTCTGGGTTTCAATAGATTTTATATTTTGAGATTTTGCATAGCAATCTGTAAAGCACTGTCAAGTCCTATATATTTGTGCACTAATAGGAAGCTTATATTCTCACTCGTGGTTTTCTAGAAACAAGCCACTACAGAAAAGAAACCAAGGAAGCGTAAAGGTGCTTCTGCCGATGCAGACAATCAACCACTGCCATGTTAGTATAACATATCACTTTATAGTCGACTGACTGACTCACTGACTGACTGACTGACTGACTGACTGTATCATTCTTGCAACATCACATGACCTACAATAGACGTGTTGATAAAGTACTTAACAGGATTAGTTTATATTTTTTGTTATTTTCAGCCAAATCAACCAAACAAGACCATCCCAACAAGAAGATTGCAGAATATTTCAAGGTGAGTGTAGATTACTAGGTACTGCTTGCTGTGAGTTTAAAGTACTAAATACTGCTTGCTGTGAGTTTAAAGTACTAAATACTGCTTGCTGTGAGTTTAAAGTACTAAATACTGCTTGCTGTGAGTTTAAAGTACTAAATACTGCTTGCTGTGAGTTTAAAGTACTAAATACTGCATGCTGTTTCATATTGATGAGTAGGAATTTAACATTTCCTTGTGTATATAAATATGCTTGTACATTGTAATGGTACATACATATACACTGCGTACTATGGCTATGAGTTTCACGGCTTTGACTCACCAGCAGTAGATGACAGCCTGAGTGTTACGGAATGTCTCATTATATACATATTTGTACTAGTATGAAATGAATACAGCTGGTACTGTATACATCTAAATGTATATTAACCTAACGTGTATACATGTATATATATGTGAAATAATAATAATATCAATATAGATGCATCTGTCTTATTGCATTATCTTCTGTGCTATATTTCAGACTGGAACAAGCCCTCGCAGGGGAAAATCCGATTCCAGCAAAGGTGCCAGAGAGAAGGCTGCATCTCCAGCTGCATCTGGTGCCAACAAAGTAAGTTACTGTCAAAGTGTAGTGCCAGCTAGCTCTCTGGGCTTGATGGCTGGCTGGTAGACATGGCTATACATATGGCTATATACATGGTTTGCACTATCTATTTACACTTCATGTATATTCTCTTTTGTCTTGGTTCAACAACCCTGGATATGAGCTGCAAGCCTGCACATTCATTCAGATATTTGTGTTGTTGTTGTGGCTTCATAGCTGCAGTAGCCACAACATTGTTTGTGTAGAGTTATTAGTTGAACACCTAAACTGTTGTGTGTTATCTTTAGTCAGTGTATAGAAGGTGTATGCACAGTCATGTAGTGAGTAGCAGTGATCTATAGCACAACCAATCTGTCTATTGTCAATTACTACACCTTAGGCTTTTATAAATAATACTCTCTCCATTGATTATCCTGATGCTTAGTTTAGTTGTAGTGTAGTGGATTTTTCCATCCATAAGTTTGTTGTGTGGGTGATCATTTTATTACAAAATGCTATACACACACTAGTTAGTTAGTAGCCTTCTATATGAAAGCATTGCTTGGCTTGCATAGTATTGTTACATTTCCATTAATCTCTAGTATTTGCTATGAATTCTGAGCTAAGCCCTGTAATGCAATGAGCGTTTGGCTAGCCTCATATGCTTACTATAAGTTTGTTCTGGTAACAACCATGAGTGTGATGGGAGTGACAATTGTAGACAAATCTCCATACACTTGTTCTGTAATATGAAATTTAACTTTGTCGTGTGAAGCTATAATATTGATTTTATGAATGGGCTTTCACTATTATCTCTAAGGTTAATGACTGTACAGTGTATTCACCGTCTCTGGTTTTGTAGAGGCTGACCCCAATATTGTATTCGTATGAGCTGACTTCCACTGACAGTTCTGCAGTGTACTGACATACTGCTTGCGTACTATAGCATCTACTATGAAATGTTATGAAGCTACTTTTGTATGTTGTAGAGCGGGTCTCCTCCACGGGGCTCCACAATGTCTTTAGCCTCATTGAGTGCCGTGAGCACGGTTAGCTCGGCCCCAGCGTTCACCAGCAATGGGGAGACAAGTTCACTTCTAAATTCCACTGTGAGTTAGTCTTATGCATTTCCCCCTATACTCGATACTTGGCTGTACTTATAAAGTACATTGTATAACAAGCTCATGTGTGTCCAAAATAGTGGAGAACTATCAATTGGGTCCACATAGACTGGTATACAGTCCCAGATATCTATGTGTATTGTACTACCTGTAGCTCGTACTTGTGATTGAATATGCAGTAATTATTCATGTAGGGAATAAGGTGAATGAGGAGATAAACGACACTATCGAATCTTGAACATTCGTTCACCATTGTTTTTCCTGAGCGTTCGTTTATTTATTAGGAGTTGTGTTCTTGTGTTCACTGCATAATCTGGAGTTATGTTCTCGGTGAGAGTGTTAACGTTTTATTAACGAGTACCAGAGGTGAAGGTCTTCGAGCACGAGGTGATTGGAATTCAGCAATAAAATCAATAAATTTCAATACTTGAATTTTAATCTGGTGATTTAAGTGGGTGATCTAGCTATTATCTGATATAAGATAGCAGATAAACGCAAATATAAGGTGCTTATAAAACTTATCCATTTTGTAACTAGCCAAACGATGGCAAGTGAGAAATAGGCCCATTATTATTGTCAGTGAATGTTGTAATAAGCCCCTGTGCTGTAGAGCTCTATTAGAGTTCAGAAAAATCACTGAGAACAATCAATCGTTCTGAAGTGGCCAACGAGTTTAATAACAACTTTTTGTACACTTACCCACAATTTGTCTCATGGGCGTTCAAGATATGAGAGTGTGTCATTGATGTTATGGTTATTGTTTCAGCGACTTCATCCTGATGCCTTGTCCAACAGCTTTCATTCAGTCTCCGTCCATGATGCTGAGTTGGATAAGAAGGTATTGTGTTAGTGTTATGGTTCTAGAACTTTCCTAATTTTCACTAATAATAATAGAGATGTTATTCTCTGGTCCTAGTCTTGCTTGTACCATATATCAGAGTATTTTAGAGTTCTTTTGAATTATATTACAGAATGTATTAAGTTGATTATGCATACAGGATAAATGTTGATATGCCACAATATTGAAATTACATGCACATGTATACATTGTTGTAGGATGAAGAAATTCAAGATTTAAATAAAAGGAATGACGAGCTGGAAAAACAAATCTCTACTCTCCAAAATCATATAGAAAAACAAAAAAATATTTTAAACCGATGTTTGGAATTAAATAAAACCTTACTCAAGGATAAAGTGAGTTTGCTTTGCTTTGCTTTGCTCAAGTATGTACTATTGTTATATTATAGAGAAGTTTTGCACCTGTCTTCTCGATATATTCATTGTATCGTTAAGGCTATGCTCCTGGTGGCGTGACCTAATTGCATTTTTACATTTTCTATCATGAGAGCACGGTGTGGTTAGACGTACTGAGTTGGAATTTTCTACCTCTGTGTTTGATTCTGCTGCAGAGTAAAATAGAGAAAGTGAACGTGAGGCAAAAGAATGTGGAGAACCGATTGCGACTCGGTCACTTTCAGACAGTCAGACAAGGTGCTACTTTTGTTGAGAATTGGGTGGATGGGTACGCTTTTCAGGAGCTCATGAAGTAAGTACCCATCACAGACCTAAACCATATGTTTATAGATGTGTATGGTCTCCATTAATGCACTGCGTCTACAGTTGGTACCTTTGTTATAGTAGCCCTAATCCCTGAAGGTATTTATCACATTTAACAATATTGTGTTACTGTCTTTTCTAGGTATTATACCAAACGCATTTATTCAATCATTGTGGTATTGACACTTTTGGGCCAACATGTTTCTTTCATTGCATTATTTATGGTATGAACAAAATAGACCAGACGACTTTCAACCCCTCCCATCAAGCCACCAGCTAACCTGTCACTTAATTGATACTGGTGCACTCACTGTATTCACCTTCACATGTATGTAAATCGTTTTAGACGTCAGGAAGTTATAAACATGGGCAAGGAAGACATCGAAAAACAGAAAAAGTTACTTTCTAAAAAGAAACCTCCAAAGAATACAGACTTTGTGAAACCCGGTGATAAACCGTAAGTGTGACTGGCTGCAACTCGTGTCAAACTTGTGATTACTCTCTCAAAGTAATCTCTCCATGAAAATCACAGGCTTAAATGAATCCTTGAGCAGACTTGTGCTCAAGTAGATGTGAAACTGCACTATTCATACCTGCACTAGTCTGCCATGTGTTAATTCTTAGCATTTCTTGCTGTCACTAGTTTTGTTACTGTTGTTAGGTTACTACATGAAAGTACTAGCCCTGTGTTGACTAACAATGTATCTACTAGTATATGCCATGTAATATATTCCTGCTCAGGTATACAATGATGGAGTACCATATGCAAGAAGAAATCCTGAAGTTGCGGCAGATAGCTTTGAAGAAAGAGGACACAGAAGTTGCTGTGGAGCTGGAGAAGTTAGAGAGAGAACGTAACCTACATATACGGGAGATGAAGCGCATACAAAATGAAGATAGCAGCAGGTAATTGACTACTTGTAGCTTACTAGCTCTAGTGTATCCTGTATGTGTCATGATGTCTTCTAAAAGTTTGCTATTGTTGACAAATCTATCAGCGGTATAATCAGAGGATAGTTAAAGGGTGAATATCACTCACCCTCTATATCCAGCTTACCAAATGCTAGGCCTACTGGTCTATACCACAGTGACAGGGGCACCTGTTTGGTGCTTATAAGGTTCCTTCCCAATATCTTTGGTCTAGTTACACCGAACTGCATAGTGGACTAGTGACTCAAGTCACCTAGTCATATACTTGTACATCCTTAGCAGTGTGTTGGAGTGTTGGCCTTCATCCATACTTGTCTAATGATGTCAGAGATTATGTAAACAGCTGACTATAATGTGGATAGTTGTAGGTGAATGTACTCCATACTGATCCATGAAAAGAATCTTACTTCTCAATACACATTTACATTGTATATTAGTGCACTGTGTACTTTATCACTAGTGTGATATGTAAGCCTATATGTGACTCGGGCAATGCGTTAAGTATAATTTATCATTGTTGGCTTGTTTCCAATATGTGTATAGAAGTGATGGTGAAGGAATAGTTAAATTGCATATTATAAGCTTGAAGCTTAATAACCTGTTGAGTCTGCATGAAGGACAGTCGCAATGATGTTTGGTTTTGCTGCAGGTTTAAAGACAATCCTACTCTCAACGATAGATACTTACTTCTTAATCTTCTTGGTAAAGGGGGCTTTAGTGAAGTGCACAAAGTAAGTGAATGCCTGTATCCCAGCGCCGTTGCTTGTGGAAGTAGTGCTTATGGAAATAACTGGACACCATATTGAGCCTATAGCAACAGATCACAGCAATCAAAAGGAAATTGTGTTTATTATTTGTTGCTAGAGGCCCATGTGCACTCGTTTACTTCTATCCGTGTTACTTGAACATCAATGGCTCAGTTCCTACTATACACATGTATTTACTACCACTGTACTGATCAATGCGCCAATAATACATCACCACTATTACTACTTACTTGTGGATCTCTGAAACTTCCGTTGTTACAAACAACCACTACTAGGAGCTGTATTATTATGAATTTTATCTACGTGTAATCGGTGCCAAGAAGGCCACTTATTTTCATCCTATTTGAGATGGAGCTGGAAGTTTAGGGTTTTCAGTAAAGATGGACTTTCCTTTCATTATGATATCTAGTCTCGCATGTATCTTTTACAATGTCAATCTCTAACATGTGTCTTATTGCATCACCTCAGGCATTTGATATGAAGGAGCAGAGATATGTAGCTTGTAAGATACATCAGCTCAACAAAGACTGGCACGATGAGAAGAAAGCCAACTATATTAAGTAAGTCTGCAGGCCGTTCTTATCACATCAGTTCATTTTCCTCCTCCTGTCTCCTAACCTGAGAGTAGACATGCCATCCTTTGCTCAGCTACTGGTTCCGTGTAATGTTCTATACTGAATGTTTGCTGTATTTCAGGCACGCTCTACGGGAATACAATATACATAAAACTCTGGACCATGACAGGATTGTGCGGTTATTTGATGTTTTTGAGATTGACACTAACTCGTAAGTAGTTCATCCGTTCTAGAGAGTATTACTGACGTGGGCTAGGCATACCATTTCCATTTGATACTCCTATTGGCGATCATACCATGTGAATATGCAATGCCTTTACATCTCTTTTTTGTTTGAATTAGCATTTCATGACTAGCTAGACAGGCTGGTCTATCCCCAGCATTGGGGGTGTGACTCCCATTACTCTATCCACGCTCTTCCTTCTGTATTGTTTCACCGTTCTCATGTGTATCCCATCTGTTCAGGTTCTGTACTGTGCTAGAATACTGTGATGGAAACGATTTAGACTTTTATCTTAAACAAAACAAAGTCATCCCAGAACGAGAAGCCCGCTCTATAGTCCAACAAATAGTCAGTGCATTGCGTCACCTCAACTCAATCAACCCTCCTATTATACACTACGACTTGAAGCCAGGTAAGAGCTGCAGTCGACACTATTCCTTCCGCAAATAACTCATATATGTAATGTAGATATTTTATAGGTGTACCATTTCATGGTTACAGGGAATGATTGTGTATGTAGTAGTTTATAGGTATACCATTTCATGGTTACGGAGAATGACTGTGTATTTAGTAGTTCATGGGTGTAACATTTCATGGTTACAGGGAATGACTGTGTAGGCAAATAGTAGTTCATAGGTGTAACATTTCATGGTTACAGGGAATATCCTGTTGATGAGAGGTCAGCAGTGTGGTGAGGTTAAGATTACAGACTTTGGGTTGAGTAAAATCATGGAGGGTGATACGTACTGTCCTGATTCTGGTATGGATCTCACATCCCAGGGGGCAGGTACCTACTGGTAAGTCAGCTATGACTATATCTCACATCCCAGGGGGCAGGTACCCACTGGTAAGTAAGCTATGAGTATATCTCACATCTCAGGGGGCAGGTACTTCACTGGTAATTGTACCAAGGCTGGCCAACACACTGCTGCTATTACTTGTAACTTCCATGTTGATGGAGGTACATTTTGTAGTTTTACGGTAGAAATTGTGTAGTTGGGAATTGTTTTGTCTTCTAACTAGACATCAAAATGAGAGTAACAATCAATTTATGGTAAGGCAATCACTTTCACCAATAATATCACTGAAGCTGGTAGCACAGTTGTAGCATTCCACTGCTCTTAATATAACACATTCACATGTGTTATATCAGCCCTAATCCATATCTCTGTACTTCAGTTGTAACCCTGTAACTTTTCCCACCATATAGGTATTTACCCCCAGAGTGCTTTGTGGTTGGTAAACTACCACCTAAGATATCGAGCAAGGTGGACGTGTGGAGTGTTGGTGTCATATTTTACCAGTGTCTTTACGGCAAAAAACCGTTTGGCCATAACCTCAGTCAGGCAGCTATACTAGAGGAGAACACAATACTGAATGCACGACAAGTAGACTTCCCTCCAAAACCACCCGTCTGCAATGAGGCTAAGGTATGTATGCACTGAGGTTAACGTACTGGACACTACTGCAACGTAATCTATATTTGAAGTGGTTAGCTGTTGGTAGGGTAATATAATTATGTCTAAATAGTAATGTTAAGAGTTGTGTAACAATAACACAGTAGTTGTCCCCACTCGGAATAGCCATGCTTTGTGCACGAATAAAACAAATATGTACTATATACAGTAAATATTGTATATGTAGACATATAATAGTTTGTTATTATACAATGCACCTTATTTTGCAGAATTTCATCAGGCAATGTCTGCAATACAGGAAGGAACTGCGACCAGATGTCATCATGCTTTCTAATATGGACTATTTAAAGGCAAATGCGATGAAAGACAGCAGGAAAGGGTAAGTACACTGTAGTTATTACTACGCCTAGATTGTGTGTGCTGTCCATCTTTTTGTTCTATGGAATGCTCAAAATGTATCATCGTCAATATACATCTTTACCTTAAGAGTTACTTGTAACTCTCTATACTGGTGCCAGCGTATTGGAACATACCAGTGTAGTATCAGGAGTGTTTGTACTTGGGAGTTTTATTGCCTAGTGTGTAGGTGTTAATGTATGCACTAACTGGCTAGCTGCTTCCTCAACCCTCTCTGTTTAGACTTTGTACTACTAATAGTGTAAGTGGGAGAAGGTGTCGAACGTGGATAACTGTATTTTATCAGTAGCTTATGAAACCTCCCCCTCGTGATTTATTCCACACTTTATATTATCGGTATTAGAGTGTGAAACCAAACAAACTTTAGCATCCTATATGTATGTATTGTTCTACTTGTAGGGCATCCAGTGAGGCTCAGTCTCCCAGCCCCTCTATCGTGCCGTGAACAGTTCTACATGCTGTCGGTTTACCGGTGCATTGTGTCTTTCATCATGACCCATGACCAAACCATTTGGACTAAGAGCCAACTCCCGTAGGTCAATTTTGTGCAGAGTTTCATATATGGCAGCAGACTGTAAGATTGAAGCTGATACAGCTGTGTCAAGTCACTCAATCTCATTCAGATTTTTACATACAATGTAGATAAATGGAAACTGATTATTTGATGTTAATGATTATTCTTAAAAATATTTTGTCACTAATCATAACCATTCCGTTTTTCTATGATTTTTTCTGTGTGAGAACAGTTTAAATAGAAATTTCATTTGTCACCTTTCAGTTTTTGTAACTTCATGCAAATCATTTGGATACTAAACAGTACTAAACTAAACAGTGTGGGTTTGTTTTCTCTAATGCATGCCGCTTCCTCCATCGTGTTCAGTTTTGGAGTTGTCATGTCAAAGTGTTATTCGGAAGTGCCAAAGGGAAAATATACCTTAGAAATATCCAAATTTGAACATTTTAGTGAACAATTTACTATTGAAGGGTTTTCTCATGCTATCATCACCTTGGGTGTAAGAAATTTTATATTATATTATTATGGCAGAATGTGCTAGCTATACATTTTTAAAAACAATGTTGTACAATGTAGTTTAAACATAATGTATTATTTTGAAGATTATTTGTCAAACAGTTGTTTTGACAATTTGTAAATAAAGAGATGTAGAACAATGCAACAATATTATTTTGCATGTATGTAAACTGCACTTCAAGTTATTATTTTCCTAATGCTCCAAAATAATTATTGTACAACCATAAGTGGATAGAATTATACAAGAGTAATAATGTACTTGTGTTTTAACCTAGAGCAACCACATCACGGCCTTGTAGCAGAAATGCTTCACTCTGGGGTCACAACAGACAGTCACTGAATAGTGTTGGTGAAACCTGGGAAAGCTCACTCACCACTATAAACTAAGTGGTCTCGAAATCCACTGACTTATTTGGTAACGACAGTCTGCCATTATTATCTACCCTCTGTGCTACATCACCAGCAGTGTCTTGTCCTTTAGTCTGTTATATTAATTTTTGAAAAACTCACACAGTGTTGCTGCTGCTACAAATGCTCAAAGGTATCATCTGATGCAACAAAATAATAACACTGAAAGAATTACAATATTATATTATATTTTATTTGCAAATATTTCAAGCACACGATTTGAAATTATTGGTGCTTGTGAAAAGCTCTTTGGGGGGTATAATATATAATATGATATTACAGGCAAATGCACAAGTTATGTTTTAGAAAACCAACAGCTGGTATAAGGTATATATAATTATATATACATGTAAATGTAAAGCTGTAATAGAAGAATTAAAAGTATGGGATAATGGCATGCCATATATAGAAAAATTTTCTTCTTACCATAAGAAAATAGTTCTTTTGTTTTTGTGAGATTCAAATTCAGGTAGGCAAAGACTCAACTTTGAAAGTAATAAGCAAGATATCACTGAGTGACAACCTTTAAAAACGCAAGTGAAACCATCAAAATGTAAGTAAATGACATTGGTACATTGCCATTACTACCAACACATTGCTTGCAGGTAAAATCGTTGTTAGGATCATACTTCCTTTTAATGTCTAATAAACGGTCATAGTTGTCTCCCCAGAACTGTTTCTGCCATTCTCCTGGAGGAAGTTCATCGTCACACTCACTGTAGTATTGACCTCTGGTAGAAACTGTCTTCTCTACTATCCGTTTATACTCTACAATGTAAATAATTGGTAAATCAGATAAAATTGTTCAAAACACATTGACAGGATGTGTGCCAAATAGTAGAGTAAGAAAGTTATTAGCTTGATTATCCAGTTTTATTGTAGCACAAATAGAAATAAGGTCTCTGAAAGTAGCAATGTGATGGCTGCAGTTGCAGGCTTCACTTTCATGGATACTCATAGGTTATTGATCATAATATGAACTCGTACTCTTTATATCTAGCTTATGACTGGCCAATACCAATATTGAATATTCCTAAAATCTTCAAAGTAGGAAATACTGTACGTGTATGTTGTGCATATACTGCGCTGTGTGCTTCGCACCAATTATACTGACATACTGCATATCGATCCATACACATTATGATGTATAATACCTACATGTGAGCAATAGCACATTGTGTATTCATACACATCATGCATAATACGTATTATAGTGCAAGAGTAAATGTATATAATTATAATTACTTTTCGGCCAGTTTTCACCTCCTCCATACACCACTGTAAACATTGCGTTTCTAAACAGAGGGTTCACTGCTGTTGCCCCACTGGATGTGTTGGTAGTTTGACCTAAAACAGCAGCAAGTACATAAAACACACTCATTTATTTATCTACATTGGACTACCATTAGTATTATAAGATTCAACATTTTTAACTAGTTACCACATACAGTGTATCTTACTTGCATGTTGTCTTTAAAAAATTGTACCATAGAAGGAAGGTAACATAATAATGACCAGAAATGTATTGGCCTTGGTTAGATTGCTGTAAAATAAAATGTGTGGTCGGACTCAAAATCTTTGCACATGCATGTACTTCGTAATAAAGTTACGCACCGCCTAGTCGTATGTATGTTGCACTGACGGTTTTCTTAGCCCCGAATGCATTTGAATACAGCAAGGCTTCTTTCTTTATAAACTCTTCATGCTCCGACTCAGAGAAGAATGTACCATGCATGTCCTAAATAGTATAACAATATTATTGCTGTGGCCACAAAACCTACAGTTACGACATACTAAAAATCAAATCTATACCAACTTACAAGCTAATCTTCAGTTATCATATCATTCATAGATGCATGACAAAAATGTTTAGCTACAACGAAGCGCAATAGAATAACATTTAGGGGTTGCCTTCTGTCTTCTCTGTACTATGAAAAGAAAAGACCAAATTCCAATGTAAATCTCTAAAAGTTATTCTTATTTAGATCTACATGTATAACAGGTGGCCAAAGTGAAGCAACACGCCATCCTCTACTGCAATATTATTGTTATCCTTACTTTTTATATTCTCACGGCATAATTTATTGAACGGTTTTAGAACAGAGGGGATTGCTTCTTGCAACCTGTGTACGTAATTTGTTATCATTTACACACCGTGGTTTGTTTCAGTGACCATGCTATCATTGGTATCACAATGTTAATTTTTCGCTGTATTAATAAATGTCTACAATTTAAAGGTCAGAATAATCACAAATATTAAGCAGATGGTAGCTGTAGTCAGTGTTAGAAGTAATAGTACATCAATGTAGAGTGTACCACCTCTAGGCTTGAAGCTATATACTGTATAAAATAGGCATTGCCCTGAAACTGCAGGCACAGTGTTATGTACCAACCTCACTTGTTCCACTTCTAACACTTACTACAGCATATATTATCTTGGCATAAAAAAGCTAAAGATAGTAAATTGGTTATAATAGATTTAGTATGATGTATTATATAGACTTACAAGGGATTGGTAGGTGACATTAGGTAGTGTCTGTACATACTCATAGTAAGTCCCATACTCTGTAGTAGTACAGGGACCCACCAGCAGGTACTCTGAGAGTGTGCTGCTGGCACTGTTCAGTTTATCAAATGAGTCTTGACTATCACTAACTGCTCCCCAGTGTTGGAATATATACTGTAATGATTACAAAAAGCATTGAGTTTAGACAGCATTATAGATTACCATATTATTTATATAATATTTGTGTTGTGTGCAGTTAAATCTGGTTCAACAGGAATAGGAGCTTGAAAGTATCCATCGCACTACGTATATGTATGTAGAAAGCCTACTGCATGTAACAATATTACATATGGTCATCTTAGTAAAATACATAAATTGTTGATATGTCATAATTTTAAGTATATACGATGGTAATCTTTCTTTTCTTTGCAAGTAATTTATGAAGAAAATGTTTGAAGTTGTTGGTGTGGGTTAGTATAATTGAATAATAAAAATTAGTACAAGACGTAATTTTTGAGATTCCTATTTTTATTTATTGCTAATATGATGACACTAGGACTAGTGTCGAAATAGTAGGAATAAATCAAAATAGAATCTCAAAAAATGCGTCTTGTACCATATACATTCTACATGCACACAACATATACATTATATATAATTCTTATGTAGAACATGCTCAAAATTATGATAGATAGACAAGTAAAGAGTACATGGTTAGCTGTAAGACTGCAATAACCTGTGAACTTCCACAAATATATCAAATAGCTACCCTTATTCCAGTCAGTTTTCCATGGATATATAGTTATACAAAATAATATAGATGACTTACCGTAGCATAAACAGCCATCTTACAAGGAAGAGTGTAGCACAGGGTCCCACTAAATATGTATCCGCCAAATTTGTCTGGCAGATCTTTCATTACGTTATGCATTTCTGTTTTAATAGTTCTCATGGCCTTCCTAGGTTTAGCTAGAGAATATAATATTTTACATCATGTTATTGTATACCGTAAAACTTTATACTAAGTTTATTACTTGTTTGGATCATATACATATATTTGTATGCTAGGAGCTCCATGTATATTTTCTTGAAATGTATCTGTATCTTGTATCTTGTAGAATTATTAATGTAGTATTCATAGTAGTAATCATAGAGTTATCTCCCCTATGAGATGCCTCTATGGTAGTAACAATGTTATTGTATTGTATATGACAGCGATGTGCAATACATAATTTTGTATCTGATGATATTTACATCGTATGTTGTTTTCATGATATAGTTATAATTATGCAATTTACAATATTATGTAATTGGTTAATATTGTGCAGTGTGTGCCACTATTTAAGTTGTTGAGCTAATTATTTTTGTCAGTTTGCATTTGGGGTTAATTCATTCAAGTTCATTAAAACAAAACTGCCAAAGCATCAGATATTCTAAAATAATATTAAATATAACTTAGGTGATGGACCTTCTAAACCCTGCTGCAATTTATATACATATACAAATGTATATGTACACTCAATCTGCATACAGTGTACTGTTTCGGTGTTTAACACCTCATCAGTGCAGCTTAGAGATATACCTAGGAGCACACCTTGACAATACTGTATAATTACAGCAAAGTGTATTTAAAAGGTGTGAAATGCACACAGAATCAGAGTTCTCAAGCTGTCAGAGACAAGATTAGCCTACATTGTATTCATGCTTGCCAAGTGTCCAGATTTTGTCAGGACACCCTCTGGCTTTTGTGTCTATCCCCACTAATTTTCCTGCTGTCCTGATTTTCCATCTATGGTGAAAATGTTATCAAACCTCATAAAACACAGGATACAGCCTAAACTAAGTCATTTACTTTGAAAAAAATATCCTACAAGCCACTAAGTAGCACTAAAATGGATTATTTGATACTTTTCAGTGTAAAGTTCTGTTCAAATAATGTACACCCAAACTATGTCCAGGGATTCTGGTGCTTGTCCAAGGATTTTGAGACAAAAAGTCCAGGTTTTTTGCTCCTGTTCCTTGGCAGGTATGATTGTATTGAGCTTTGTATAGTAAACATGTAAACTTTAAACTGTGCCTAGACTTACTGACTGCCGAGAATGCACACGTATGCACTGTGTATTTGTTGGGCGGCATATGAAGTCTATATTTAATTGAGGTTACAACTCCAAATGTGTTTCCTCCACCTCCTCTTACAGCCCAGAAGAGATCAGTTTCAGCAGAGGTCGTGACCTGCAAATACATATTTACCAGCATAATATAATGTTCTACCAATCTTGTACTATACAGACTAGCAGTATACTTGTACACTGAAGGTTTTAAGAACAATACAATGCTACTAAGTATTTCAGCATATGACAATGACACAGTGCAGCGTAGGAAAATTTGGTGGGTCTGCAGAAAAGCATGCGTAGGCCTATATAGGAGAAGTGGATGTGAATGTGAGAAAACAATGTATGTAAAACTCTTCAACAGCGCATTCAGGCTTCCATGATAACATTGTTAGCATACTCCTTGGTCCTTTTTCTAATTATAGCAAAATACTCATGTTATATAGCATGTACAATATTGTGTCATTGTATACCATCGGATTGCAAATTATATACTGTGCATATTTGCTACCAATTCTAATATCATATGTGTCAATATTTCATGTAATTGACTGTCACCAGATAACTGCAAGCCACACGGCTGTAGATGTTGGAGCAAATATTACGCAAAATATACAATACTCACAGTTCCATTGATGTACTGTTTAGTAGTTTTACTCTTGGTCATAGTAACAACAGAAAGATCTGCCAGCACCATTTGTATCTCAAGAACCTGATCTACACCTAAACCAATTTTAGGGGAGAATGGAGAGTGACCCCCACCCAACATCCATCCTGTTACAGAAACACTGGGCTCTGCTCCACCAAGTACAATGCGTCCCACTTTATCAGCCTGGAATTCACAAGGATAAATATATTGAAATCACATGTAATTTTCTCAGATGACTGTACAATTTCACAATACATGTATATATTTTTTTAACATTTGTCAACAAAATTATTGTGTGTGTCAATACTAGATTTAGCATGATAACCATGCGCACCGCCTTGTATGCCTGAAGCCACCAGACACCTGGACCAACTGTCATACAGCCAGCAGAGCTCTCTGGACACGTGAGGTCAGTTGATATGGAATCCATTTTAGAAACACTTAATTGCAGGCAGCCTTCAGCAATATTCCGTCCGATAAACTCATGGCCTGGTAAAAGTTCAATCCCTCCATTGTCAATGTTATATACAAGCACATGGATGACCAACAACATGGAGAAAACCCTTATGCATTAACTTGCTGACTTTACACACTGCTGATGAATGATATGTTATATACTTCCAGCTATAATTTAATTTCTCTTGAGTACTAATTATTATCCGCTTGGTTGTACACATTATTTTATTCAATACTATATAGTACATATATATATTATACAGAAACCTACCAGAGGAGATTGTCTTTAGGTTGAGGTTATGATCCTGGGAGAACTTGATAGCAGCCTGGATATCAGAAGCAGAAGTGGCAAAGATTGTAGCACCTGGTGCTTTTGCTATTCTGTAGTTCAGTACCAACTTGCTGGCATCATTCCAATCTGGATCACCTTTTTACAAGCAAAAATGTTGATCACACATTAATACATTCTACATAATTATACCAGGCATTCTGAAAGGTAATCAGGTGAAGGTGAGGTTACACAGTACAGGGTGCATCATATGCATATAGCCTACAATTCTTCCAGTTTGTCCTCCAAATCAGCAGAACTAAGAAATAGGTGTGTTAATTAACAACAGTCACCAACGCGCTATTTGAAAATGTCAAAACCTAGGTTATGTATTGTATTCATCTACATGTAGTACTATGAGATATAGGCATGTACATGTACATGTAGTAGGCTGCTATGAGATATGGGCATGTACATGTACACATATAACATGGATGAATATTGGTTCAGCTTTTTCCTGACAATTTTGACGCAAGCTGCTGCCGTTATGACAAATCCAACAGCAACTGAAGCCGGAGCTTGTTCATATAGAAGAGTTTGAATTGCTCATAAGAAGTATTTTTGTTTGCAAGATATCTTCCCCTTAGTTACCATAGCCCATAAGGGCAGTGTACATGTAGTTCTACTTAACCAGTGCTTTCATTAATATTCCAGAAGAAGTTTTCTTCTCAAATGTAGGCCATGTAATGTCACCACCCCTATTCAATTTGTAGGACCACAAATTGAGAACTAAGCTAATTAAAACTAAGTAATGATGTATGTCCGCACAATTATAGCTCAAAGTAATGTATCTATTTGACCTTTCGCCAGTGCTTCGCAGCAAAGACTGTCACGCACCTCGCTGAACTAAGTGCATCGTTGGATTGTCAGTCTGAAGTTTCTTGAACTCCTCGCTGGAAGGCCAACAAGAATCACCATAGGTGCAATAAGATTTAGGCTCAAATTCCTGAGAAGCCACAAGAGTGAACAACAGTAGAAACCATTTCAAGGAGAATAGAGAGTAGGAAGTCATTGTCTCTCAGTCTACAAAATTAGCATAATAATATTATTAGAAATATTGCGCATCAAAAAGTGAGCACGATTTTAACCTACGCTTTAGTTGACCAATTCATGCAAGACTCAAACTTGTCGCTGATCAATGCATGTTCTTGCTGAATTTTGTGAATCTTTAATGTACTCTAGCATGTACATTTGTTAGTAAACTAGTCAACATGCATACCAGTTACCTTTTATTCTACCAATGATAATACTTCAACATTTATATTCTGTCAATAGAAAGTTTTGATATAACTTCTCACTAAGTCACGCACTAGTAAGTAAATAGTGAACACTGTTAGTATTGACAAAAACATTTGGACAAATAAGTCCACAATCACGTACGCATGTATAATAGTAGATAGAACCAAAGTGACAGGTAATATATACTAATCTTTACCTACGGTTAGTAGCTGAAGATAGTTCAGTCCTTAGTAGTGATATGGAGAGGCTGGTCACTGCGATGGAGGAATGCAAAACACAATGTTGTAGTAACTAAGAGACTATACTACTTATATAATACACTGTAAATCTCACATGACTGTTTGCTCAGGGAGTCACATGCTCACATGCACTACTAATCCATAGACATACACACCTGACTAGGTCCATAGTATTATAAGAGCACGAGTTTTATTCATAGTTTTATAAATATTTTATTGATTATTCTATTGTACTTCCTTATTATTACCTGGATGTAGGTATAATAGTGTTACTATAATGGACCTTTAGTTGTATAGATATTGCAATCTCGTGACTTGAAAATGCAAATTTCAAGTCATGAGACTTTCCCAAAAAAGAATTACAAGTAATGTGCCTGTGAAGGAAATTAATAATTCAACAAGAAGGTGATCCATATTATATTGCATAATTATCACTATGCATTACATGTATATAATGTAGGTCTATTTGTATGCACATACAGGGTAACTAACAACTAATAGTGAGCAATTGTCCGAATTACTGGCAGCAGAATCAGAAGATAGAGGGAACCTCACAGGGAAACCAATACCATCCAGAAAACCATTGACGTTACCAAAATGTATGAAAATGAGAGTGCATTGCCAGTACTACCAACACATTGCTTGCAAGTAAAATCATTGTTAGGATCATATTTCTTCTTAACCCCCAATAAACGGTCATAGTTGTCTCCCCAGAACTGTTTCTGCCATTCTCCTGGAGGAAGTTCATCATCACACTCACTGTAGTATTGACCTCTGGTAGAAACTGTCTCGTTTACTATCTTGTTGAATACTACAATGACATAAGTTCCACAGTTATTGATATAGTCCTTTGCAGTCTCTTCAAGTAGTAAAGGGGCCAAAACTCACGAGTGTATTTATTTCTTAGTACACAAAGCCCACGTAGACAGAGTTAAAAGTGAAAGAGTAGTGTTATGCATGTATGTGCAATATTCATGTATGTAGGCTACTGTGGCTCTACGAAGGCTCATAGTGGGCTTGGCAGGAGAACCCCGCACACAGAGGGAGGTGCTTAGGCTACTGGATCACAGCATTATATGACTGATATAATACAATGTACATGTATATATCTGTTTGTTTTATACTTGATATACGAAGAACTGAATGGGATTGCTACCGTACTCTACAAATGAATACCTGTAACAAACTTTGTTTCCCCACCATAGGCTAAGGTCCACATGGCATTCCTGAACAGAGGATTTACTGCTGTCGCTCCGCTGGAGGTATCTCTGGTTTGACCTGGTTACATCACAATTATAGAACTAAGTCAATACGGACACACTGCTGCCAGAAAACTCATGTTGTGCTTTACTATAGTCTACATAGTGGTCTTACTTGGTATTACATCCATATACCAGGGTATGCATAGTTTAAAAGGCAATAATTCAAGATTCTATACAATTTTTATTGATTGAAGTTGTCCTCTTTCTTTTTGTAGTAATAAAGTTTGGGGTGAGAAGAAATTACAACCGTTCTAATGCAAATATCATATCTAAATTAGCAACATAGTCAGTGCAGTTCAATACACATGTGTTGCAATTTACTGTACATACATAAAATAGGGTGGTGTGTTGTGGCTAGTACTCAGCACTCAATAGTAGGCTGTACTCTCTTGTGTAACCTATGACTGCAGCTTTGCTCTAATAGGAAGCTAAAAGCTCTTCTGCATGTATTTGTCAACTAACAAATTTTTTATTGCATTCTGGCGTATATGTATATTGGAAATCCAGCATACCTGCAGCGGTTAAACCTATTGTACCAGAATTATAATGGTTTAACTCACCGCCGAGTTTAATGTAAGTAGCAATAAATGTTTTACTCTCATTAAAAAGATTTTCAAACATCTCAGCTTCCGCATTGATGAATCTATCACTGTACTCTGTAGGGGAGAGAAATGTCCCAGCCATGTCCTGTATATAATATGTTTATAACTCAGATAAACGTTGGCCTTGTTGGGTACTGGCCGATATGCAACTCACAGAAAAGGGAGGCATCATTTTTCAGTGTATTTTTATAACGGTTGGCCTAAATGCTGTACATTGCTCAAATTTCCTTATTCTGCTAAAAACCTATTGAGCTATGTATAACATACATGTAAGCCTGTCAAAAGTCATCTTAGAGACCAAGTGACAAAAATCCGTGTACGTGTATGTAGGTCTAGTCTAGCTCACATCTTTCCTTGCAACGCATCATATACAAATATTCCCTTAGCCTTGCTTTCTTGCTTTGCTTAGCATAGATAACATGCTTAGCATAGCTAGCTACAACATACTACAGAAAGGATGGTGTCAAAGTAAATCAATAAAAATTAACTTGGTTGGCTAAAGATATAGCTATTTGTGCGTACTTCTGAGCACTGTGAATTATTGGGAGTTGTTCTCTCTTTAGTAAAGAAGGATGTATACACCGAATTCATATATAGCATAATCAGACTTGTTGACTATAGGGTATACCTACCGCATATTGATATGTAACATTAGGGAGGGTCTTTACATAGTCATAGAAAGAGTTGTATTCCATCGTACTGCACGGTCCAAGAGGGAGGTACTTTCTCAAGGCATTTCCTTTAGCGATTAGTCGTTCAAAATGATTTTCATTGTCTCTAACAGCGCCCCAATGATGCAATAAGTACTGCAATGTGTATTAAATGTGTATTGCCTTATAAAGTGTTGCCACATGTTTGTACAACATGTAGGCCTACATCAAAACATTGACAGAGATCATGCTGTATACAGTATATTTCACTGAACTCTTACAAGCATTAAGTAAATCAAACAAATATGATGACAACTATCAAAATGATCTTGATTAAGTATAATATATTGCATTACAATTATGAAGGTGACCTATTCTGCCACAAAGCAAACTTTGAACATTATTTTCTTCCATCAACAATAAGTAGCCTGCGTGTACATGCCAAGAATAATTCTCATGTCATGCTTATCCCATTGTGTGTACCACTCAGTACTTGATGCTTTTAATGTACAATTATATAGATTACAAGTCAATTGTGAACTTGTGGAAATAATAGAATAGTCTTTATCTAGACTTTGGATACCTAGATAAATTACTTCAACAGAAATATGTCATGTTTCTCACTAGATTGACTATTATTTTGTTAAGGGTTTTTCAGTACAGAAAAATCTGGGTCATAGTGCGAATACTTATAACTGAAAACAGCTAAATCAGATTTCCCTATTCCGTTATATGGTATAGTAACGTTGTACTTACTGTCGCATAGGCAGCCATTTTGCAAGGAAGTGTGTAGCAGAGAGTACCAGTTACTAAGTAACCTCCAAACTCCTCAGGTAAACCCTTTATGATGTTAGCCATCTCTGCCTTGATCTCCCTCATACTCTCATAGATATCAGCTAAAATAAATCTCATTCATACAAGCCAGAACAACTGAAATACAGTGATTGTTTATGGCTCAATTGTTTTATTGCATTAATAATAATATTTCTTAAGTGTCTTGAAATACATATTATAAGTTGCTAATGAAACACTCTACGGTGTTCCTTTGACATAGGCCAAGGGTCTTCTAGCCCAATTATTTTAGTTGTTTGGTGCATTCTAGCTTTTCGATCAGAAATGGCAATTTATGTTGAGCATCGAGGCTGGTGTTTTGACTATTGGACAGAATAAACTACAGTGGAGACTTACATGCCATCCTAAGAACTAGTTTATAACATCGTTATAATATAGAAATTACAAGCAACATTCAATGAAAGAGGTACTTACAGACTGCCGAGAATTGACATAAGAATGTCGTGTATTTGTTGGGTGGCATGTGAAGCTTATATTTAATTGAGGTTACAACTCCAAATGTGTTTCCTCCACCTCCTCTTACAGCCCAGAAGAGATCAGTTTCAGCAGAGGTAGTGACCTGCATATAATACCAGCATATAATAAGTTGAGCTCATCAAATAGTAATGTTGGTAACCACTGAAGTTTTGGATAAATCAAAAACGTTGACATTTTGATATAAAAATGTATATAATATAGAATGTGGATTTATTTGCTCTCTATAAGTTAAAAATAAGAATAAAATTGGTATATCCTTCATGTAAAACTCTCTACCATACACCATAAAATTATTCATGTACATGTACATGTAGCTCTTCAGAAAAATACCACACTGCAAAACAGTTGCAATTAGTCTGGGCTTCAAGCTGTTGGCAAATTGTCTATGTATATAATGTACATTGTATATGTTTGAGATACACATATTTATAAGGTTTGAATAGAAATTCAAGCTACCTTGTATATTATGAATATCACTTATATCATGATAGGTAGCCTACGTGAACAACTAAAAAGTGTCTAATAAAATATGGTGCGAAGTCTAGAAAGTACCAGGATATACTCACAGTTCCATTGATGTACTGTTTAGTAGTTCTACTCTTGGTCAATGTAACCAGAGAAAGATCTGCCAGCACCATTTGTATCTCAAGAACCTGATCTACACCTAAACCAATTTTAGGGGAGTATGGAGAGTGGCCTCCACCCAACATCCATCCTGTTACAGAAACACTGGGCTCTGCTCCACCAAGTACAACACGTCCTACTTCATCAGCCTATTATAGTAGCACAATAAGAAGGATAAAGGAGATCACAATGATACTAAGTGTTATTAGTGGCGCAAAAATATCAACTATAACTCTCCATAGCCTGCCTAACCATAGTCCAGCATGTTAATTAGTGATGGCAGGAGTTTGTAAAAAAAATGGTCAGACTACTATAATAGATGACTTTCTGGACTGGCAACATGACAAGGTGTAGGCATCATTTAATCAGACTTGTTGTGTGTTTGTCTGGTTTCTCACACTCACAGAATTTTGTAGCATCGTCAGTCTGCCAGCTTCAGTAACAAACAAAACTAAAAAATGCAGTAATTACAGTAATTTCAGTATACCAACTTAGTCAATCGCAAAAGAGCCAAGTATTGTTGAGCCTTTGATAACGCTAGACGAACAATCAAAGTTTTGTAGGCATCAATGGGCAAACAACTCCTTGTGCAACAGTGGTTTTGCACAGTTCAATTGAGAGAAGACAACTTCTGACTATGATTCATATTTTAGGAGAGTTTATTGCTAAGAATATGTTGTACATGTGTTAGAAGATGGGGAAATGGGATAGGTGTAAATTATCAAATATTAATATATATTAATATATAATGTAATATTTTGCAGCCACAGATGTAGGCCTATTTCTGGCTGCCTGATCCATGCAGGGCTGACTACATATTATGGCCTACATCAAAGTCACTTCATCATTCTATTTGATGTTATATACATCGCATATACCTACCGCCTTGTATGCATGAAGCCACCAGACACCTGGGCCAACTGTCATACAACCAGCAGGGCTTTCTGGACATGTGAGGTCAGTTGATATGGAATCCATTTTAGAAACACTTAATTGTAGGCAGCCTTCAGCAGTGTTACGTCCGATGAACTCATGACCTGCAGTGCGAAATTAAATACACTTACGTATGTATTTATGGGAACTTGCAATCTGCATTTGAGTGGGCATCTATATTTTCAACATTTTCCCCTCTACTGTTAAATGGCTACAGTGTATAGTCCTGTAAAAATTATTACATCAAATAAAATATTAGAACAAGAGTGTTTGCATTTATACTTTACTAAAATGTGTGTTGACAAAGCTACCACTATGCCTCGAAAGAGGACAACTCCCAATCTAGCACATCTATGTATTTACAGCTGTCCTACTACTATCAGGCCTGTCCTATATGTACACCATCATTGATAGTTTAGATAGTTACTATACATGTATACTATATTATTGTATCTGTTCATTTTGTGAACCAACCGAATAATATCTAGTAGCAATTAGGATACAATTATGCAGTTTAAAACAAGATTTCGTTTTGCTAGCGTGTTACTCAGAAAAACTGATAGTTATTACTAAATACACAGTGTTATGCTTGTGATAAGATAAGATTGGGACTACCAGAGGAGATTGTCTTTAGGTTGAGGTTATGCTCCTGGGAGAACTTGATAGCAGCCTGGATATCAGAAGCAGTAGTGGCAAAGATTGTAGCACCTGGTGACTTTGCTACTCTGTAGTTCAGTACCAACTCACTGGCTTTATCCCACATTGCATCACCTATAATATAGTATATATGTACGTATGTCACTCAAATAGTTCTATGCAAATAGTACATAAATTACATAATATAAGTGAATTAAATAACTATTCACTTATTAGTAATCTGATCTACTTAATAATACATATATAGAGCTGACATCACAAATTAGTTTATTTTATAAGTTTATATAGCAATATTATACTAATAAATAGCAAGGGACTGAAGTAAGTGTGTCATGTATTCAGCTGACGCCAATATAAATGTGTAATTGCTTTCATTAATTTAACTTGTGAGCTAATCATTGAACGGCCAATAAGGTAGATTAGGTCAAACACAATGTCCATTGAAACTCTGTTGACCTACGAACTGAGTCAGCTTATAAAGGCTGATAGACCTTATTCCATTTGCAGTCTCAATACCACCCTAGTGAACAACACAACCTTTATTCGGCAACAGAAACGTTTGAATTAGTTGTCAGATCAGAAAATTAATACTTCATGTCAAGTCACCCTTATACTAGTACGTACAGGAACATAGCCTTATATCTAGTACGTACAGAAACATAGCCTTATATCTAGTACGTACAGAAACATAGCCTTATATCTAGTACGTACAGAAACATAGCCTTATATCTAGTACGTACAGAAACATAGCCTTATATCTAGTACGTACAGAAACATAGCCTTATATCTAGTACGTACAGAAACATAGCCTTATATCTAGTACGAACAGAAACATAAGTAGTATAGTCAGTGCAGATCTACACAGACACCCGGCCCTTTCCGCGTCGTATTAGCCCTAGATCCAAAAACTCCCCGGGCGGACGACCACCCCACCCGTCCTCTCGCCCCTCCTCTCCCTTAAACCTCACTCTATGTGCAAAGCCCTAGAACCTACTCCCCCCCATCGCGGGTGGGGTTTCAAAAACCTCATCGGCTGTTCCGTAGAACCCAGTCTAAAGAGCAAACCCCTCGCCCGGTCCCACGGCTCGGGCGAGGGGGCGCGCGCGTACGCGCGCGCCCCCCCGCCCCGCGAACCCCACCCGTCCTCCCTCCACCCGTCCCCGCCCCTCCCCACCCCTCCCCACCCCAAACCCCTCCGCCTCGCCCTCCGCCTCGCGGCGGTTCTCGTTCGCGAGTCCAGCCGTGGCCCCACGCCGCCCTCCCCCCGCCCATCCCCCGCCCCTCCCCCGCTCTCCCGCCCCAACGACCCGTCGCGGCCCTCGCGGGCGGACCGTCGGCTGGAGTAGGGTGAAGCGAAGGAAAATACGGGTTAGAGTAATGATATCCGGCTATGAAAAACGTGAGCGAGGGTAATGGTACACGAATTTGTTTTAAATTTCAATACGTTTGAGAGTAATAGTACGGTGAAGCGAAGAAAAATACGGGTTGGAGTAATGATAGGGTACGCCCGTGCGGAGTGCCCGTGCAGAGTTTACGACGCTGACTATACTACTATAAGAAACTTACCGAGTGGTGGTGGTGGTGCTTCCGGATGATTTCTTCGCCGGGGACTGTTGAGACTGAACTGGTCGGGGTGACACCGCACTCGCGCGCTCCTCCGTTCGAGCGCCCCCGGACCTCCGATGAAAGACTCGCGCCTTAACCCTCGTTTCCCCCGGACCCTCCCCTAGGGAAATCGCCCGTCCCCGTGACGAGCGGCGAGGGAAAGTGAAGGCGGTGGCTCTTTCGCGCTTCAAACCGTAGACCTCGCGAGGTGGTTCGCCGGCGACATCCTCGCTCGGAGGGGTAGAAATAGATAAATGGAATAAATGGATGGCTGTCTTCTCATCATCATCATCATCATCATCATCAACATCATCATCATCCTACAAATAGACCCGCCTCCACGATGATGTCGTTGACTCCCCACCAATTTCTTCGACCACCGCGTCCACTTTCCCCCGGGTAGCAAACTCCGATAGGGAGAGAGCGCATCGTGCGCGTGCGATGTCACCCCCCACCTACGAATGAAGACGATAGAAGAAATGTGAACTGATAAGGGGTGAGTATGAGTGGAAGTTGCACTAGTACCGTCTACCCCTTTGGTTTGGCGAGGTAAATGGTTTTTAATGTATTAGCTAGTGTTTTATTGCTCGGTTTTAAGGTTACAACCGGTAAACCCTCCGTTTTGAGGACGGAGACCCCTTACAATAGAGAGTGAATGTGAAGAAAAATATACGGGTATATGTACAAGGGTTATGTTGCACTGTTCGTTTACTCTCCAATTTATCGAATGAAGTAGTCTCATCTCCGAGAAATCAGTACTAGCATTCTATAGGACTCGTACTCACCCCGTCTTCTGCAACCTTCCGCTTACCATAGAGGTAGGTGAGTCCGGTCTTTAGCTGGGTGTAGCTATACGTTTGGTTTCCTCTTCTGATAAATTTTTATCTTTTCGGATGAGCGCATCTATACTACGAGCACTCAGGGCCATGTAAGCGCTATCCGTGTCCATTTCTACGTACTCAAACTCCTCTCTGCTGACGAATCTGTGAAAATAAAATGGACGGGTTGGAGGGTGCTGACACCGAAGAATAAATAGAGAAGGATTTGATAAAATCTTTGTGTAGTCTAGTTCTACTCATCTATCCATATGTGTACACATGTTAAAATACCTTTATATAATAGTTCAAACACAATTGAATGAATAAAAGACACATATCTAAAGGAGTATGTCATAGCTATTATTAGCAAGAAAAGACTGTGTGCATGTGTTAAGTCAGCATACATAATACATTAAATAAGCTTTTCACAATAGTAGCGATAGAATAAATAAAAGGTTGTATGCATGTGTTAAGTCAGCATTATGTAATTCATTAAATAAACTTTTCACAATAGTAGCAATAGAATATATAAAAGGTTGTATGCATGTGTTAAGTCAGCATTATGTAATACATTAAATAAACTTTTTACAATACTAGCAATAGAATGAATAAATGTGTACACATGGTAAAATACCATTATATAATAATTTAAACACAATTGAATGAATAAAACGCACATATATGTAAAGGAGTATGGCATACCTATTATTAGCAAGAAAAGGCTGTGTGCATGTGTTAAGTCAGCATATATAATACATTAAATAAACTTTTCACAAAGTCAGCATAATATATAATACATTAAATAAACTTTTCACAATAGTAGCAATAGAATAAATAAAAGGTTGTGTGCATGTGTTAAGTCAGCATTATGTAATTCATTAAATAAACTTTTCACAATAGTAGCAATAGAATAAATAAAAGATTGTGTACACATGTTAAAATACCATTATATAATAATTTAAACACAATTGAATGAATAAAAGGCACATATGTAAAGGAGTATGACATACCTATTATTAGCAAGAAAAGGCTGTGTGCATGTGTTAAGTCAGCATATATAATACATTAAATAAACTTTTCACAAAGTCAGCATAAGATATAATACATTAAATAAACTTTTCACAATAGTAGCAATAGAATAAATAAAGGGTTGTGTGCATGTGTTAAGTCAGCATTATGTAATTCATTAAATAAACTTTTCACAATAGTAGCTATAGAATAAATAAAAGAGTGTGTACACATGTTAAAATACCTTTATATAATAATTTAAACACAATTGATAGAATAGGCTGTGTGCATGTGTTAAGTCAGCATATATAATAGATTAAATAAGCTTTTCACATACCTATTATTAGCAAGAAAAGGCAGTGTGCATGTGTTAAGTCAGCATATATAATAGATTAAATAAGCTTTTCACAATAGTAGCAATAGAATAAATAAAAGGTTGTGTGCATGTGTTAAGTCAGCATTATGTAATTCATTAAATAAACTTTTCACAATAGTAGCAATAGAATAAATAAAAGATTGTGTACACATGTTGAAATACCTTTATATAATAGATTAAATAAGCTTTTCACATACCTATTATTAGCAAGAAAAGGCTGTGTGCATGTGTTAAGTCAGCATATATAATAGATTAAATAAGCTTTTCACAATAGTAGCAATAGAATAAATAAAAGGTTGTGTGCATGTGTTAAGTCAGCATTATGTAATTCATTAAATAAACTTTTCACAATAGTAGCAATAGAATAAATAAAAGATTGTGTACACATGTTAAAATACCTTTATATAATAATTTAAACACAATTGAAAGAATAGGCTGTGTGCATGTGTTAAGTCAGCATATATAATAGATTAAATAAGCTTTTCAATAGTAGGTAGGTGTCACTGTTTTAGTCTCCCTATAATAAATATAAAGTAGCAGGGTGTAAGTAATTTTTTAGCTTGATAGCATTATATACAATAAACACTTCACAATTGCTGCCAATTACCCTATTTAGCACTAACCTTATGTTCTACTTGTTGAAATCTCTGATCAGGTGCTGACTAGTAGGTAGCTGTCTCTGTTTTAGTCTCACTCTGTTGACTAGAGGCTGATTGTACATACTGCTAGAGTGAGAAACTCATACCTTAAATAGTAGTATTCAGTAGGCGGAGTCTAACCATTTCCCCACCCTTTGCAATACCACCCCGATGCGTCCCGATGTGAATCCGAAGCCTCCCGATGCACCCCGATGCGAATCCGAAGCCTCCCGATGCACCCCGATGTGAATCCGAAGCTTCCCGATGCACCCCGATGCGAATCCGAAGCCTCCCGATGCATCCCGATGCACCCTGATGTGTCAAATCACATCGGGGTGCATCGGGTTACATCGGGATGCATCGGGAAGCTTCGGATTCACATCGGGAGGCTTCGGATTCGCATCGGGGTGCATCGGGAGGCTTCGGATTCACATCGGGGTGCATCGGGATGCTTCGGATTCACATCGGGGTGCATCGGGAGGCTTCGGATTCGCATCGGGGTGCATCGGGAGGCTTCGGATTCACATCGGGGTGCATCGGGAGGCTTCGGATTCGCATCGGGGTGCATCGGGAGGCTTCGGATTCGCATCGGGGTGCATCGGGAGGCTTCGGATTCACATCGGGACGCATCGGGGTGGTATTGCAAAGGGTGGGGAAATGGTTAGACTCCGCCTACTGAATACTACTATTTAAGGTATGAGTTTCTCACTCTAGCAGTATGTACAATCAGCCTCTAGTCAACAGAGTGAGACTAAAACAGAGACAGCTACCTACT
This sequence comes from Bugulina stolonifera, assembly GCA_935421135.1. NCBI lineage: Eukaryota > Metazoa > Bryozoa > Gymnolaemata > Cheilostomatida > Bugulidae > Bugulina > Bugulina stolonifera. The sequence goes on along the minus strand of OW285188.1, from coordinate 12,123,749 downwards.
AGTCAGCACCTGATCAGAGATTTCAACAAGTAGAACATAAGGTTAGTGCTAAATAGGGTAATTGGCAGCAATTGTGAAGTGTTTATTGTATATAATGCTATCAAGCTAAAAAATTACTTACACCCTGCTACTTTATATTTATTATAGGGAGACTAAAACAGTGACACCTACCTACTATTGAAAAGCTTATTTAATCTATTATATATGCTGACTTAACACATGCACACAGCCTATTCTTTCAATTGTGTTTAAATTATTATATAAAGGTATTTTAACATGTGTACACAATCTTTTATTTATTCTATTGCTACTATTGTGAAAAGTTTATTTAATCTATTATATATGCTGACTTAACACATGCACACAGCCTTTTCTTGCTAATAATAGGTATGTGAAAAGCTTATTTAATCTATTATATAAAGGTATTTCAACATGTGTACACAATCTTTTATTTATTCTATTGCTACTATTGTGAAAAGTTTATTTAATGAATTACATAATGCTGACTTAACACATGCACACAACCTTTTATTTATTCAATTGCTACTATTGTGAAAAGCTTATTTAATCTATTATATATGCTGACTTAACACATGCACACAGCCTATTCTTTCAACTGTGTTTAAATTATTATATAAAGGTATTTTATGTGAAAAGCTTATTTAATCTATTATATATGCTGACTTAACACATGCACACAGCCTATTCTTTCAATTGTGTTTAAATTATTATATAAAGGTATTTTAACATGTGTACACACTCTTTTATTTATTCTATAGCTACTATTGTGAAAAGTTTATTTAATGAATTACATAATGCTGACTTAACACATGCACACAACCCTTTATTTATTCTATTGCTACTATTGTGAAAAGTTTATTTAATGTATTATATCTTATGCTGACTTTGTGAAAAGTTTATTTAATGTATTATATATGCTGACTTAACACATGCACACAGCCTTTTCTTGCTAATAATAGGTATGTCATACTCCTTTACATATGTGCCTTTTATTCATTCAATTGTGTTTAAATTATTATATAATGGTATTTTAACATGTGTACACAATCTTTTATTTATTCTATTGCTACTATTGTGAAAAGTTTATTTAATGAATTACATAATGCTGACTTAACACATGCACACAACCTTTTATTTATTCTATTGCTACTATTGTGAAAAGTTTATTTAATGTATTATATATTATGCTGACTTTGTGAAAAGTTTATTTAATGTATTATATATGCTGACTTAACACATGCACACAGCCTTTTCTTGCTAATAATAGGTATGCCATACTCCTTTACATATATGTGCGTTTTATTCATTCAATTGTGTTTAAATTATTATATAATGGTATTTTACCATGTGTACACATTTATTCATTCTATTGCTAGTATTGTAAAAAGTTTATTTAATGTATTACATAATGCTGACTTAACACATGCATACAACCTTTTATATATTCTATTGCTACTATTGTGAAAAGTTTATTTAATGAATTACATAATGCTGACTTAACACATGCATACAACCTTTTATTTATTCTATCGCTACTATTGTGAAAAGCTTATTTAATGTATTATGTATGCTGACTTAACACATGCACACAGTCTTTTCTTGCTAATAATAGCTATGACATACTCCTTTAGATATGTGTCTTTTATTCATTCAATTGTGTTTGAACTATTATATAAAGGTATTTTAACATGTGTACACATATGGATAGATGAGTAGAACTAGACTACACAAAGATTTTATCAAATCCTTCTCTATTTATTCTTCGGTGTCAGCACCCTCCAACCCGTCCATTTTATTTTCACAGATTCGTCAGCAGAGAGGAGTTTGAGTACGTAGAAATGGACACGGATAGCGCTTACATGGCCCTGAGTGCTCGTAGTATAGATGCGCTCATCCGAAAAGATAAAAATTTATCAGAAGAGGAAACCAAACGTATAGCTACACCCAGCTAAAGACCGGACTCACCTACCTCTATGGTAAGCGGAAGGTTGCAGAAGACGGGGTGAGTACGAGTCCTATAGAATGCTAGTACTGATTTCTCGGAGATGAGACTACTTCATTCGATAAATTGGAGAGTAAACGAACAGTGCAACATAACCCTTGTACATATACCCGTATATTTTTCTTCACATTCACTCTCTATTGTAAGGGGTCTCCGTCCTCAAAACGGAGGGTTTACCGGTTGTAACCTTAAAACCGAGCAATAAAACACTAGCTAATACATTAAAAACCATTTACCTCGCCAAACCAAAGGGGTAGACGGTACTAGCGCAACTTCCACTCATACTCACCCCTTATCAGTTCACATTTCTTCTATCGTCTTCATTCGTAGGTGGGGGGTGACATCGCACGCGCACGATGCGCTCTCTCCCTATCGGAGTTTGCTACCCGGGGGAAAGTGGACGCGGTGGTCGAAGAAATTGGTGGGGAGTCAACGGCATCATCGTGGAGGCGGGTCTATTTGTAGGATGATGATGATGTTGATGATGATGATGATGATGATGATGAGAAGACAGCCATCCATTTATTCCATTTATCTATTTCTACCCCTCCGAGCGAGGATGTCGCCGGCGAACCACCTCGCGAGGTCTACGGTTTGAAGCGCGAAAGAGCCACCGCCTTCACTTTCCCTCGCCGCTCGTCACGGGGACGGGCGATTTCCCTAGGGGAGGGTCCGGGGGAAACGAGGGTTAAGGCGCGAGTCTTTCATCGGAGGTCCGGGGGCGCTCGAACGGAGGAGCGCACGAGTGCGGTGTCACCCCGACCAGTTCAGTCTCAACAGTCCCCGGCGAAGAAATCATCCGGAAGCACCACCACCACCACTCGGTAAGTTTCTTATAGTAGTATAGTCAGCGTCGTAAACTCTGCACGGGCACTCCGCACGGGCGTACCCTATCATTACTCCAACCCGTATTTTTCTTCGCTTCACCGTACTATTACTCTCAAACGTATTGAAATTTAAAACAAATTCGTGTACCATTACCCTCGCTCACGTTTTTCATAGCCGGATATCATTACTCTAACCCGTATTTTCCTTCGCTTCACCCTACTCCAGCCGACGGTCCGCCCGCGAGGGCCGCGACGGGTCGTTGGGGCGGGAGAGCGGGGGAGGGGCGGGGGATGGGCGGGGGGAGGGCGGCGTGGGGCCACGGCTGGACTCGCGAACGAGAACCGCCGCGAGGCGGAGGGCGAGGCGGAGGGGTTTGAGGTGGGGAGGGGTGGGGAGGGGCGGGGACGGGTGGAGGGAGGACGGGTGGGGTTCGCGGGGCGGGGGGGCGCGCGCGTACGCGCGCGCCCCCTCGCCCGAGCCGTGGGACCGGGCGAGGGGTTTGCTCTTTAGACTGGGTTCTACGGAACAGCCGATGAGGTTTTTGAAACCCCACCCGCGATGGGGGGGAGTAGGTTCTAGGGCTTTGCACATAGAGTGAGGTTTAGGGGAGAGGAGGGGCGAGAGGACGGGTGGGGTGGTCGTCCGCCCGGGGAGTTTTTGGATCTAGGGCTAATACGACGCGGAAAGGGCCGGGTGTCTGTGTAGATCTGCACTGACTATACTACTAACATAGCCTTATATCTAGTACGAACAGGAACATAGCCTTATATCTAGTATGTTATATAGGCCTATATACTGAACAAATAACAACCTATACATTGACATTATGATTTATTTGGTCTCCAAATGAAAAGTATCAAAAGAAATATATTTTGTTTTTTACTGGCCAGTAGTTACTGCGAACTGTGAACAATTGATGAGATACACGTAGCTTGCACTGACAACCATTACTGCTGTTAGTGTGAGTCCTTTTACAGCTAACAAATTGGAAATTTACTGAATTGTGAATATCCTTTCTACTCTATTTTTTACCTTCTTGAACCAAGGTCATTGTCGGGTTGTTATCCTGAAGTTTAGTAAACCTGTCGCTGGAGGGCCAGCAAGCATCCTCAGGGGTGCAATATTCTCTGGGGTGAAATTCCTGGGGAAAAGCCAGGGGAAAGAGGAGCAGAGTCCATATTAGAGGAAGGGCAGAGAATGGTGTCATGCTCTCAGTCTAAACAGATAGAAAATTCTCTATCACAATACAGAATACACAACATATTATTATAAATTATTGTAAGCACTTTTATTTCTTTCATTTCTAGTTTGAAAATCTTATGGATATTCACTGATATGTTGTAGCAATTATTATCGCATGTACGAGTATTTATAGTAAATTATTATACACATCACATCCACTATAATTTCATAGGATTGATAAAACAAATCACTTTTACTGCAATGAATACGCAATCATTGTACCTGAGACATGTATGTGCTCATTAGATGGTATGTTACTTATGCCTTATTCAAGTATAATGTACAATGTACAGTAATTGATGGAACACAAGATGGAAAATATCACGATAATGGAAAATACATTTATCACAGTCATATTAGACTACTGTTTGTGTGTTATATAAACACTCTTTTTCCACGATACAACAAGCACTTGCATCCAAATAGTACTGTATGACTAGAGCAAGTATAAGTGTAAAACTTTTTATCTAAAATGTTCCTTGGATTAGGGACAGTTATAGTTTCTCTAAATTAATCAAAATAGAAATACAAGTGGATCAAGTATTGAACACTTTCATCCATAAAGCTACCGTGTTCCGTGGAAGAACAACTAACCTTGTTTTTCTCTCCAGTGTGGAGAACGTATAACAAGCAGGACCAGTATACCACTCAGTCAGCACTTGGGTTAGGATACTTATTAATAGTGTATGTGGATTGTTTCGATATTAATATAATCAGCTCTCTTGACCTCTAACCCATGGTACAGGCATATGTAGCTGTGATTTCAATAGCATTGTATATTAAATTCAATTCTCACCATCTGATCACGTAGTAAAACTCAAAACAATGATTTGAGTAGCATAATATTCATGTCTGTCAGCAAACTGATAAATTCCATTAGGTCTGGGAGTGCTCAACATCTCTGCACTGTATTAATAGGTGCGTAGTGCTTGAATGGAGATTATCTACCAAATAATAGATTTTAATACTAGTTGATTGGATTTTTGCGATTTATAAGGATTTTCTGACAAATTGTGAACACTTGGTAAGTAAGTTTAGAACTATCTGATCAGAGGCAATAAGCAGGGGCGGATCCAGGGGTGGTGCAAGTGGTGCATCTGCATCACTAGAAATTTCAATTTTTTGCTAATTATTCAAATGTGTGTCAACCTAGCACAAAAATATCTTTTTCATGAGATATAGGAGGTTCAAAAACATGTGACATGTTATCTTTCTTGATCCATGTAAATATTCCAACCATTTTTGCCATTTATCAGTTGGAGTTGAATGAGCTGCATTGTCACATCCTAATCACAAGAAACTTTTCATCTATTTTATTTGTTTCTAGGCCGACCCATTGAATAGATAAAAGAGATAAATATTTTTATTCACTTTGCTTATATAATTATATCATTCATTGAATAAATATATTATAATTTATGTTTTGCTTTAAAACAAAACAATTATAGGCTAGTTACAACTATTCAACCTAACTAAACTGGTCGCAAACTCATGTAACTGAATGAACTGAAGTGGCTCTTAGGCCCTCCTGGACTCACAGATCCCAGGATTTTGCTGCCCGGACCACATTGGGCGGCTTAGAGCGCCCCCCCCCCCAAATCTCCAGCTGGAAGAGAGGCTACTATGCACATGAAAACTGAAGTTTTACCTTAAGAAAAGCCCCAACTATTTATTTTGCACCATCCTCACTTCACCCCTGGATCCGCCACTGATAAGTATATAATATACAGTGTATATACATGTAAATAAATATTGTAATGTTTTGAGCTGTGTTTACATACAAGTGCCGATGTGATACAAATATGGGAAGGGCTTGGAGGTTGGTAGAGGACGACCAAGTGACCTTCTACACATTACATAAAGAGTGAACAGTTAGTTAGTGCTCTTGTAATTATATATCTTGACGTAGGCCGATGCTGAGACTCATCTAAGAGTCCAGGGTCGACGAAAGTCTGTAGAGTTTATACTCCAAAGGAGTGTAGAAAGGAGTTCTAATAATCTAGGAACTTAGGCTTGACGCTAGATTCATATAGAATCTGGGATCGACTTAACCCGTAGATGTACACTCACAAGGAGTGTATAGAGATATGCTTATACGGGGATGGGGATGGACTCGAGCCGTATGGATCTAAAGGGATCCGCCGGTGGAGTTACCCGCCTACAAGAGTAAGCCTCTAGGTTTGAGTTAGGAGATGTTGCTTTATTAGAGCGCAATCAACAACTGATCTAATACAGAAAATGTGCTGTCTTTTATACTAAATATACTTCCGGTAAAAGGTACGATAAGGTATCAGGCTAGGCCGATAAGGTATCGGGCCAGAACTGATGCAGCAACATGGATGGTTCCGCCCGACGTCGGCCACCACAAAATATGCTTACAATAGCCTGAAATGAATAGTATATAAATATGGCCATGTTTGGAGACATCGGCCCAGAAAAGTGTACAGTAAAAGACTTAGTACGCGTAATCAGACAAGAGAAGATAATTGCTTATATAAAAAGGGAAAAACCAAATGTAATTGCAATAGTCTGATTGGTTAAGAATACAATAATAGAAGCACACTATACAGCAGTAGTTGATTATAATAAGGGTAATGTTCATGCATGCGTAATAAGAGTACAAGGGAAGACAATAATAATGCATGAATGAGTAAATATGGATAGTGTCAGTGTGTGGCTAGCCAAAGGAGACTATCACCACCGAGGCTGATTTACCACAGTATCTCTATTATATCTATAAGGTTCTCTATATTGTACACTTTCACCAGATAATCTGTATTGTAAAATATTGCATAAGATAAAACTGATAACGTAATGTAAGTGTACCCACTACACCCTTTATGATCTTTCCAAGGCACAAGGTCATAGATATAATATAAAGACTAGATAGGACACCCTGTGTTAATGCTCCAATGCTCTTTGTCCTACTAAATTATGGAAAATCCCCACAACGTAACGTAATCTCACCATGATACTTGCAGCCTGCAATCATGATTCACACTATATATTATAATGGTGTACTGTAGAATAAACTAGCACCACTTTGGTTTAAATCAAGCCCTGCTGCCATAATATCTGTAACCTGGCAAATTGATGTCTGTATAGCACATTACCACATAACAAGCTATCAGATGGTACCAAACACTACACATTTACACTGTCTAAAAGGGCTAAAAAGTGCTACTGCAAACCTACTATACAATATGCACGTTTCAATGGAGCACTGCACAGTAGTTAGGCTGTTTCCAAAGTCCTTGTGTTTTGACATATTAATGTTCTGCAAATTTATTACCATGAAAACATCTGTCAAGTGAGGCTAATGTTCATTGCCACCTCCCCAAAAGTAATTAATTTCTTCAAATATTTGAAATTATATTTGTGCTAAGTATAAAAATTGGAGCTGCATGCTGTTTGGCCAATAGCTAAACATGTGCTGACCATGTTCCAGTATATCTACAAATGTAGTGCCACAGATAATTGCAAAACAATGTTTATGTTCTCCAGCAATGTAATTATTAGTTTCTCCAACAATTTGATTATAAAAATAATTATAAAACTGGTATTGTAGGTGAATGTTACCCTTGCTAAATGTTGTTGTACATAATTGTTCTACTCAGCTACTGTCGCAGGTTTCCTATATCGCCCACTTTAGATGTTTCATGATGTATGCGAATAGTGCAGTACCTGCTGATAACTGTTTTTATAAGAGAGGTGCTATGGCTAGCACATGAAAGTCGCTGGGGAATGTTATTTGTGGCAGCATAGGAGAGGGTTCTGATGACAGTTTTCTTATGTATTAGCTTACACATTCCTTCAGCTTGCAATATCTGTCTGATAGATTTCTCAGCAACCTGGTAGAGTTCAGTGACAATAGGGTTGGGGTTGCATTACAGCATTGCAGGTGATTTCCAAGTTTTAAAAGTTATTACCTTTGTAGTAGATGTTGATACTGACTCATAATCTTGCTTATCCATGGTTCAAAATTTAGCAAATCCTACATAGTCTCCCAAGACCTAACAAACTTTCTAATAGGTAGAACATATAGACTAATACGTCATGTATGTGTAAAAGCTAAATGCAAAGTGAAACATCACTGGAGTATGGAGTATCTACACACTGTAAGGCTGCCTGCTGTGAGCATGGGCAGTATTATTTTATATCCATGGGCTGATATGGCATGTTCAAATCATGCCACAATATTTTAATATAATGCAGTGTCAATAAACTAAGCTATGTTACTTACTTTAACATGGTCAGCACATGTTTAGCTATTGGCAAAACAGCATGCAGCTCCAATTTTTATACTTAGGACAAATATAATTTCAAATATGTGAACAAATTAATTACTTTTGGGGAGGTGGCAATGAACATTAGCCTCACCTGACAGATTTTTTCATGGTAATAAATTTGCAGAACATTAATATGTCAAAACACAAGGACTTTGGAAACAGTTTTATAATTAAAGCAGCCTAATTACTGTGCAGTGCTCTATTGAAACATGCATGTAGTAGGTTTACATTAGCACTTTTTAGTCGTTTTAGACAGGGTAAATAGGTAGTGTTTAGTACCATTTGATAGCTTGTTATGTGGTAATGTGCTATGCAGACATCAATTTGCCAGGATACAGATATTATGGCAGCAGGGCTTGATTTAAACCAAAGTGGTGCTAGTTTATGCTGCAGTACACAATTATTATATATAGTGTGAATCATGATTGCAGGCTACAAGTATCATGGTGAGATTACGTTACGTCGTGGGGATTTTCCATAATTTAGTAGGACAAAGAGCATTGGAGCATTAACACAGGGTGTCCTATCTAGTGTTTATATTATATCTATGCACAAGGTACACTATTATGATACCATCTACAATGGAACATGCAGAATGTAGCATTAATCAAGCTCACAAAATATGTGGATGGCTCTTATTATTGTAGCAGATGTGGTTGTAGGTATACATAATGATAATTATACATAATTGTAATTATATATATAATTATGTATACCCAGTAGTATGAACCATCCACATATTTTGTGAGCTTGATACATTCTGCATATTCCATTGTAGATGGTATCCTAATAGTGTACACTGTACCTTGGAAAGATCATAAAGGGTGTCATGGGTACATTTACATAACTGTTATCAGCTTTATCTTATGCAATATTTACAATACAGAATATCTGGTGAGAGTGTGCACTGTTAGTGCATAGAGACCCCCTCATATGGCTACAATGAGCATGTCTTACCACAGAGTTATAAAACCTGACCAGTACAAGGAATTCCGAAGGTCTTGGAACATGTACATATACATGTATATGTTTGCAAGAATATAATCGTAAGATTAAGATATTATACATGTATAACTTACACAAAGTATCCATGCTTAATGCATAGCCAAATAATATACAGTATTATATACATGTAGTTTTATGATTTGGTTATTATCAAGCGTAAAATTCAAAGCATATGCCTATAACAAATGTAAGTACATGTAGTTCTCAAATATTGCACACTAAGGAAATACAATGTAACTTTACAAGAAAGTTTCTGAAGAACCATTGATTAGCACAATTAAATATGGTGGTCTATGAAAGTAGTAGGTGCCACTAGCTTATATTCATTCTAGTACATTTATTTTCATAATAATGTGGTACATTTATGTTTACTGTAGTACATTATTAAAATTTATTGTAGTAAATGATTGTATTCATATTTCAAAATTTTTGAGAAAAATAGAGTGATTAACAATAATCTAAAATAACATTTTTATCAAACGCATTACAATTAATAGACATTACAAGCGCACCATATCAATATATTATAATGTGTCATGGATTCTGATTCCAATAAGATGTACCATTGATATACAATGAGCTGTTAAAACAAATTTAATGGTCTGACAGTACTGCTATGTACTAGTACTTATGCACCTATGGCAGTGGAAAACTAGCTTAGTTTAGGCGGGTGTCTAAATTGAGACCTGGCCAGAAAGTTGAACAATAAAATATTTATCTTTGTGTAAAGGTAATCCAGTTATCACTATCACTTGTTACAAGTGGAATCGACATTTGCTACAAGACAGACTATACAATCATGTACTATAAATTATGGTTGATAACAGATTCTGTATTCCAACAAGCATCGCAATATTCGCTTAATTCCTTCTTGAAGGGTCTCTGCTACTATTCCTTCGGTCATCAGAAATATGTTTGTAGAGCAAAACCCCACCTAATATGGCGGCACCAATGCCGAGGATGGCCCCTCCTACTGCTAGTCCAGTAATACACACTTCCCAATTGGCAGCAATCCAAGAGACAATCTGGTGCCTATATGGCCATACAGCACATATGATAGTGGCAGCAACTCTTAAGCAAAAGACCAACCTTGGCGGAAGTAATCGAGAAAGCATCTCAAATATTTGGTCATATATATATTGATGTCTCTCATAAGCAGCTTTAGCTTGCTTGCATATCTTATCCACACTCTCGAGAAGCTTATGCCACTTTTCCTCCGCATCATCTCCCTGGAAATGCTCTCTCAATTCTCCACACATAGTGGCCACTGAGCACATGATTCCCACAACATCAGACACCAACTCTTTTCCATTCTCCACAATAGCCATAGCTAACTTCAGAGTTGCTGCTAGCTCAGATACGTTGCCGAACCGGTCACATATTGGTTTATTGTTAATGCAGATCCCTTCAATACATGATTGGATTGATGGAGAAGTGGGGTTTCTCAGGGATTCTTTCATATATCCATCAATTTCAGGTTTCCAGTCTCTGGCTGCTGTTTCCAGGCATGCGAGTGGCTGACCATTCTCAATATGTACAATCAGTTGCAGGCCCATTGCTTCAGTAATCTATAACATATTATTGTAATGAACTGAGCAAGGCAATCTCTATAACAATATTGACATTATTATTGCATGCATGACTTGCGAACCAATTTGTTCTATGTACATGTATATAATTGATTTCCTGTGCTACTAGCCCTGAGTAACTTGTAATAATTGTTACCTGTAAGGCTGAGAGCCAATGTGCTTTTTGCGTATTAATCAATTGTATATTAAAGTAATAGTTATCATCAATGTCACAATCTTTCACCCGACCTGTAAGGGCTCACTTTTTTATATTAGACTCTTACGTGCATTTTATTATGTTCTAGTCGTCCCTCCCGATGGTACATGTATATCCAATCTGAGGTTTTTTATAGAATTAAAATACTAGTTGCGCATTTATTATAGGCTGATAGCCCATCGGCCCCTCAGAACTCTATGTGGGAGTAAATTTTACATAAAAGACACCACATTCTCCTATCTTAGTTAGTTGCTGCTTGGGGTTCAATAAAGGTACATCTCTCTACTGATACTCATTAGTGATTATTCACACGACACTATCTTAGGAGTCTCCCAGCCTAGTACCCTGTGGAACTGAGAGACCCGAGCAACCAAGGTACTAGGTAGGAGAGACAATTAGACAGATTTGGAGCAAGTACAAGGTCTATCCCAGGACTTCATTGCTAGTTCAGTGCACTGTATCGTTCAGGGTCGTGTGCTACCCACAGCCGAACTTTACAATATCATACATACGCTGTACATGTATATGTACATATTGCAAAACATGATAATGGATACCAATAGACTATTTAGTGCTACAGCTCTGTTGAAAAAGGGGAAAATCTTTGTGCCACTGCCACCAAGCAGTTTACATAAATAATGTAAACAAACTTCAAGTACACATGTACTTTAATTTAATATAAAATAAAATATTTGTATCAGACTGTATTTAAGAGAAGACTGATGCTGCCTCCTAGCAGAGCAGCACTTTTACAGTAGCATCCCAGTAGGGGTGAAAAGACAACATTAGGACCAGGTTGGCAGAAGTAGAAATATCAAAGCACACTTTACTTTTTGGGTAAAATTGGAGAATCCGGCCAGAACAGTTAAATAGTACATGTATATAGAAAAAGACATACAAGTGGTTACATTGGGATAAGATTAGTCACTGAGGTTAGCAAAGTCACACACAATTGATTATATACATGTACATGTAGATTATCAAGCAGCAAGCACCCTTAATAATTCTGTTTATGTTGGCTTACTGAACAGCACAGTTACAGTAAGGAAAGAGATAATGATAAATACGCAGTACCAAACTGCTTCACGATGGCTCTCCGACCTCCCCTTAGCCACCACCTACGCCACCTCAGGGGGGTCACTTTCCTGAAAAAGTTGAGGCGGCCAAAATTGGACTGGCTAACAGTAGCGGTGTGGGGAGGGTGTGTGCGGGATGGGGGCAGAAGGAGGGTGGGGCACCTCCCACAAGAAAGTTTTTGAAAATTTACACAAAAACAGCCATTTTGATGCATATTTGAGCTATATGTGATGATACAAAAGTACAAAATGTTGCATAGTAATCTGCAAATAGTAAACTTCAAATTAGTATACTGCAAAATAGTGCTTCTCTGTTTGGCTTGGCCATGATGTACCATTGTAGTCCTTTACATCATTACATGACTTAGGCCCAAAACTGTGCACACATTAATAAGAGGGGAAATAGTGCAAATTTATTTGATGGATAGAGATGGAGAGTGGTATTCTAGGGTTCGCAAACCCTGAAGAACAGTGTTCGAAGTGGAACAAATGAGGTGGGTGGGCACACTGTGCATGCAATCTTAGGGCATTTTCTATTGTTGAATACAGAATTACCGATGCAGTGATCCTATCTTACAGCTGAGATTTGTATTGTCATTGTATAGCTAACAAATTGAGAGAATTACTATAATGAAAAAAATTGTCCCTCAGTGGGATTCGAACTCGTGTCCCTATGCATGGAGACCAAGCGCTCTACTAACTACGCTATCATATCAGCAGTGGCTTCACGCGAAAATTAGCCATAAATATAATGATACACATAATAGCATCATTTTCATCAGAGTATGTTTATATCATGTGAGGCACGGTAACTATGCCTTCCGATAATAGCTTGATTTTTTTCTTCTTTTAACAAAAAGTTCAGGCGGCTAGGGCCGCCTGAGCCGCCTAGATAGTTACGGCCATGCACCTACGCGTTGGCAGGGTTGGGAATCGCCAATAGCATTCGATATTCGATGGTGATTTTCTTTGGTCTATTCACCATCGATTCCACCTAATCTTTGGTTTCCAACAAAGCCATCGAAATGCATGTATTCGTTGGTTTTATAGGGTTACAGCTGCATTCGATTGTCACTAAGCTGCTAATTAATCTGCTAGTGTTTAGTACAGGAAATAAATGAAAAGCCTTGTAGCTTAGTTCTTATCTTTTTAACAAAAAAAATGATGATGAGCTGTTTTATTTAATAACAAAATAATAGTTTCTATTTGCAAGCTAAAATAAAATGTGAGTGGCTAGCACCAAATAAGAAATAATAGCCTGGAATTTCTGGCTAAGATTTGCAGTGCATATAAATATTTGAATGCTAAAAAGAAACATAAAGGTAGAGGAGATAACTCTAAACTATGAGAAAATGCAAATAAAACTGGTAATATTAGGCACAGTTGTTATAACATTTTAAAGTAATAGACAAAATTAGTAAAGACAATAAATTTCTCTATTTTTACAAAAATTATACCCATATACTGTACATGTGCATTTTCTAAAATCATCATCGATTGTAAAATCGATTGAAGTACAATCATTGATTTGGTAAAGTAACAATCGAATGCTTGTATTCTTTGGTTTAGTCAGCATAATCGAAAATCGGAAATCGAATGCAAAAGTAGATCAAAGTTCCCAACCCTGCGCGTTGGCTACCAGAGCACAACACGGTTGGATAATAATAATTGAATAATGTGAGCACAGACACAGCGAGATTTCCACTCCGCACAAATACGTTTGTACAACTGACCGCAGTCCACTCGCTGCTGTCCCAATCAACGCGCATGCTTCTCGATCACCACGTGACCATTCGAAGACCTCACATCTCCCCCAGCTTCTCAAGAAGCTCACCACACGACGCTAGCTACTGGTTAAGTAACATAATCGTCCAAATGCGCAGGACGCCGTCGCGCCCGCTGCGAACGCCTTACATGAACAGGCGCCACTTCGGCCTCCTGAACAGGGGATTCAACGATGTCCTCCTGCTGTGCCACCTCGACACTGTCACCTGCTCTGTGAGGCGACGCTGGCCTAGCGACTGGATCATGAGAAATATTGTCTGCTTCTGTAGCATCCTGATATGCTGCCTGCGGCATGAGGTCACTGGAATGATCCCGGTCAGATACAGCCCAGTCATCTGTGACTGTGCACTGGTTGTCGGCCATTGATCCCAGATCATGGCCCCGTCAACGCTTTCTGATGTCTCGCACATGCCGTGGCATGCCGTTTACACACACCGTATGCCGTGACACGACACTCGTGACTTCACCGAGTGCCCACTGTTTAGTGCACGAGGGTGGGTTAGGCTTGACCCACACCTCATCTCCAATAAAAAAACTGCATTCAGTGTCTTCATCAGACTTCTGTATGCTGACATCAAAAGGTACTCGCCAGCGGTACCTGAAGAGCACACGGGAAGGAACAGAGCCGGCTTCCGTCTCCTTTCGAGGCGTTACGTTATACCAAAAAGTAGCCTCCTCGGGTGAAATCTTACCCCGCTCCGCAATCCTCTTGATTGTCCTGTGGTTTCTTTCCACGATTCCATTGCCACTTGGGGCGTACGCGGCTCGGAATCGCAGGGAAATACCCCACTCGTCAGCGAACTGTTCTACAGCCGCTGACCGGAACGCAGTCGAGTTGTCCACCAACAACTCATCCCACGGCTCGCGCTCAATTACTACATTTCGCAATTGAGCAACAATCTGCGTTGCCGACTCATTCGGCAACTGTTTCCAGATAGCAAAACGCGACGGACCACAGTCCACCATAGAGAGAAACACCTGGTGTCCATAGTGGGTTATGTCAGCTGCAACCCGACACCAATTGTTCTCTACAGCTAGGTTTCCACGAGGCACCATGCTCTCGCTTCGCATAGCCGGGTCGATGCACTGACAAGCCTCACAGCTCATCAGCTCCCGACGCACTTGCTCGCGAGACAGGTCGCCACGAATCTGTCGGGCAAGATACAGGGTCCTATCAACACCCAAGTGATGCGGCAGGTGTGCAGCCCAAACTGCATCCTTGGGGTCTTGCCCAGTGAGTATAACAGCAGCTACCTCTGCCGATGAACCGCTCGGTTCACGATGTTCTAGCCAGCGCTTCGGTACCCCGGTCATGAGATCAGCTTTATTTTCTACCGTAGGTACAAATCGCACCGACACATTCAGGCCGTACTCGGCGATTGTCTCACGAACCACCACCAATCGACGTTTAACCAACATCTCAGCGGCACCTTTAGTGCGCACCCGGCTGCGCTTGTCAATAGCATTTGCTATCCAATTGACAACAGTCATTGAATCAACAGCTAAGGTGAAGACCTTAAATCCCCACACGATAGCCAAATTGATCCCTCTAGCCACAGCTTCTAGCTCAGCAACATTGATATGCATGCAATCAGACTCCTTTCGGAGCCATGACGCATCCTCCACAATGTTGCCATCGACCTCCAGGGCCACACCCATGGCAAGAGAACTAGCATCTGTCCACACTGTGACAGAACCACCGGGGTTCACCATCCAGGAGCCTTTGACAGGGTCCTCCCGTCTAGCCCGGGCTAGCAGTTCTACTGCTAGGGTGCGAACATCAGGCTCAACCTGCTCGTCCCAAGGACCACTGCACCCCAGGCGCTTCAAAAAACTACAGTGGGGACGTAGCCACCCAGCAACCGGGTAATGTCCCACCAGTCGGCCACACAAGGAAAACAGCTCCCTTTTGGTTAATTTGCCCGGGTCAAGACTCACCTCGGTGAGAGCTGTTCCTCTCGCCATCTCCAGACATCCACTAGAACCCCGTCGCAGAGCGACTCCCGACAGACGGCCCCCATCAAGGCTCTCTGGCTCCTTTGTCACAAGGCCATACATCTTCAGGTGCGATCGCACCTTTTCAACACTGACCACAGATTCCTGAACCACTATATCATCAATATAGTGATCAGTTCCACGGCGAACAGATTCCTCCAACGAGAGAACCTTACTAAGGATCGATGTCATGATCCTCGGTGCACAGGACAGGCCAAAACCTAGCCTGGTCAGGGCATAATTCACACCCTTATACCTAACTACCTGATACTTCCAGAGATCCTCAGCGACATGTATCTGCAGGTATGCTGACTTTAGATCAACGACTTTGAGCTCCCCTTGCAGCTGTCGCCATTTCCTCAGTTTGTCCCCACAAACAGCAACCATGTCATCGCCCGTATGACACTCAACATAGTTATTCAGTTCACGGTAATCCATGACTGGACGAACCTTGTCCTTTGTTGGTTGAAACACCGCCAGTAATGGAATAATACCTGTGACTGGCCCATCCCACCGTTTCAACCAACCCTTCGAGATCCAGCTCTCGAGTTCAGCGCAATAACGCTCACGCAAATGTGGCGCCTGAGCGCACTTGTACTCAGAGACACGTGACTGAAGCTTCTTGTGAGATTCTCCAGACCACCGCCAGCTGACCGTCCATTGACCATTTGCAAAGGTGGCATAGAAGTCGGGGTCCTCAACCCTCAGAGACTTATTAGTGTCGCCACAACGTCTGCCGGCTGCTCCACAAGCCAATGACGTATGGTCACTCCGCTGATCAGGAATCCTGCAGCAAGTACCCGAGGGAGACTTTCCCCAGCGAACCGAGTACTTCGAGTCAGAGCCTCTCTGCACAGTGACTCCACCCATGTGATCAATCACATCTCCGCCGAGTAAGCAATCAACTCCCAGATTGCCCAACTCATTCATCACTGGCGCAGAGACATCAAAACAGTGCCCGTGCAAGCCAATGATGACCCGACAACAACCCCTCACGTTAGAGGCCTTGCCATCAGCCGTTAACAAAGGCCGACTCTGCCTTAGGGCCTTTCCCACCACCACCCGCGGACTGACTAGAGTCCGCTCGCTTCCAGTGTCAACCAGACACGAGAAACAACGACCGTTCAGAACGGCCTGAATGACTGGCATTCGACTATTAGTTGTAGCCTTACCAGTGGCCCCCGACAGCGCCAGGCTATCTCGCGGTACGCATGCACTGCTCAGCACTTCACTCGTTGTTGAGGAGCGAGGTGCTCGGCGATTAACGCCTAGTTGCTGGTGTCCATGGCGGAAGATGCGGCGCCCCGAGTTGCACCCTTCCCGTGAAAACCCGACTGGCTATCCTCCAGCCCTGCAGCCGCTGCAGGCGGCTTCGGTGCAGGACACTCCTGCACCCAGTGATCGGTGCTGCCACACCGAAAACACCCTGCCCTCTTGCCAGAAGAGCGCTTCGAAGGCTGCTTACCGGAGAAGGCCCGCCTACTCACGGTACACTCCTTTACCCGGTGTGGACCTCCACAGCGGAAGCAACTAGCAGTGCTCCCCGTCTGCTTACCCGAAGCAGTAGCAGCGGCAGTGACAGACGGCTGTGCTGATCCAGCACGCCCTCCCACTGCCCTCCTCGATGCGAGCTTCCCTCGCACCCGGGACAACAGCGCCCCAAAGTCGACGGTGTACGCACCTTCGTGCGTCACCGCCCACTCATAGACTGAGGCTGGGAGCCCCTCTATGAACTTAATCCGAAAACTAAGGTCTGTAGAGGACAGCCCCAGTCTACCAGCGTACCTCTCCAGCCTGTCGAGGTACACGTCAACCGACTCTCCCTCCTGGAGTTGGAGGTTGACAAACTGACGCCAAACCTCCTGCCGAGGCATGGCATACTCCGCTGTTAACACAGCCTTCACGACGTCCCAATTAGACGCCTCGTGTACCATCATCCGTCCGTACACTCGAGCAGCATTGCCCCCCAGCATGTATGCTAGCAGGTCGGTTGGAGACACTCTCTCCAACCCACAGTACCTCTCGTACTCATGCAGCAACGCTGCCACGTCTACTGACCCATCGCCAGTAAACTGAGACACTTGTCTCCTGATTCGGTCCAAAATCGGACCACGTGCCTGATTAAGCACACTGGCAAGCGTGCCAGCATCCACCAACAGAGTGGTGGGTTCCCTCTCTGGCTGGCTTGACGACTCACCAGAAGCCTCATCTTTTAAGCCAGGCTTACTCATTATTAACAACGAAAACAAAACAAAATGCAATAACGTAATTAAATAAGTGGAGAAAAACAATTAATTAAATAAGAAAAAGAGCCGAAATAGCTTGTTGGCTTACTGAACAGCACAGTTACAGTAAGGAAAGAGATAATGATAAATACGCAGTACCAAACTGCTTCACGATGGCTCTCCGACCTCCCCTTAGCCACCACCTACGCCACCTACGCGTTGGCTACCAGAGCACAACACGGTTGGATAATAATAATTGAATAATGTGAGCACAGACACAGCGAGACTTCCACTCCGCACAAATACGTTTGTGCAACTGACCGCAGTCCACTCGCTGCTGTCCCAATCAACGCGCATGCGTCTCGATCACCACGTGACCATTCGAAGACCTCACAGTTTAGAATAATTATCCACAATAATAATTATCAGTATATCCACAACAATGGTACCAGCCACATAGTCTATTGTTGTAACTCAACACTTTTAGATAGGATTGCTTACCTTAGTCTATACAGCTGAGGATTCACACAATTTATAACACACTGCAATGAAAGGACGGGGATTCCCTGAAGCAGATCATTTATTTTAGGGGAATTTTTATTCTTTAGAATCAATATTGAACGGAATCTCTAGTTCAGGCTCCATCACCTATAGCCTGGGCTGTGGGCACTAGGCCAGTGCTACTAGTCTAAACCAATCAGTTAAGTGCATTTTGGTTCAGTGTAGCAGTGACAGTAAACCGTACTCACTGACTGGTTTAGATCAGTAAGATTGATTTACAGCCTCCAGGCTACATTATGTATCAAAATGTAATTGATGTGTTTGTTGATGGTGTTGCTATTATACTTATAGTATTGGGATTTTGCCTGTGTGAGGGGGTAGCGCCATGGGCACTCATAAGCTGTTGTTTATAATTAGAAGTTATCCTCTCTCAATTCCACTTCAAAAAGAAGTGGAAGATAAATTGGGCGATGACAACTTCTAATTATGATCAATAGCTGATTAGTGCCCATGGATACATGACTGTGTAGATCTTGCTACTGGGTTTTCTGTGGATGACTACTGCAGACTACTCTACCTTGCTACAGGGGCCTATGTCACATAAGTCATGTGAGTGCGGCTACTTGTGAAGACCAGAGGACCTATGGTAGCGAGCACTTGTGAAGACCAGAGGACCTATGGTAGCAAGCACTTGTGAAGACCAGAGGACCTATGGTAGCAGGCACTTGTGAAGACCAGAGGACCTATGGTAGCAAGCACTTGTGTGGCACAAGTCTAGTGTCTCTCAGAACTGGTAGAGGTAAGAGGTAAGTATAAGTCCAACACTGCTCTAGGTGCATAGGTGTGTGTGTAGTACTGTATTGCAAAGAAGAATGGCAATGTACCATTTACATGTGTACACCAAGTACTCCATCCATCCATCCATCCATCTATCTATTTCACCACCATCTATGTTTCATTTTGAACTTTACATGTTATTCTGACTAAAATGGGTGATTCGGAGGAGAGAAGTTTGGGTTCTCAGTACATCACAGATGGTTTTTCATATTTTGCTTGTGTAGTAGGGATTTCCACTGATAATTTTCTATGGTTCCTACTTCCTTCTCAAGTTACTTCCAATGTGATTGAATCAAGAGCGGACAATCTCACATTAAAATGAAGCAAAGACTAAAGAGTTGAATGAGGACAAAAAGGGCTAGTAACGTAAACAATGTTTCTAGCCATTGGCAGAAGATTTGTACTTGTCTTAGCTTGTTTTGTACCAAGTTCCTTGTGTAGTGTTGTAGGTTCTATAACCAGGGGCGTAACTTTTGAAAAATTTTTGGGGTGGCTAGAGGTCGGGTGTTTATGCAGGCCAGCGGCCTGCCCGAGCGCGAGGGCGGGGTGGGTGCGGGAGGGGCGCAGCGCCCTCCCGCAAGGGGGGTCCAGGGGTCTCCCCCGGAAAAAAATTGGAAAATTACTACCTAGATATGCAATTTCGGGACGTTTAAGGTGTAAAATTACTGCTCAAAATAATTGGGTATTAGATATGTATAGTCAAGTAAATCAAAGTAGAACAAGACAGTTGAAATTTTTCATGGTGTGATACATTAAACTGAGCTTTTCATAAACAGATATAGAATAAGTTTGAGCGCCGAAAAAATATAGGCTAAATTGGTTCTCTAAGTAATTATTCCTCACTACTAAAGCTTCACTAGAAATTAGACCTATATTATCTCAACTAGGCCACCTTAAGCACACTAGATATGACATTACTAGTACTGGCTAGTCTACTTAAACTACTGACCAGGATACTATCATGGCACAAAATAAAACTACAGAAACAAAAAAATAATAAACGGATAAGTCTGCCAACACTAGCACCAAAAGATTTTGCATTTTCATTCTTCAGAAAAAATATTTTTTCCTACACTGACAAGAATAAGAACAGAATCAATTAATTAAATAATACAAAATATATTATTATTATAATTTATAATAATAATAATAATAATAATAAATTATAATAATAATATATTTTGTATTATTTAATTAATTGATTCTGTTCTTATAATTAATAAATTGATATTTATATAATAATAATTATTATTATTATTATTATAATATATAAATATCAATTTATTAATTATTATTATATTTTATGAATGTCTATTTTTAATAACATCAAAACCCCACTCATGTAGCTACCAAATCTAGCAATAAGCTTTGCTCACATACATACTAACAATCTACTTGGAAGCCTATACAATGTTCATCTTTTTATTGGAGGATGGAGGTTGTAAAGAAGCAGTTATAACTTAAAAAGTAGCAACAAGTTATTTGGTCTGTACGGAAAATTCCAAGTTATGTAGCTTGAGATTAAGGTAATTCATGGAGCCGGTTTGGCTTTATATTCAATATTCTACATATTATGCAACTGCAATTATAAGTAGCTACAAACCTTGGGCTAACTACCCTGATTGTAATTAATGATTGGCTATTTCTAGTAATCCAATAATTTGATTGGTTTGTGGGAAAGTAGCGTGTCGCATAAACTATATTCTATACTACATCCTTAGAAATCCGTAGTAAGGAAAACTTTACCGCGGTCATAGGAGAAGATAACTCTATGGCCGCCGTAGAATTGATACCCCTGAATTCAAAAACACCATTTTTGGCCCACTTTATTTTGAAATTTAGGGGCGGCCATGCCGCTCTGCCGCCCCTAAAGTTACGGCCCTGATAACTATAACTGTATACAGCAAAACTTCTAGACTATAAAGCATTGAACATTGAACAATGCCATAATAGGTTATAAAATATTTGAGTTGCTATAAGCAGTAACACTGGCAGTACATCAAGACAAATCATGACATTGGGTAGTATCTCAGTATGTGATACTGTGGTGAAACAGCCTCCCTGGGCTAGCCACACTGACATTAACATTGTTACACTGAAATTGCATACTTATCCATATTACCTGGGAGATACACTGAACTGGTAGTATTACGCAATTCTCGCTGTCTCTGGCAGCTTGAGAACTTTGGTTCAGTGTATTTCACACCTTTTAAATACGTTTTGCTGTAAATATACAGTATTGCTAAGGTGTGCTCCCAGGCATAGCTCTGAGGTGCACTGATGAGGTGTTAAACACCGAAACAGTACACTGTATGCAGATTGGGTATTATCCATATTATCCATTCATGCATGTTGTCTTACCTTACACAATTATCATACATGCATACTACATTATATCTTAATCAACCGCTATCGTGTGCTTTACTAATATTACCTGTCAATCAGACTATTGGAATTACAACTTGGTTTTTCCCACGTATTGTTCGCAATTATCTTCTCTTGTCTGATTATATTAAATAGAGTCTTTTACCATGTACTTTTAAGGCCGATATCTTGGAATAGGCTCATACTTGTATACTTTATGTTTCGGACTATTGTAAGCACTTTTTGTGCCAAGGCCGACCCTTTTTGTGGCCGACGTCGGGCGGAACCATCCATGTTGTTGCATCAGTTCCGACCCGATACCTTATCGGCCTCTTTTTGCCAGAAGTAGATCTAGTATATAAGACCGCACATTTTCTGTATGAAATCAGTTGTTGATTGCGCTCTAATAAAGCAACATCTCCTAACTCAAACCTATAGAGGCTTACTCTTGTAGGAGGGTAACTCCACCGGCGGATCCATAGATCCATACGGCTCGAGTTCATCCCCATCCTCGTTTAAGCATATCTCTACACCACTGCTACGACTTAGGTCGATCCCGGATTCTATATGAATCTAGCGTCGGGCTTAAGATCCTAGAATACCAGATCTTTCATTGCACTCCTCTGGAGTATAAAGTCTACAAGACCTATGTCGGTCCTGAGCTCTTCAATGAGTCTCGGCATCGGCCTACGTCAGGTATACAATAATAAGAGCACCAAATAACTGTTCACTCTTTTATGTAATGAGCAGATGGTTACTTGGTCGGCCTCTACCACCTTCCAAGCCCTTCCCATACCAGTGTCCTATTGGCACTCGTATGTAACTATACTCAAAACATTACAATACAATGGGTTCTGCTTATACTCTATAATAAAATTGAACTGATAGTGAGTTAGATGTGTAAACAACAATAAAGAGATATGTGATAGCATGTGCAATATTAAAAGGCAGAACATACTAAATGTCAAGGTACACAATCTGTTACACGTAGTTTCAGTTTCATTTTAGCTTGCATATGCCTGGCTGGCTACCTATCATCAGGTGATCAGTGGGTTAGAACAACTGTAGGCAGTACAACACGAGCCACCTGTGCATCTGCAGTCAATCTGGTTTATTCAACGTTTACTCAACTGAAGTAAGTAAATTTCTGAATATTTGCA
Source organism: Bugulina stolonifera (assembly GCA_935421135.1). Taxonomy (NCBI): domain Eukaryota; kingdom Metazoa; phylum Bryozoa; class Gymnolaemata; order Cheilostomatida; family Bugulidae; genus Bugulina; species Bugulina stolonifera. Next base: position 12,100,634 of record OW285188.1, on the reverse strand, counting down.
CATGCATATCCTATTACATTAATACATACGCACACATTAGTATATACATGTATAAAATGCTTAGTATCTTAGTGCTATACATGTACATGTATGTACATAAGTAAATACTTTTATAATACCTCAAAAGTTATTCCCAGCCTTATATGATGTCTGAAAAATGAGGTCATGGGCTACGCAAAGAAAATGGAGAAGGCAACTGCTTCTGTCTCGTCCTTCGTGGCCTGATGTCATATGTAATCTTTTAATCTGTTGCTATTAATATAGCCTACCTAGTTGCTAAAGGAAGTGAAGCTACATAATATTATGTATTCCGGTCAATCTGTGAGGAAGAAGAACCTCCCATGAGTGTGAAATTTATGGGAATTATTTAGAGCTTTTGTACAGTGTACAATGTGACCTAATAAGTAAGCGTATGCGTACATTGACTTCTCATGTGCCACCTACCAGTACCATATTTTTGACACAATCTAAGTACCTACTGATTTTACTACACACTTATATTTTCAGGGAATGGATTTATGTTTTACTGAGACCGCTGATACTCTGGAATGTCTGAAACAATCTTCTCGTTCTTGGGCGGGAGATATTGAAAGTCTTGCTGGCCAACTGATAAGAAATCCTGGTAAATTGAATGCTCTTGGAGACTCCATTACTATGAATGGGAAACCACTAAAGGATTATCTGGGTAAATCAGGACTTGATGACGTCATTGAAGTTCTAAAGATGGTTGCTGCAATGGGATCAGATCTCCTAGAACTGCTGGAAGATGCCATGAATATTCTGTGCCTCCTAGCTCTCATGTGTCAGGATCTATATCGTTTCTTCAAAGAGCAAGGCGATGAAAAGAGATGGAGAGACCTGATGGCTACAAAAAACATGCTGAAAGAAAAGATTGAATCGACATACAGCAAGCACAAGCAAATATATGATTGGCTATATGAGCGACTGAAGAAATTGGTACCAAGTGGTATACAATTTTGTGTTTCTGTAGCAGCGACGATAGTATCGTGCGTTTGGCCATACCACAAAGAGATTGCTGTGTGGATTGCATGCAATTGGAAAGTTGTTGCTGTTGGGGGGCTGGTAGCAGTTGCTGTGGCTGGTATTGCGGCTCTTGGGGCAATTGCATATAGCAGAAGCAGAAATCGTAACCAGGAGAGAAGAGAATAAAGACAAAAGTAATATTTGTATTGCGTTGGACTACGTAGAACACTGCCATGTTACTGTATGGCTGGCATGATACTACTTCATGTAAATTTAGTGGTTATAAGTACCAAATCTAAAACAAACATAAATATTCTGTTTAGATATCAACCATTCTGTTTATAAATACATGTAATTGTTATTATTCTTTATGCATGAAGAATTCTACTTTTTGAGTTGCTGTCACTTTTATCGAAATATAATGTTCTGTAGTTTGAGCAGAGAGTATTGGCTTTCAAACCAATAAATAATGTTGAAGCTAACAACTAAAACTAGAATTGCAAATGTCAATGATTCTCCATTATGTGCGAAAGCTGCCCTATCTCAGTACACTGAGGTCACCTGTATGAGAGTATTGGCTTTCAAACCAATAAATGTTGAAGCTAACAACTAAAACTAGAATTGAAAATGTCAATGATTTTCCGTTATGTGCGAAAGCTGCCCAATCTCAGTACACTGAGGTCACCTGTATTTACATGTGCAGTAATATACCTGCAATAAACATAGTACACCTGTATGCTGCTCTTGCCTCTTGTGAGGTGAAGCAGTAAAATAGTTTATGAAAAATTTTAAATAAAAAACCAGGCTAAAATAAACTTCCCTGTATTGTGTAACAAATACTGATAGTGTAGTGATATATTGTAATGTTTTTGAGTGCTATTGCATACGAGAGCCGAGGGCTACAAGTATGTGAAGGGCTTGGAAGGTGGTAGAGGCCGACCAAGTGTACCTTCTGCTCATTACATAAAAGAGTGAACAGTTATGGGTGCTCTTTATAGTGTAGATTGTAGATTATATCAGACGTAGGCCGATGCCGAGACTCATTGGAGCTCAGGACCGACGTAGGTCATGCAGGGTTTATACTCCAAGGGAGTGTAGAGAAAGAGTATCTAACCTTAAGAGCCTAAGTCCGACGCTAGGTTCATTAGAACCCGGGATCGGCCAAAGCCTAAGGGGTGGATAGAGATGTGCTTAGCCTAGGATGAGGTGAGCTCGAACCGTACTGAATCCAAAGGATTCTCAGGGGGAGCTACCCGCCTAAAGTTGAGTTAGGAGATGTTGCTTTATTCAAGCGCAATCAACAACTGAATTACAACACAAAATGCACTGCCTTATATACATAACAAACTTCCGGTAAAAATGTACGGCATGGTGTCGTCCAGCCGACATGGGGTCGGCTCCGGAACTGATGCAACAATATGTCTGGTTCCGCCCGACTCGGCCACATAAAAGGTCGGCCTTTGCACAAAATGTGCTTACAATAAGGAGAAACATGTCGTATATAATTATGAGCTAAATCTATAAGGTCGGCCACGAAGTTACTATGTAAAGTGGCAAAAAAACTAATAATGCACAATCAAGCAAGTACAGACAATTACTAAATAGGTATATAAGTGTGGGAAAAACCAAGTTGCAATAGAACGTAATTCCAAGGTTTGATTGCTAGTACAGATATATATAAGACACCCAGTATATAAGATAATAATGAATGCATAGATGAATATGGTTAACAATGCATGGATAGGATAATGTGATTAAATGTCAGCATTAAAATAAGTCAAAAATTAGGAGTTGTCTTTCCTTACTCCAGGTACAGTTTATGCTGGAAGAAACCTGTCATAGGCCACCAAACGGGACGTAGAAGAAAATCTGGGGGTGACAAAATTAATCGGAGGGCATATTTGAAAACGGGATAAAAAATAACTTCTAGGGGGGATATTTCTGCACATTTTTGTTCCATAGAATGCATTTTATAGCAGCATTTGTCCAGAAGGTACCACTGGGTACCTTGTAATTGCTTTTTAATTGACCATGAATGTGTTCACTATACCACATAGCTCACATTACCAGATTGTCACACTTCAAGTTGGCAGCATTATCATGATTATTCATCAGTAGATACTGCTACTATGATTGGATAAACAACATTTTGCTTAGTTCAAGCAGCCAATGGAATGCAACCATTAGGGTATTGGAATGTTGTTATAATTCAAAGTTTTGTTATTGCACAATACTGTCTGTCTCTGTGCTTTTGTGGCTTAGTGTCATAGCAATTCACACAGCATGATGTGGTTTAATTCATCCAGTGTTCTTGGTATGACTGTGTTAGTCGACAATAAAGTTAGTCAGCTCTTGAGCATCCAAACAACATAGGGTAGTACTGTACATGTAGGTTGAATTTTAATCAAATTGGTGGTACAGACTTGGATATTCATGACTAACCTAGCAAACCTCATATATAAAATACAGTGTTCGTATTTTTGCGCTACACAAATTTTGCCAAAATATACTAATTACCACTAGCCAGCAATGATTATTTTCACAACAGTGCTCCATGGTAACCATGCCTAAATTTGCTTGTTCAGCATTTGGATGCATGAATAACAGCCAAAGATTAAGAAAGATGAAAAATGCACTATCCACAAAATTACTAAAGTGTTCTAGATTTCTATCGCAAACCATTCCCATTTCTTCAGTAGGCCATTTTGATTCTCTTTTGACCAAGGTGGTGCCATTACTAATTTGCAAGGCCCATTAGTAAGCTCGTGGAGTAAGATAACCCATTAACGGGAATTTGCGACTGTTCGAGACAGGACGTTTCGAGACAGGACGTTTCGAAACTGGACAGTTCAACATCAGAAAGTTCGAAACCCCTAACCCCAACATTTCAACTAATTTTTATTTCCAATATAATTTTTTTTATTTAATGAATTATCTGCGAGTTGTGTTCTTCTAAATGTAATCTACACAGTTTCAAATTGTCTGGGTGTGAAACACTCTGTTTCGAACTGTCTTCTTCGAACTATCCCTTTACCCACTAACAGTATGGGCGTAAATTACTACTTCTACCAAAACTGGGTGTCAGTGCTACATACGAACCGACTTTTTGCTCAGTGTTATAGTTTAACATAATGCTACATACATTTACTTCCACTATAAATTAGCTTTGTTGTCATCTACAACTGTATTAGCAACAAGACGGTAATCGTAATTCTACATAATATGTGATATTTGTATTAGTAGTGTATAGTAATGTAATATTAATATATTATTGGAAGCTGCACTTCATGTAATATGTGTATTATATTATGTTACTGTCACAATTTACTGTATTGTGATTCCCAGGAACTTATTGCTCAGTCTTTGAATATTGCGAATACTTTATTTTTTACTGAACTTACTATAATAATTGTTATACTTCTTGTCACATACTTTGAACTATACTGACTATACTGTCTTGTACCTGTGCTTATATACTGGCTGCAAAAAGTTCTAGAAACATCTATGAAAAGTTTGTTTACAATGACCATATATGATATAAAAAGATGTTTCTAGAATATTACACATTATTATGTAATACCACAGACCGACTATAAATAGAAAGATACCTGACCCTCTAATATGGTGTCAGGTCCTACAGGCACATGACCATGACAATTAAAACATTACATGTCGTATTAGGCCTACACAAAAAATACAGTAAGCTGTTTACATGTACAAAGTCCAATTATAGGCCTCCTAGTAACAACTTGTATAACATATACTAAAGTACATACACTATGATAGTATAGGATAAAATACAATATATGAATTTGTGACAGTAAGTAATAAAATGATTAAAATATACAAAATAATGCACATGTGGAGAATAGTTTTCAATGTCCTATTGTATTCTATCTAATGCTACTAAATATTACTGAATATTACTGAACACTAAACACTCTGCCTTCATCATCTACACTAGTTTTTTTAGTTTTTACACCAGGTTGGGACAGCAAATATGGTGCTATGAGTTGAGTATAAAAATATGGAGGTTTGACCTCAATGACTTGATAAACAGTTTGTCTATTCTCTATTGGAATAACATCTGATGCTCCCATCAGTCCTATAGACATAGAGGTAGGTTATTGAGACACCTGTGACCATCATTTGAACCTGTGTTTGATCAAAATAATTGTTTCTCGTCTTGAGTTTTCCATGGCTGTCTAAATAATTGAGGTCAGCAATTGACTTGCTAGGACATTTGATTCCTACCAGTACCCTTCGATGACAGCTGCACTCAATGATGCCATCGGGTGATGCACCTAGATATGGCATTTCCTCATCAATAAATAGGCCATTATGCTTTAGCCAAAATTGTGCACCAAAGTGCTCAGATGCCTCTTTCTCCAAATTTTTTCCCCTGATAATTTGAGGGAGATGGCTTAAATTCGGAGGGTTTCAAAATGATTGGCCATATCTGTATGTGGGTCAGTCTTCAACGTCTCTACTCTGGTGTATATCCTGTAGAAATTAGAGGCAGTGAGTGTACCTGTTCTGGCAGCCTTCCACATAGGGTTGTCATTTTGACCTCTGGTTGCAACTTCTATATCTGATAATTGCTTGCCAGTGAGCTAGAACTTGTCAAAGAATGTGTCACTGCTATGGGATTGAGCTGCAAGTTTAATGACATCAACAGGCTATATGCCTTGCCAATCTTATGTATGATGTCAATGCATATTCAGATAAAGAGAAACCTTTTGCTGTAGGCATTTTATAATTTCTACAAGTCATATATGTTGTCTGAGGCCAGCATGATATCCCTTCTTTATCCAGTATCCATTTTTTAATCGATTAGGATCAACAGCAAACCCTGGGCTTTCTTTATAAATAGCTTCTACTGCTGTTGGATTTTCATGTACTTGCTGGTTATAAAGAACATATTACCCGCGCACTCAGTTCCTCACTTGTACTCCCTCCCCCATGCATTCATGCATTCAAATACTGAGCAAGCAAATTTAGGCATGGTTACTATGGAGCACTGTTGTGAAAATAATCATTGCTGGCTAGTGGTAATTTTGGCAAAAATACGAACACTGAATATCCAAGTCTGTACCACCAATTTGATTAAAATTCAACCTACATGTACAGTACTACCCTATGTTGTTTGGATGTTCAAGAGCTGACTAACTTTATTGTTGACTAACACAGTCATACCAAGAACACTGGATGAGTTAAACCACATCATGCTGTGTGAATGGCTATGACACTAAGCCACAAAAGCACAGAGACAGACAGTTGTGCAATAACAAAACTTTGAATTATAACAACATTCCAATACCCTAATGGTTGCATTCCATTGGCTGCTTGAACTAAGCAAAATGTTGTTTATCCAATCATAGTAGCAGTATCTACTGATGAATAATCATGATAATGCTGCCAACTTGAAGTGTGACAATCTGGTAATGTGAGCTATGTGGTATAGTGAACACATTCATGGTAAATTAAAAAGCAATTACAAGGTACCCAAGTGGTACCTTCTGGACAAATGCTGCTATAAAATGCATTCTATGGAACAAAAATGTGCAGAAATATCCCCCCTAGAAGTTATTTTTTATCCCGTTTTCAAATATGCCCTCCGTTTAATTTTGTCACCCCCAGATTTTCTTCTACGTCCCGTTTGGTGGCCTATGACAGGTTTCTTCCAGCCTAAACTGTACCTGGAGTAAGGAAAGACAACTCCTAATTTTTGACTTAATTGAATGCTGGGAAAACTGTCTATTATAATTGTCAGTGTGGCTGGCCTAGGTGCCATTACCACAGAGGCTGTTTCACCACAATATCATATATCTATCACTCCTAGTCCAATCTAGTGCATACACTGTAGTGTATCACCATCAGTAGTTACACAATACTTGGCACTATCTGTGATAAATAGTTATAACACTGTGTCAGCTGATATCAATCAATTCTATGAGATAATATGCTGGCAGTCTGCTTGTTGGGCATAATATTGGCATATTGCACTATCTTATGTAGCCTTAGATCTTTCTTTGTGGTTGGGGCAATTGAATTGACAGTGTGACACCATATTTAATAGAGAAAACAACTTCTTCATCTGGTATTTTGCTGAAGAACCCAGGCTATGGCCAAAAAGTACAAAGTTACGCCTGCCTCCAGTTTGCCTGTTGGTGTAGAGCAGGGCTGGCCAAATAATTTTTTTGAAGTGGGCCAAATAAAAAGTTGTCATACTTGCAGGGGTGGGACTAGCGCGGTTGAAACGCTATTCGATTGTGCTAATCTCTTCTTTTGCAGCAGCGAACTGCTGTGACACGCTTCTTTCAATTTCTGTCAATTTTTAATAGCGTTTCAACCAATACGCTTTTATTTTCAGCCCAACCTGCTATTAGCTAGTAGCTAGTTACGAGTGCCATTGCGGCTGCAGCCATTTCTGGCCGTCTTAACTGTTACACTTCGTGAAATTGCTAACCAACTCAATTTAATTTCAGGATTACATGGGTGTTTAAAGCTTTTTGACTTCAAAAACATAGTCTACACAAAGAAAAAACATACAAAGAATAGATTATAGTATGTGTAGAGAATACTTTTATATTAGAAGTCTAAAATACTACCGGTTTAACCACAAATATATAATATTTTAGACATTGACAGAAAATCATGGGGAGATAAGTCTAAATTTTACTTTGTACATGTATTACTAGTGCTGGGCGGTTTTGATTTGCATGTGCATTCAGTTTTTTTGCAAGATTTTTCAAAAAACTGAATGAAACCGAAGTTGTCTTCTCACCCTCGGTTTAATTCGGTTTTTTTTATTTATGAAAATAAAACCGAACCGAACCGTAATTATGGCGGGAAAATTAAAATCTTTTTGGAGTTATCATCCCTTGATTCTATACGGAAAAGAGCAGACAACTCCAGTACGAAGTATATCACGCATTTTGGAGTTATCACACTTCTCATTCCAATCATTATAGAGAAGACAACTCGCGCGGCAAACTAGCCAATCCTGACTATAAACTTGAATTTATAGAAGTTCAGCTGTGGTCGGACTTGCAGGAAGCTCACAGATGCTAGTCAGGTTTAGCAATAGAGAAGCATATAATACTGTATGATCAGGTTGCAACATTAATTATATTTACTAAAATATAGATACAAGAATTTATTGTTTTGGTTTACAACTTGTATTTTATTATTTACTAGAAACTAACCCATCTAGCCAAAATATTCACAAAAACTGACAATGCAATCTGTAAAGTAAGTAGTATAGCAATCAGCCACATTGAAATGAAAATACAGGTGATACAGTAATGGTACATAACTAAATATGATGAGTGCAGGAAGTAGGTTACTAGCGACCAGCTAAATAATATATTATCAAAACAGTACTGAACTTAGTTTATCAGCAACCAGCTAAATAACATATCAAAAATTAATCTACAGGTAATAAATAGTGAATATACGATGAATACAGAAAGTAGGTTATCTGCAACCAGCTATAGCATATCTTACAGTGCTACTGTGGCCAGAAGTGGGAGTTGGGAGTGGGAGTTCTCTTTCATGGGATTTTCATCAAGATGGCAAGTCTTCTGATTTAAGAATTCGATGATAAATAACTTCTAGAAACTCGAGCTCTCTTTTTGTACTGTCTGCTGCTGCTGTAGTATTCATTGCTGTCACTGGATCACAACATACATCATTACATCATCATCATCAGCAAGGGCAAGGATATCAACAAGACTCCTTTTACTTGTAGGCCTACCGGGGACTGTAATTAAAGTAGTGTCAAGTTTGGAATCAAGAATATGACCATTTTAAATAGTTAAGCTCTAAGTTTTACCCTCTAAATGAAGTGCAACTTGATTAGCTTGGGCAACTATCTGTGGGTTGAATGCTGCTTAGCAGTTTCAGCATTTTCTAAATGCTCAAATTTGATTGACAGGTGATGGTAAGTGGCTAAACAAATATGATTGCTGTTGAATCATATTTAACTTACTATCTCTGAAGATGATCAAACACATGCTATTCTAGTGCACACATCACTAACTCGGCCTACTAGTAACCGGTTGGCAATGCACTAGCAGCTACAAGAGTATATACATGTAATAGAGACATTGAAGGCAATAAACTATGACTGTATGCCAAGCACAGAGCAGATATTATCCAGAAAATTCTACTGAATAACGACTACACTCAAGATATTATACAATCATGTACCTACATCACTGATATTGTGTGTATAATATTTCTAATGCTAATTCATTGTACAATGAACCTATATTGCCAGAAAGGATGGATGTGTTATTTTTTACAAAGCTTTGCACCTACATGTACATGTGTCATATCATTTTGGTTGTAATATCAATATGCTACAACATGTACATGTACATGTCATGTACATGTAGTAGCATATATTACAACCAAAATTATATGACAAATATGATTGCTGTTGAATCATATTTAACTTACTATCTCGAAGATGATCAAACACATGCTATTCTAGTGCACACATGACTAACTATGCCTACTAGTAACCAACTAACCTGTTGGCAATGCGCCAGCAGCTACAAGAGTACATACTAGAGACATCGAAGGCAATGAACTATGACTGCATGCCATGAGCAGATGTTATCCAGAAAATTCTACTGAATAACGACTACACTCAAGAAATTATACAGTCATTTACCTACATCACTGATATTGTGTGTATAATATTTCTAATGCTAATTCATTGTAGGCCCACAATGAACCTGTATTGCCAGAAAGGATGGGTGTGTTATTTTTACAAAGCTTTGCACCTACATGTACATGTGTCACATCATTTTGGTTGTAATATCAATATGCTACTACATGTACATGTACATGTCATGTTATGTACATGTCATGTTATGTACATGTCATGTTATGTACATGTCATGTTATGTACATGTCATGTTATGTACATGTCATGTACATGTAGTAGCATATATTACAACCAAAATGATATGACAAATATGATTGCTGTTGAATCATATTAACTTACTATCTCGAAGATGATCAAACACATGCTATTCTAGTGCACACATGACTAACTAACTATGCCTACTAGTAACCAACTAACCTGTTGGCAATGCGCCAGCAGCTACAAGAGTACATACTAGAGACATCGAAGGCAATGAACTATGACTGCATGCCATGAGCAGATGTTATCCAGAAAATTCTACTGAATAACGACTACACTCAAATTATACAGTCATTTACCTACATCACTGATATTGTGTGTATAATATTTCTAATGCTAATTCATTGTAGGCCTACAATGAACCTGTATTGCCAGAAAGGATGGGTGTGTTATTTTTACAAAGCTTTGCACCTACATGTACATGTGTCATATCATTTTGGTTGTAATATCAATATGCTACTACATGTACATGTACATGTCATGTACATGTAGTAGCATATATTACAACCAAAATTATATGACAAATATGATTGCTGTTGAATCATATTTAACTTACTATCTCGAAGATGATCAAACACATGCTATTCTAGTGCACACATGACTAACTATGCCTACTAGTAACCAACTAACCTGTTGGCAATGCGCCAGCAGCTACAAGAGTACATACTAGAGACATCGAAGGCAATGAACTATGACTGCATGCCATGAGCAGATGTTATCCAGAAAATTCTACTGAATAACGACTACACTCAAGAAATTATACAGTCATTTACCTACATCACTGATATTGTGTGTATAATATTTCTAATGCTAATTCATTGTAGGCCCACAATGAACCTGTATTGCCAGAAAGGATGGGTGTGTTATTTTTACAAAGCTTTGCACCTACATGTACATGTGTCATATCATTTTGGTTGTAATATCAATATGCTACTACATGTACATGTACATGTCATGTTATGTACATGTCATGTTATGTACATGTCATGTTATGTACATGTCATGTTATGTACATGTCATGTACATGTAGTAGCATATATTACAACCAAAATGATATGACAAATATGATTGCTGTTGAATCATATTAACTTACTATCTCGAAGATGATCAAACACATGCTATTCTAGTGCACACATGACTAACTAACTATGCCTACTAGTAACCAACTAACCTGTTGGCAATGCGCCAGCAGCTACAAGAGTACATAATAGAGACATCGAAGGCAATGAACTATGACTGCATGCCATGAGCAGATGTTATCCAGAAAATTCTACTGAATAACGACTACACTCAAATTATACAGTCATTTACCTACATCACTGATATTGTGTGTATAATATTTCTAATGCTAATTCATTGTAGGCCTACAATGAACCTGTATTGCCAGAAAGGATGGGTGTGTTATTTTTACAAAGCTTTGTACCTACATGTACATATGTCGTATAATTTTGGTTGTAATATGCTACTACTGTACATGTACGTGTACATGGTAGTATATCTGCGAGCTCAGGGCTGAGTAACTACCTCTTTGAGACACAAATAATTAATTTGATTATGGTAAGATAGTGCAACTTTGTTTAGACATACCTAGATCCCTTCTAGCTTCCAGCGCCACCCTTCTTGAGAAACTTGTTCAACGTTTAGGGAGTCTAGGAACATGAATGAATGAGTAATGAACGACAAGCAGATAGAGCATTCCAGTCCATTGCTGTACAAATGAAGAACCACCTATGGTAATGGAACGGGTTCAAAGTTAGTGCAAAGTAGGCCTATAGCACATTCGAAACGTCCCGTTTTGAACTGTCTTTTTTGAACAGTCGAGTCGCAAATTCCTAAGAACCATATTGGAAGCTAAATTATCTAGTAGTAGTAGTAATACAAATTGTGAAGTTTAGTTGCTAAATGAGTACAGAAAAGAAATGGTCACAAGTTGGTCAAAGCAAGAGAAGTCAGCGCATTTACATGTATATTTACCTACCCAGGACGGAGTGGGCCACTTGTTTTTAGAAACAAGTTGGTTAAGTAGTACAAAACTGGTCAGGTTTAATGTATGTCCACAAAAAGGGTAAAGTCAATGCTATCAATTACCCAAGCACGACATGGTAGTACATCTGCGAGCTCAGGGCTGAGTAACTACTCCTTTGAGAAACAAATAATTTGACAGACAGTGCAAGTTTGCTTAGACATACCTTAATACCTAGAACTGTTCTAGCTTCCGGTGCCACCCTTCTTGAGAAACTTGTTCAAAGTTTCTAGTCTGTTACAATAAGAGACAATTCAACAGTTTAGGAGTCTAGAAACATGAATGGATGAGTAATGAATGACAAGCAGGTAGAGCATTCCAGTCCATTTGCTGCACAAACGAAGAACCATCTATGGTAATGGAGCGGGTTCAAAGTTGGTACAAAATAGGCCTATAGCATATTTACTTTCGAAATTATATTGCACTGTGGAATTGAAATGAAAGTATCTGTTCTCTGTTGTAATATAAGAGTTGATCAATTTACTTAGGCCTACTGGATGTGGACAAAAAGTCATGGTCACTAATCATTGAAAGTAAGGACTAGCCTATTTGATATATCAGTTATAAGTCGACTAGACTACTGTTTCCAAAAAACAAATTAGTTGAAGTCAGCAATGTTATGTAACCCCAACTTAGGAACCAAGTGAAATGCTATCTTGGTATTTACATGTAAATAAAAATAGAATATCTTCCATAAAATACATGTACACACTGACCAACTAGGAGCATGAGTCCACAAATGCAATTCAAAAGAAACTATTGCTAGCTGGATGCATGTCACACATGACACATTTTGTGGAAGCTGGACTCATTTATTTGCTACAGTAACAGTGAGCTGTGCCAGCCAATAAATATTAAATAGCCTATTTGTCTTAGCTAAAGCCCAAGCAGTGTTTAAATTTCAAGGAAGTTGTCATCTTTTATGTCCCAAACTTTTTTAGTAAACTTGATTCACAATCACAATGCAATAAAATACCATATCATATATGTAGATAGAAAGTCAGGATCCATTTCATCAATCTAATGAAATTAGGGAGTTCATCTAAAGTTAAATGATAAAAACACAATACATCCTACTATTTAAAACATCCATGCCGTTTGGTACAGGAGTATAGAAAACTTTATACCAAGCCATTTGTGCAGTCATTATTCAGCAACTATTCTGAAACATTTTCCTTAAACATGCTCCATTCATCTTTATATTTTTTGACTAATTTTTACAAATTTTGGTTGGCCACCATGAATATAACTCAAGTGGACATGTGGAAAAAATGTAGTTCGCCAGTAATTGAAAGCATATTTGTATTATTGTTAGTTTTGGGCTGAACATGAACGGATTAATGGCATTTGGAAACTACAATGTAATTAAAGTCCACCATATAAGGCAATGCAAGTTTAGCAATCCAGGTAAACACCAAAATGATAAATGAATCTAAATGAAATATTCGTAACAATAAGCACTGTATTATAACATTGACAACAGAACAGTATTGTACGCAATCGAGGCATCAGCCATGGAGCTCAAGTTGAAATCCATGTTGATGTTTGATTTCCTGAAATGGCAGTCTCGAGTTAAAGACTCTCACTCGAGTTAATTCAAGCAATATTTTTTGGCCTCTTAGAAGGACTCGTAACTTGGACATATAGATATTGAACACATAAAACTTGAATTGTAATTTATTTATGGCTATGATCAAGGACTCTTAACTCAACTCATCATTATGTTGCAATATTCAATAACTCATGCAAATGTAAATATTTGTAACTTGAAGTTTTGATTAGTTACTAAAAAGAATTGACTCGTAACTCGAAGAGTCACAACTAAGGGTTGGCCGTGGCAACTTGGGTTTCCAAAATAAAACTTGCAAACATCTCTGAATGATTTCAGCTATCGTTATTTGTTACTATTGTACAAAATTTTATTTATTTTAATCTAATAACAGTTTAGTTTTCATTGGGCAGCTGTAAATTGCAATGAAAAGAGATAACCACAGTTATAATCACAATTATAGCACATTTTAACAGAGATGTGTGCAAGTTTTATTTTGGAAACTCAAGTTTCCATCGCCAACTCTTAGTTGTGACTCTTCAAGTTACAAGTCAATTCTTTCAGTGACAGTTCAAAACTTTCAAGTTACAAGTTAAATATTTACATGTCCCCAGAAACTCAAGGTTTTGTCAAGTTATCCAAGTTAACTATAAGCAAGTTTCAATTCAATTCTTTGCTTGTTAAACTCGAGTATTTTTATAGAGTTTTTGGGTTATGGTTTAGCTTATGGTGAAATTTTGTTAGGAAAAGTTGTAGGAAGTTCAAATTTCAAAGCAAAATGTCACAGTTTTAGTGTAAAATGTCTTATAATTGTGGTTGTGGTTGGTGGTTATAGCTGTGGATATTTTTATTCATTACAATTCACAGCTGCCCAATGAGAACTCGGAGTTATTGAATATTTCAACATAATGATGTGTGAGTCTTTGATCATAGCCATAATTGAATTACAATTCAAGTTACAAGTTTTTGACAGCTGTGTATTCAAGTTACGAGCCTTTGTAATAAGCCATAAAATGTTGCTTGAATTAACTCAAGTGAGAGTCTTTAACTTGAGTCTGGCATCTCTGCATTTTAAACTAAAATAGTGACATTTTGCTTGGAAATTTGACATCTTTTCCTAACCAATACATCACCAAAACCTGAACAATTACAATAGCCCAATAACTCTATAAAAAAAGTCATGCTAGTCGAACAAGAAAATAACTAAACTGTAGCCAGTAGCTTGCTTGTAGTTTAAGTTAACTTTGATAGCTTGATAGAAACTTGAGTTTCTGGGGACATGTAAATATTTAACTTATAACCGAAAAGTTTTTATTAGTGCAGGGCTCTCAAGTTCTCGGATTTTCCCCGAGCAGTCCGGATTTTCAGTGCTTGCTCGGAGAGCTCGGGAGGTTTTCCGATATTAGTGATTTGCTCGGACTTTGGGAGATTTTCTCACATTAGCTATATTATTTGAATTGAAATGCTTCACAATCTCCAAATTAATCTTCAGCTTAGCTCATAGCTTGTGAGTTACTTATGAATTCTTAGGCAAAAGCTACTAATTATATTACTTTCCAAAAGCAAGGGCTGAATTACATGCATGTACTGGGATTATTAGGCTGTGAGAAATTAGTTAGGCTAACTTCATAGAGCATTAGATATGTACATGTAAGTGACCAACAGCTTCATGTACATGTATATATCTAACCAATTACCAATAGAGTAATACTTCTACACTGCTCACTCTGCAGTACATTGTGCATCTGCTCGGATTTTTTGACTGAGGAACTTGAAAGCCCTGTTAGTGACTAAAAAGGAGTGACTTGTAACTTGAAGAGTCACAGCTAAGAGTTGGCCATGGCAACTTGAGTTTCCGAAATAAAACTTACAAACATCTCTGAATGATTTCAGCTATAGTTATTCGTTACTATTGGACAAAATTTTATTCATTTCAATCTAATAACAGTGCAGTTTGGCCTATACATATATAAATAATAATTATAATTATTATAAAATAATATAAATATATTAAAATTGTTATCATTTTTACTGTCGCAAAAATTGTTATTTCATTCAACCAAGGAGTACTCCAACAAATTTACAATAAACAAATAATATTAATTAAATTACACAAGTACTGTCGTTTCAATCTACAGTAAAACTGGAAAGCAAGGAAAGTAAAAACTTTGACTCAGAGTCAAAGTTTTTACTTAGTTACTAGCTAATACATAGTCGATAGATAGACAGACTGATCAAGTCACTCTATCAGTCTATCTATCGACTATCATTATGCATTAACTAGTAACTAACTTGATGATTATATAATAATAATAATAATAAGTTTAGTCCAATCCAAAAAAATGAACAGAAAATTATTATATGCAATAGAATATTAATATAATTATAATTATTCAATATAATTATAATAATGTATTAATATCAAATCAATATATTATGCTCATTACAATAATTATTAGGCCTATTATTATAATATTATTTATACAATTATTGCAACAACTTACAAGCATAGCATTTATTGATTTGATATTATTTATTAAGAACTTGTTATCGACGATTTGTGAAATGATCATTCTCTCTAAGTTTTTATGCAAAATAAGTCGAAAATAAAAGTTCACACAATTTTTACATTTGTTCAATTATATTATTAATTATTTCTATTTTATATATATCTAATATTAAATTATTTTATATCATATGCACTTCAAATGAAATATCATAATTGAACATCATCATTAACTCGTCTTTACGTTCAGAGTACGATGTTGCATTGGTCAACTAATTGGAATAAATTAAATTCACTAAGTATACAACACAATTATATAAAAATATAGATGTATATAATTATAATGAAACTAATATCATTAGGCTAATAATATTTTATTAGTCATGACCACCGATGAAAACCAAAACAAAAACCCAGCGGATGACAACATAACCCAGTGATTGTAGGAAATACGAATGGCAAGGATGGCTATTACTAGTTAGACTAGATTCCCGAATCCAGCGCTATCCGCAGTTGTGTGATTGCAGTGACGCCATAGAGGAGACAACTCCTGGGTGCACGCGCTTGTCTGTACGCGCATACAACACGGCGCATATCGGAAACGGATGCGGCGGCGGCGGATTTGTGGGATGAGTTCGGTGCGACTTTTAAAACCGAATAAAACCGCACCGCCGCATTCGGTGTCGGTTTTTATTTTAAATTTTGGCGGTTTTTGAACCGAAGGGAAAAAAAACTGAAAAACTGAATGAAACCGAAACACCGTGCAGCACTATGTATTACTGCTCCAATAGTACATGTACAACTGTACAACACTAATGCTTCTACAATTTCCACAGACAGACAATTTGAAGGTTATATATGTGATGCCTAACACACATGCATTTGACTTGGCTATATTACATTGAGTATGTTGCTGCTACCTACCCTGATACCTTCTTATCACGTTATCAATGATGTTTCAAATCCATGACGAAGCCCTAGTGTGCATTGTAGAAAATAATATACATGTAAACACAATATGAACTCTGCAAAACAATGTAGCTGAAGAGAAGTAAACAAGAAATAGCTGTGTTTGTGCTTTTTAATTTTCATGGAAATAAATGGGCACCTTTGAATTGCTCTCCCAAATCTAATTTGAGAGAAGACAACTTCTAATTAATAGCGATTCAGCGGATATAAAAGCTATTCTCTATATTTAAATTTCACTATCACATAGGCAGATTCTCTATTCTTGTAGTGAATAGCTAATAGCACATATTTCTCTATTTTTAAAACTATCGACTCCCACCCCTGCATACTTGAGATATGCGGCTTTATTCTTGTTTCAATTAAGCATCGTTAAACATAAAATTAGGTTGTTGACATTGTTATTTACATGTTTATTTAACAGAGGACATGTAGCTATGCATTGTGGGATACTGAAGCAATTTAAGTAAAATGTTGTTTCTAACCAATGAAAGTGTGGAAATAGAAGAGTTTATTAGTTAAGGGTACGCATGAGTAAATTAACTAATGTACTTCTTTAAATATGATACAATTATATATGATTTATAATATCCCACTCGTCAACTATAGTATTTTTAGTTACAGAACATTCCTTGTACAAAATAGACAATATGTACATGTACAATGCACTACATCATTACATAACAGATACTTGAAAGAAATATACATTATAAGGACATTACCTAGCTGAGTATTTCTTGTTGTTAAAGTTAGTCCAGACATTACCATTGACATCAGGGTTTAATATTTCCATTGAGAGAAGGTCAGATATAGTAATTGTCGTGAACGGTTTCTCAGGTATTTGAGGGGCACACCTATCATTATGACTATTGTTATTGCTGATCTCAGAACTACTCCCAGTCACATTCTCAGCTAAAGGTCTGTGTGCAGGTTTAACCTCTGTGCAAACAGCTACGCAGTGATTAGAGTCTAGTAACGTCTCTTCAAACAGCCAATCATAACGCTCCAATTCGTCACTCAGCATCAACTGTGTTGATTTCACAGTACTGGTGGCAGACAACTTCTCTACATAGAAACCGATATGCAGGTCATTACCTTATATGTAATCTTTCTTTTTGCAAAGAATGTACATCTGAGCAGCCAGGGACTCGGTCCCAAATAATATGTGAAAATAACCCATGTATGACTGGACACGAGGCCTCAATGGCACCTATTTGCCAAGCACGAGGCCTTGTGTGCAGTTGGCTCAGTACACATCTATTGCTCATCAACAAAACTTTCTTTTGCGGGCTGATGTGCTAGGCAAATAGATGTCATAAATGCCTAGGGTAACCCCAGTAAGGAATGGGTGTTTTCACATGTAGTGTGGAACCGAGTCCCTGGATGCTCAGTGATACATTCCATGCAAAAAGAAACATCAGATATACAGGTACAGTGTGCACACTTATAAATGTATAATTTACACATGACTGACCAAATGAGAGCTGACATACCTTACAAAAGCAGGATCAAAGAAAAGACAAGTCCAAATGTACTAATAGCTAACACTGAGTAATATCTATTAAAACTCTCTGTGCTAATATAAATCAATCTCAACCACAAGCTCATGAGTGTTATATTATTAGAAGTTAACAGATAACCTACCAACAATCATTTTCCTGTTTATTACAAATGTACATGCATAAATAATTGATTTTGACTATTGTTAATATAAAAATCTATTGTAGTAGATTGAATATTGCAACATTGGGAGTTTTAAAAACAACAAGAATAACAATAATAATAATATACAAAGTAGTACAGCAATAAACAACAATAAATCAATGTACCTGCAGTATTGAAGCTGATCTTCTGCAGGTCTAAATTTAGTCCGACTCCTGTAGCTTTGACGTAACTTTCCTTGAGACACCAAAATCTATATCATAAATTAGGCAACTATAATCCTGTGTCACTCTTAAACATTAAAATATTACACTCAAACACTATAAACAAAATATCTATTTTACAGTAAATCTACTGCAAATTCTCATTATCAGAGCGAAGCAAACGAGTAAGGAACAGGAAGCAGAGTTTACCTGTAGAATTCATGCAGACGCCTATCCGCTGCATCTATCTGTTCCCATTCTTTTGGAGTGAACTGACGTCGCATGAGTCGAAAATATTCCTCTAATGTAGTATTAATTGGCCGATCTAAAGACATCACATCTACACCAGTGCGGGTTGAATTCTCTAAGGCTAAGACCACCTGAAAATTCAATATAAAACTTGGCTATCAATCAAATACAAATGTATACTCGATTAGCATGATATAAAGAAAATCCCTTCTGCGCCCACAAAGGTCATACATTGTATAAGATGGTTTGAATATTTAATAGTTTGTAGCTCTTGAAGGTTGGAACCCTGGTCCAAACCGCCCTTAAAAAGAAATTAATTGTATTATGTTGTTTATTAGGTGAAGTAGTAATGGTGAATATATTAGCATGCTGTCATCTGCCAAGAGATCAGAATTGTTTGCATTGTAACTTTGCCAAATCATGTAAAAATATTGACTGGAATCTCACATGGCCCATATGTTCCTATAAAACGCTAGTACAAATGCAAGAAAATGAAAATAAAAGTAGGTATAGCTGATTTCACATACCCAATCTCCATGATGTGATACATTTACGTCAATCTCCTTTATGTTTTCCAAATATGGCCGACCTTCCTCTGTTCTCGCAAAATGTATTGCTCTATTTTCTAGGTTTGTCATCAATTGAACACTTTTCCTTAGCATCAGCCGACCTACCTACACATAAATAAACTGATTAACACACATATAACAATACGTAAAGGACATGAATTCCAATATCAACTGAGTAGAAGAAATTAATTTGGTTAATAGGTAGAATGTACAGGGGAGCAGGTTACACCAGTCAGTACATCCTATGGGCATGTCCACGGAATCATCTGATCTCCACCTGATATTAATGATGGGAAATAACAGTAGCATCAGGTGACCAGATACATTAATTTGACTTGACCGTAACTTTCATGGTTCCCGATCCACTTCATTAGAAGCAAGAATACATGCAGCTCATCTAAGCAACCAATGCAGGTGCTCCATTTTATGTCACATTTATGACACAAATGTGACTGTTCTGGTATTCTTATGGGTAGCTGCATAAAGGTGAAAACAAACAACTACATTGTTGGGTAAACTTAATGCTTGAGCTCTGTATGCAAAAATGTCGGAGTGATTTACTCGCCAACGATTGGCTGATAAATGTTTCCCAAGTGATAAATCAGTGTGTGACATATTTAACATTTCCACATTCATCTAGTGTAATTATAATGGCCGTAGCACTTGCTATCAAGAATCTCACCCAAAAACAAACTCATATATTTTCAACTTAATACTAAAGTGTCACTTTACTTTACCCCAGTAAAGGAATGCTTGAGCTGATTTCTCATTACCATATTTGTCTCTATAGAATAATAGAAGTAGATATCAATGAGTTACGCGAGCATTAGATTCTTAACACAGTTTTCAACTCGGACATTACAACACATTTTGTTACTTTGTTCACGGGAAAATTAAAACCAGCAGAGCTGGGTCCAAGTCATAGATTTGACTTGACTTGGACTTGCCAACTTGCTGACTTGACTTTGACTTGCGCATCAATGTGACTTGACTTGACCACATGAATGACTTGTGATTTCGACTTGACTTTGACTTGCACATCAATGTGACTTGACTTGGACACATGAATGACTTGTGATTTTGACTTGGGTTCTGCCAAGTCAATCTGGCAAATAAAAATTTTGCATAGTGTTTAGCCAACATGGAAAAAAGGTCTCAATTGTCTACCTATTTATCATTTGTACTGGGTCAGTGCTACTAGCAGCATTCAGAGTATATCAAGGTTAGCTATGAGGATACACAATTCAGGCAATATCTAGGCTGTATGTACGTGAGACTACACAACGACAATGCATAGTCAGTCACAAGTACACACAGTGCAAGTAGTGTAAGTGTAGCTTAGGTGTGGTGTAAGTAGTGAATATAATGTACAGTGCAATAATTACTAGAGTTAAATTGCAGGACTGGCCAGTGGACACTCTGTGCTGTACCATGTGCTGTTTACATGCTATGTAACACTGCATCACTATTACAATATACAGTATATAATACTATATGGCCAGTCTCGACTGTAGTGCCAATAATACTACTTATATAGACTAGTTCTTTACCATGATTGCATAACATACATGTTCATGTCCTGCTACACCTTGGCATAGGTTTTTCATGGATTGGAATGCCTACTAAACGAAAAAAATGATGTTTTGGGAAATGTAAAATTTTTTGAAGTTGTCTTCCACTTGACTTGCATTTCGACTTGACTTGACTTTGACTTGACTTGTGACTTGCATGACAGCTGACTTGACTTGAGGCATTACTGACTTGACTTCGACTTGACTTGCCTTCAAAATTTTAGAAGTTACTTGACTTGACTTGAGGCAGCACTGACTTGACTTCGACTTGACTTGCACCCAAAATTTTAGAAATGACTTGACTTGTTGACTTGCAAGTCGACTTGGACCCAACTCTGAAAACCAGTGAATAAAACCAGAAGTGTACCACTGACATTCCCAAAATACCAGCCAATAGACGAGTTTATTAAACAGTAACAGTAGAAGAAAAAGTACAAACCAA
The DNA here is from genome assembly GCA_935421135.1 of Bugulina stolonifera. Classification (NCBI taxonomy): domain Eukaryota; kingdom Metazoa; phylum Bryozoa; class Gymnolaemata; order Cheilostomatida; family Bugulidae; genus Bugulina; species Bugulina stolonifera. The sequence continues at coordinate 12,078,972 of OW285188.1, read as the reverse complement.
AGAGCTTATAGCAGGGGCTTGAAAAACAAATCGTTCTATTCTTTGGAGCTCCTCATGCTGAATGCATCGATTAGCCTGCAACCACTCGGAAGATGTAGGCTTCCAATGTGAACAGTTAAATGCCCACCGCAGCCATTTAATTCTATGGCCATCCATCATTCTAACTACAACAAGCTTTGTACATTACAGGCAAACTAAACATATTTAGGCCTACAGCAACTAAATTAGTTTAAAGCTATCAAAATTCGATATCATGTTAATTGCTATGACAAAAACTTGACGCATAATACAATTATTTACATTACACCTTAGGCCTACAAATAAGTTCAAGTTGTAATATATAAATTTTATACCCAATAATCATTTCAACTTAGTGACTGATGCCTATCACATAAAAGACATGGCACCTACAATGATAAAACAAATAAAAGTGTGCTAAGCAATTAGGTGCCTTAAAGACCCCAGGTTCAAACCCCAGTCAGAGACTAATATATATTTTTGTGGTGGTGAAACAAGTCTCAGACTGCGTCATATAGACCCATATAAACCCATATAAAAAATGATCACACCCACACCTCAAATGATGATTAATTAGTAGGTACTAGTTGAGAATTACGTAATTCATTGTAATATCAAGTAGGCACATGTGCAATAGAAATTGCATATAGGGCGACAGTAGGTAAATCTGAATAGGCAAATTAAACTACAGTTTTGGTTAATGGATGATTATCACAATGATAATAGAGTCAGACATATAATCAACATCGATAATCATAATTATAATGATAATTATATACATGTATTATTATAATTAATAATAATATAATAAGGTAAAGAATAGTTAGTACAGACAGGATCAATATTTCACAAAAAATACAAGCAGATGTCAAGTTTTCCAGCAATTAATTAATCTAGTATGCTTGATTGTAAAATTTTTCAAACAAGTGAATTGAGAAAACCACAACAAATAAGAAAAGTTAATTTATTATTTGTAAATCACAGATTTCTATGTGGGAAATTTAATTCTAGACTGAGAGTTTTAATGTATTCTTGACACGAGAAGTCTTGCGTTAAATTCGTTCCCGAATTTGATTGGCTGTAGTATCATTTTAAGAGCCATTATTGGCTACAAGTGGTTATAAATCTCAGTCTAAGCGTAAGGTAATATGAGCTCTATCCAAACTGTGTTTGACTGAAAAACGATGCAAGCCACCACGGTAATCGAAGAGATCACTGTGGATTTTCCATGCTCTATAGAGTGTGGCGCGTTATCATGTCAGAACCGTTTGCATCAATAATTGAATAAATGTAATAATATAAAATAATATTGTGCATGAATTGAAATTTCAGCCAGTTTAACTTTGATTACTTGATGGTTAGTTCGGTTGACTGTGGCTTTCATTACATGTTATTTACTAGAAAATACCTAGCAAAGTAAGTATACAGAGAGAAATGAAAAAAGAAGAAAGTAGTTTTAAAATAAATGAAATTAAAAAAATTAAAATTCCGTGATAATCATATCATCATTTATCATTATTATCATGATATATATTTTTCATTTTTATTTTGGCGAAGATTAAGTCCAGGGGCTTTTGTCCAGAAAACAAGAAGTTAAACAGGGTGACCAACCAAAATTTGTAAAAATGAGTCGAAAAAATATAAAAATGAGTCGAACATGTTCAAGGAAAATTTTTTCAGGATAGTTGCTGAATAATGACTGTACAAGTGGCATAGCAAATAATTTTTTGCGCTCTTGTACCTAATTGTATAGATGTTTTAAATAGTAGGATGTATTATTATATTTTTATCAGCTAGCTATAGGTGAACTACCAGGCCTAATTTGATTAGATTGATGAAATGGACCCTGACTTTCTATCTAAATATTGTATTCTATTACATTGTGAGACCAACTTTTATATATTTAGCAGAATGAAGTTTAGTTTGGGGCATAAAAGATGACAACTCCCTTGAAATGTAAACAATGCTTAGAGGCTTAAGCTAAGCCAAAATAGGCTATTTATTAGCTGGATTAAAACCACAGCTCACTGTAGCAAATAAATGAGTCCAGCTTCCACAAAATGAGTATATATGCGTCCAGCTTCCACAAAATGAGTCAATATGCGTCTAGCGTCCAACTAGCAATTGTTTCTCTAAAATGCGTCTGTGGACTCATTATGCGTCCTAGTTGGTCAGTGTGAGTTAAAGTACAAAAAGTAAGATTAAAGTATCAGAAAAAAAGAGAAAAGAACAAAAAAAAAGAAATAGCTAAAGGTTGAATTTTAAAATGGACAAGCAACTACTGGTAAATTAGCTATAGCAATACATATGAAATGGTAAGCATGTGGCAAATAAAACCTAAACTAGTAGAGTAAAAGACAAGTAAATAGGCTAAAAGCAATAAATATAAAATTTTGAGCGTTTAGCAAAATAAAACTAATGAAGTAAAAGAGAGAGTGTTGGTGAAATGTGTTTTAATCAGGAAGAAGAAGAATATGGTTTTTGATGGCATTTTGAAAGTTTTTAAAGATTGACTCATCTTTATGTGGTTGGGGAGACCGTTAAACTTCCCGGTACCAAAACTGGCAATGGCAAATCTAAAATTCTCTGGAGAGTCTAAAACCTTGGCTCTTTGCTAAACGCGTTTCACTAGTTATTTTTTCAGGTAGAAGGTTATTATCGATAACTAGAATTAGGTGGTTAACGAGTTTATAAAAAGACAACATATTTATATAGATATTATGATTACACTAAATAATTATCATAATAATTGTATTATTAATTATTATATTTATTATTATTTTACATTAAAGAATATTAATATTTATATTAATATAGCCTACCTTATTTATACCTCTTCTTCTTTAACACATACTAGAGCTCGTAGCAAGGGGTATGCCTTATCCGTTTTCAGCTTCAGGTCAGCTATGCTGTGGTCAGCTATTATCTAATTATGCAATGTTTGCATCTGTTTATATGACCTGATGAGTATTATGGTTATAGTTTTTCTCTCATCTCACGTACTCATATGTAGGTAAAGTAATTGGAAATTTTTCACTCTTGATCACCTGCAACTCTGATGGTTCTTCTTTTCTCCTAAGCTGAGTTCTAGGAACTTTGCCAAGACAAGAAAAGACGGCTTTCGTGGTAGAATGACTCTTCAATACTCTATAACAAGACATAATCTAGTAGGCCTAGGTGTGGTGTGAATGTTCTCGGTTAACGTATTTATGTTAACCGGATAAGGCGATATATACTAGTTAGGTATATGCGGTAGACTGAGATAAAGAATAGGGAGAATGGGTACAGTTAGTGTCTGCGTGACTTCTTGGAATGACATATGTCGCTAATAATAATCTTAAGATGGTCGCTCCACCAAGGTAGAAAGGCTAGCAACCTGGGATCTTGTTTGGCCGGAGGAAACTATCCCTAGTTCAGTTTATTGGCACACCCAGGTTTCTCGCACGAAAATAAATATTTTACGTTTGGCCCAAGCCTGTGGGTCTGCGACACCTGTGCTCAAAGCAGTTCAAAAGATCCTTGAGCATGTCGCAAGTTAGGTCTATATGAATCAATAGGGGTTAAGCCTAATGAACAGTGGTCAGAGGAAAGTAATTCCAAATGCTTCAGAAGGTCAGTTGAACATCATTTTAACAATAATTTTTCACCATCTACATGTTACACAGTAGTTGTTTAATATATATGCTATTTGAGACTGGGGTTATATAATGCAAGCAGTTTGAGTTAGATGCAAACTGTTGATAATGATGCTCTAAAGTTAGGATCAGTGGAGATTCCATTTACACATTAATGCTGTACAATTGAATTTATAATATTTTAAAGTTCTATTTTGAAACTGTATGTGCATTCTACTGATTAAGGTGACTTTAATCAGGAGTTAATGCCACAAATATCTTTTGTCAGACCATGTAGAGAATGTGGTCTCCATGGATGACGCTATTATTGACATGAACTACAAGTATTCTATTGTACCCATGTAGCCTACTACACAAAATGTACTACCATTCTTTCCAATAATTTTGATACTTGTGTTGAAGCACCAATTTTCTATAGATGTTGCAGGAGTTATCTGCTACTGGACAGCTGTTGTAGGACAACTCCTAATATTTTCGTCCATGGGAATAAGAGTTTTCTTACAAGCGTCAAGTTGAAGATAACTCCAGCAGCACATGCAATTAATCATGGATGTCCAACCTCAGAATTTGTATACAATTGGTTTAATCCAAAATATGAGAAGCAGAGTAAGGCAATACCATAAAATAAAAGAAAGCAGGAGGTATTAAAGGGGAGGAACTATAGGAGGTAGATCTACAGTCTCTCTGAATAAACCTAGTGTAGGTCCCTATGCTGTGACACTACACGTGACTCTGTCATTGGAATGACGTAGTGTAAGATGAGAGTGGGAGGTCCTTTCTTTTAATATATGAATGGGAGATGATCACAAAAAATTAGAGTGTGTTGAATTTGCAGTTATCCTGTGTTTCTTGACTAATGAACTTCTAACGGGGTACCAGTAGATTTCATTATGGCTTTAGTGGAAATGCCCTTTAGATATAATTGATGGTATAAAGGGTTACATACATACAAGCTAATACTCTACTTATACAATCTAAATACCAGTGAATGTGCGGAGTACTGGTTAGTGCATGGCAATGTGTATACTTTATAATAGAGTCAACAGAGTAAGTTAGAGTTGTCATTTCATTACTAATTGTAAAGTATGGTAGGACAACTCTCACCAATACTGCAATATCTTGCAATATGCATTGTACATGTATATATTGTATACTTTATCTTGTAATATATTTATGATGGGCACAATTTTATATCAAGTCTTCAGCTGTATTGTATATGTATATGATGTATATTGGCTTGCTGTAAATACCCTGAGTAATTAGTAAGTGCAAATTACTGGTCCTCAAGCTGAAGAGCCTCCCTGGTTCTACAGCCTACCTCAATAGCTCCAGCTACCTGGGCAGTGCCCTACGGTTATGACCCCTTTCAACTAGTGTGTTATAAGAGTACATGTGTCACTCAATATGGGCCCTGGCCAGAAAAGCTTAGAGTTACAAACAATTGCATAGCATAAATCGCTAGTAATAGACTACGAGAGGAATATTGCTCCATTTAATATAACATATATATTTTTATGCATAAATTTTGTTTACAGATTGGAAAATGGTCGAGTCAGATTTGGCATTGTCTAATATGTCTGACCTTTCACTTGGGTAAGTCCATACATGTTTTTCAAAAGGTGAGAATATTCATCATTGCCCAGGGGTTGTGAATACATGAAATCTGTGATTATATAAATGTCACTATGACTTCACCACAGTTATAGATAGAAGTTTACTCACCACACATATTTCTTGCATTTTCTGTGACTGTGTATAATGTGATGTATTAAATAACTGCAAGTGCTGTGAGGGTGCTTTTCACCATACAATCATATCCTGTGTGCTATGTATGACATAAGTAGTATAGTCAGTGCAGATCTACACAGACACCCGGCCCTTTCCGCGTCGTATTAGCCCTAGATCCAAAAACTCCCCGGGCGGACGACCACCCCACCCGTCCTCTCGCCCCTCCTCTCCCCTAAACCTCACTCTATGTGCAAAGCCCTAGAACCTACTCCCCCCGATCGCGGGTGGGGTTTCAAAAACCTCATCGGCTGTTCCGCGGAACCCAGTCTAAAGAGCAAACCCCTCGCCCCATCCCACGGCTCGGGCGAGGGGGCGCGCGCGTACGCGCGCGCCCCCCCGCCCCGCGAACCCCACCCGTCCTCCCACCACCCGTCCCCGCCCCTCCCCACCCCTCCCCACCCCAAACCCCTCCGCCTCGCCCTCCGCCTCGCGGCGGTTCTCGTTCGCGAGTCCAGCCGTGGTCCCACGCCGCCCTCCCCCCGCCCATCCCCCGCCCCTCCCCCGCCCTCCCGCCCCAACGACCCGTCGCGACCCTCGCGGGCGGACCGTCGGCTGGAGTAGGGTGAAGCGAAGGAAAATACGGGTTAGAGTAATGGTGTGTGATGTATTCTAGAATAGATGATATACGACTATGAAAATATGAGTCAGGGTAATGATACACGAGTTTGTTTTAATTTTCAATGCGTTTGAGAGTAATAATATAAAATCAATCGATAAAAAACTTGATATGTGACTACGAAAAATATGAGTAAGGGTAATGATACGCGAGTTTGTTTTAATTTTCAATTCGTTTGAGAGTAATAATATAAAATCAAGCGATAAAAAACTTGATATACGACTATGAAAAATATGAGTAAGGGTAATGATACACGAGTTTGTTTTAATTTTCAATACGTTTGAGAGTAATAATATAAAATCAATCGATAAAAACCGATATACGACTATGAAAAATATGAGTAAGGCTAACGATACACGAGTTTGAGAGTAATAATATAAAATCAATTGATAAGTAGACACGAATGAGTGTGAATGACAAAAGTTTTTGCCTCAAAACTGTGCAGTGGCGGGGAGGAGACGCTCGCCGAGGATGGAGTCTAGAATGGCACAATCGTAGAATGTTCTCCCGCTCTTGGAAGTCTTCTGTCCCTTGTACACCATCACGGAGGGGAGGAGCTCTTTCATCGAAACTGCCAGACGTCCCGGAAGGAAGACTTCTCCCTTTTTTTCTTCGTTTCCAATCCGGCACTCGTAGGTGGCAATGGAGTTGCTCGCATTATCACCATCACCGCATCTTGGGACGTATGTGGGTCGGAGCGCGGTCACCACCAGCACAGAACCAACGGGGAAGGAAGATAGCGTTTGCACTCGAAAAAAATCTTCCAACTGGACCAAGGTCTTCTTTCTCAAGTCACCGGCCAGCTTTTTCATGGCTGCTCCTGGCAGGGAGCACACGCTCTCGATACGGTTGAATGTGTTTTGTCCTTTAGCGGTCTCCTGCTGTCCCAAGTACACCATGATCCTAGGTGGAAGGGTAAGGTCCTTTAGCTCCTCTTCTTTGACATCCGCTAGCTTGGGCATGGCGTGACGAATGTTGGTGTGAAAGCTGATGCAATGTCTCATCCCCTTGTCATCCACATAGCTTGCCCTGGCTAAGAATGCTTTTCCGAATGCCGTTTCAACCACCGAACCTCCACTCACTTCTAGCACAGTTCCTGGCTCTAGCTCCGACAGCTTCACCGTCGTCTGCAGAGAGCTCCTCTTCTCCGCTCCCATGCTCCTACAATAATGAAAGTGGTGTATATAGATCCGACAAAGTGGTTAAACGGGAGAAAGATAGTACGGTAATTTATAGATATACGAATAGGGCTACTTACATTAGGGTTGCCGCCACTGCACGAGCTTTCTCCAGGCTTAGTCCCCCGCTCTTTTTCTTCCCCTTGCAAGGGGACTTGGTAGCTTTTTTTCCCGTCGTCGTCTCACCACCATCCATTTCTTCCGTAGCCGTATCGGCTCCGTGGCCATCATCATCATCATCATCTGATATTACAATCGCCTGGGGTTTCTTTTTTTTCTTAGCACAGATTTCATCTCCTTTTGGGTTCTTCCTCTTCTTGGTTGTTGTGGTCTCGCCCCTATCCGAGGCCCGCTCCGGGGAGGACGGAGAGTCCGCCATGTTAGAAAGATCCTTTCGGGCAAGACTCCCCACTCCTATTATTTTCCCCTTCTTCCGTGCCTCTTTTAACGCATCCACCTCTTCTTTCCTCTTCTGACTGCACTCTTCTTCTTCAATAATTCCATCCATTTGTGAGTCCGTTAAGCCCGCAAATAACTCTTCTTGGTTCTGGACTATGTTGTCAGTATCCATTGATAATGTACTATTGTAGTAGTGTTCCTGTACAGTAGTGATGTGCTGAACTTTGAATGCTGAGACTGTGATCCCACTCTCCCTTTATACATCTGCTCATTTCTTGACTCCTCCCTTTTTATTATCCAATCCCAATGTGTCCCGATGCACCCCGATGTGAATCCGAAGCCTCCCGATGCATCCCGATGTGAATCCGAAGCCTCCCGATGCATCCCGATGTGAATCCGAAGCTTCCCGATGCATCCCGATGTGATTCCGAAGCTTCCCGATGCATCCCGATGTGAATCCGAAGCTTCCCGATGCATCCCGATGTGATTCCGAAGCTTCCCGATGCATCCCGATGTGAATCCGAAGCTTCCCGATGCATCCCGATGTGATTCCGAAGCTTCCCGATGCATCCCGATGTGATTCCGAAGCTTCCCGATGCATCCCGATGTGATTCCGAAGCTTCCCGATGCATCCCGATGTGAATCCGAAGCTTCCCGATGCATCCCGATGTGATTCCGAAGCTTCCCGATGCATCCCGATGTGATTCCGAAGCTTCCCGATGCATCCCGATGTGTCCCGATGTGTCAATTCACATCGGGGTGCATCGGGATGCATCGGGAGGCTTCGGAATCACATCGGGATGCATCGGGATGCATCGGGAAGCTTCGGATTCACATCGGGATGCATCGGGAAGCTTCGGAATCACATCGGGATGCATCGGGAAGCTTCGGATTCACATCGGGATGCATCGGGAAGCTTCGGAATCACATCGGGATGCATCGGGAGGCTTCGGAATCACATCGGGATGCATCGGGAAGCTTCGGATTCACATCGGGATGCATCGGGAAGCTTCGGAATCACATCGGGATGCATCGGGAAGCTTCGGAATCACATCGGGAGGGTTCGGATTCACATCGGGGTGGTATTGCCAAGGGTGGGGAAATGGTTAGACTCCGCCCACTGAATACTACTATTTAAGGTATGAGTTTCTCACTCTAGCAGTATGAACAATCAGCCTCTAGTCAACAGAGTGAGAGTAAACAGAGACAGCTACCTACTAGTCAGCACCTGATCAGAGATGTCAACAAGTACAACATAAGGTTAGTGCTAAATAGGGTAATCGGCAGCAATTGTGAAGTGTCTATTGTATATAACGCTATTGAGCCAAAAACAAAAAAAATTAACTTACACCTACTACTATATATTTTTTATAGGGAGACTAAACAGAGACACTTACCTACTAGTCAGCACCTGATCAGAGATGTCAACAAGTAAAAAAGGTTAGTGCTAAATGAGGTAGTTGGTAACAATTGTGGATTGCTAATAGTAGTATGAGGTAAAAGAATAACTTACACCCTACTATTTTGTATTTTTATAGGGGGGGAGAGCTCTCGTCAGGCCGAGCACACTTGTCAACTATGCGGTCTGGTTCTCAAAACAGCGTTTTCTCTAGACAGGCACACGAAGAGAATGCATGCACAGGCTCACCCACACAAGTGCCCGGTTTGTGGCGGATGTTTTGATGGGAGGAGAAAGCTAGGTCATCACATGAGACGATTTCATAGCGAGGCCAAGGCGGAAAAAGATGAGGGGGATGCAGAGAAGTTTGATGATGTTTTCTGGTCCAAACCTCCAACAGCTGAAGAGGGGGATGAGATGGGGGTGCTACTAGCCCGCTATTGGAGCTCGATCAGGTCCACAATACACTCTCGTCCTGTAGAAGACATTCTCAACGTTCGAGTGTGGAGAGGGGAATGTGAAGATGAAGGAGATGAAGAGGTGTGGACTAAATTGAGAGCGATGTGGAAGAGAGTACCTTGTACTGTGAAGATTAACTGTAGCGCTGGAGTCATCCTCGAGCATAAGACCAGTGGAGAGTTGCGCTACTTTCACTCATCAAGCAACAATGCCGCGTTCTTCCCCAAGCCAAGACTGATCAGAGCAGAGAATGAGATGAGAGAGTTTTGCGAATCTGTGCAGGAGCTCGACTTGAGAGAGAGGTCAGCACAAAGGAGACCGAACACCGCTTGGGTTTTACGTCACATTGCAAATTTGACATTCTACATCTATAAACTCCTAGAGATTGGCAAGGTGGGTGGTGTAGTGAGCAAACTCCCAGACTACATACTTAACAACCGACATGTGATAGCACTAGATGTAGACTTTTGGTCCAGAGGAGGTGCCCGTCCCTACCCAGACAAATTGTGTTTCTTTAGATGTTTGGCCATGATGTATGACTGTAACTGCGACCCAAAGAAGGGATGTTGCTGTCATCGCCCCTCTCAGACCACAACACATCGCTTGTTTAAACAATACATGAGACAATCTAGATCTTCTTCCCCACCCTCATCAACTTTGTCAGACTTTCCCGGGGTGGGCGCGAGTGATCTGCTGGCCTTGGAAGATCATTTTGACATATCTATAATAGTCTTCTGCCTAACTGATGAGGGGGTAGCTCCGATAGTTTGGTCATCTGGGGCACGAAACAAAGCCCGTAAACTCTTTGTCAACATGTACGAAAACCACTTCAGCTGGATAAAGAATGTTGATTTGTTTGCCAGATGTTTCACCTGCAAGTTGTGCGATGGCGCTTTCACACGTTTGTCCAGCCTACGGCGACATAAGTGCTCGCCAGAGGAAGCATCGGTGTTTGTTTTCCCTGGTGGAACGTTTGGACCTCCGCCAACCATATTCACAAAACTCAAGCGAGTGGCGGGAATAGAGGTGGTGAACCCCGACCTCTTATACTACCCCTACTATATCACCTATGATATTGAATGCTTCATGCCAAAAGACAACCTACAAACTAACACCTCCACAATGACTTTTAGTGCAAGACACGAGTTACTGAGCATATCTGTATGTTCTAACGTCCCGGGGTTTGAGCAGGCCAAGTGCTTTGTGAGGAGTGTCGACAGCAAGGATGGAACGAAGTGCATTCGTCAATTCGTCCACTACATAGCAAAGATTGCTGACGTGGCAGGAGATTTGTTCGGAGAAAGATTCCGGGATGTACGCAAGCGACTCTCTACTTTCCTTGCGGATCGGGCGGATAGAGAAGAAGCCTTTGCTGACGAAAAGTTCTCTAACGTCTCGACTTACAGGGTGAAGTCCGGTCTCTCCGGATTAGAAAGAGAGTTAGAACAGCACATCTCCAGCGTTCCGGTGGTTGGTTTCAACTCACAAAAGTATGACCTAAATATACTAAAGGGACCTTTGCTTCGCTCTCTACAAGAGGAGGAGGGAGAAGATTTTGTCTTCATCGTTAAGCGTGTTAACAGTATGTCCTGCGTGGAGAGTAGACGTTTTAGGTTCCTTGACATATGCAACTTTATCGCACCGGGATTCAACTACTCCAAATACTTGAAGGCATTTGGCGTGTCAGAGAGTAAGGGATTCTTTCCTTACGACTGGGTAGATTCCCTGAGAAGGTTGGATTATTATGGACTCCCTCCCCGAGAGAGTTTTTTCAACTCGCTGACTCAGCAAGAATTGAGCGAGCAAGATTATCACCACTGTCAGGTCGTGTGGGAAAGAGAGAACATGGAAACGTTCAGGGATTTTCTCATCTGGTACAACAACCTCGATGTGGCCCCATTCATCGAGGCCATTGCACGTCAGAGCTCTATCTATCGACAAAAGGGTATTGACATGTTGAAATCCGCAATCTCGCTTCCAGGCTTGGCTATCAGATGGTTGTTTATGGAGGTGGAGGCCCGACCTTATGGCTACTCTCCTCCACAAGCCGCTCTTCCGCTGCATAGGTTAATGTCTCTCCGAGACGAACTTTGCAACTCGCAACCCATATGTCTGTTCGATGAGGAGAGCAAAAGTCTGTACCATACTCTTCGCGATAACCTCGTGGGAGGGCCAAGCATTATCTTTCACAGACATCATGAAGTTGGAGTGACCTCTATTCGAGAGAAGATGTATGGCACATCCGCAAAACCCTGTAGGTCCATTCTGGGAGTTGATGCCAACGCCCTCTACCTATACTGTATGATGGGGAATATGCCTACGGGTTATCCCAGGCGGAGGCTAGAGAGCCGAGGCTTTGCTCTAGAACCTATTAAAAAGTTCAGCAAAGTGGCGCATGGTTGGTTAGAGTTCCAATCGTGGAAGAGAGGAGAGGTCATCCTTCACCAACAGAATGGAGGAGAAATGAGGATAGGCTGTCACAACCTACCAGTGGATGGTTATAGCGAACAGAGTCGGACGGTGTACCAATTCCACGGTTGCTACTGGCATGGGCACGAGTGCGAGCTAGGAGGGAACGGAAAAGGTGTCAGAAACATGACGAATGAAGAGCTCCGGGTGGACACTGCAAGGAAAGAAGATTACATCAAGGCTCTAGGCTATAAGCTCATCACCACTCGGCAGTGTGAGTGGGAAGCGCGAGTTCGTTCGGATGTAGAAGTTAGGACATTTCTCGCCATCTTCTTTTCTTCTCTCTATCCGGAGAGGGGTTACGTCAACCTCGATAAGATAATCAATAACATTCGTAGTGGAGAGTACTATGGTTTAGTGGAGTGTGACATTTCCGTACCCGAAGAGCTAAAAGCGAAGTTCTCTGAGATGGCACCTATTTTCAAGAATATAAACGTGGGAAGAGAACACCTTAGCGAACACATGCGCGCTTTTGCCGAACAGAACGGATTCTTGAAGAGACCTCAGCGAATGCTCGTGGGGAGTCTTTTTGGCGAGCGAATCACACTACTCTCCGATCTGGCTAGATGGTATCTAGATCAAGGTTTGATAATTACCAGGATCTATCAGTTTGTTCACTTTATCCCACGAGCCATCTACAAAGACTTTGGTTCTTCGGTCTCAGACGCAAGAAGAGGTGGGGATGTGAACCCCGACCTGGCCCTCTTGGCCAGCACCAGCAAGCTCGTTGGGAATTCAGCCTACGGAAAGACCATAACAAATAAAGAGAAACATAAGACTGTCAAGTATGTGGAGACAGTAGAGGAGGCGGCTGTCAAAGTGAGGAGTAGGCACTTTTCTAGTCTAAACGAAGTTGATGAAAACTACTTTGAGATAGAGCTTCACAAGAAAAAGGCAAGTGTTGACAATCTTTTTTTTTTTATTTTGATTCTTGATTTGACGAAACTTTTTCTGAGTGGTAGGGTAAACTCTCTCTCTCTCTTTCTTTCTTTTAGATTCGAATGGATGTTCCATCTGTCGTAGGATTCGTTATCCTCCAGAGAGCCAAGTTGAGAATGCTAGAATTCTACTACGACTTTATGGATAGGTAAGTAGAACTAGACTATACAAAGATTTTATCAAATCCTTCTCTATTTATTCTTTGGTGTCAACCCCAACCCCCCCCCCCCCCCCCTACAACCCGTCCGTTTTATTTTCACAGATTCGTCAGCAGAGAGGACTTTGAGTACGTAGAAATGGACACGGATAGCGCTTACATGGCTCTGAGTGCTCGTAGTATAGATGAGGTCATCCGAAAAGATAAAAAAGAAGAGTTCTACAGAGAATATGGTAGATGGTTTCCCAGACCCTTCTGCGATAGGCACAAGGAAGACTTTATCACGACCAAGGTGCTTGGCCAAGAGTGGGAGATGAGGGAATGTTGTGAGAAGGTGCAACGATACGAAACACGAACCCCCGGCCTGTTTAAGGAGGAGTTTCGGGGAGAGGGGGTCATCGCGCTCAACTCAAAAACATACTTTTGCTGGTCCGCTGATGGTGATAGCAAGTATAGCAGCAAAGGACTAAACAAAAGAGGAAACGCCCTAACCAAAGAGAAGTTCCTCTCCGTGCTCAGGACAGGGGAGTCGGTGAGAGGGGACAATCGGGGTTTTATCAGAAGAGGAAACCAAACGTATAGCTACACCCAGCTAAAGACCGGACTCACCTACTTCTATGGTAAGCGGAAGGTTGCAGAAGACGGGGTGAGTACGAGTCCTATAGAATGCTAGTACTGATTTCTCGGAGATGAGACTACTTCATTCGATAAATTGGAGAGTAAACGAACAGTGCATCATAACCCTTGTACATATACCCGTATAATTTTTTTCACATTCACTCTCTATTGTAAGGGGTCTCCGTCCTCAAAACGGAGGGTTTACCGGTTGTAGCCTTAAAACCGAGCAATAAAACACTAGCTAATACATTAAAAACCATTTACCTCTCCAAACCAAAGGGGTAGACGATACTAGCGCAGCTTCCACTCATACTCACCCCTTATCAGTTCACATTTCTTCTATTGTCTTCATTCGTAGGTGGGGGGTGACATCGCACGCGCACGATGCGCTCTCTCCCTATCGGAGTTTGCTACCCGGGGGAAAGTGGACGCGGTGGTCAAAGAAATCGGTGGCGAGTCAACGACATCATCGTAGAGGCGGGTCTATTTGTAGGATGATGATGATGATGATGATGATGATGATGATGATGATGATGATGATGATGATGATGATGATGATGATGATGATGACGATGGCGAAGAGAAGACAAGCATCCATCTATCCCGTTTATCTATTTCTATTTCTACCCCTCCGAGCGATGATGTCGTCGGCTAACCTCCTCGCGAAGTCTACGGTTTGAAGCGCGGAAGAGCCACCGCCTTCACTTTCTCTCGCCGCTCGTCACGGGGACGGGCGATTCCCCTAGGGGAGGGTCCGGGGAAAATGAGGGTTAAGACGCGAGTCTTTCATCGAAGGTCCGGGGGCGCTCGAACGGAGGAGCGCGCGAGTGCGGTGTCACCCCGACCAGTTCAGTCTCAACAGTCCCCGGCGAAGAAATCATCCGGAAGCACCACCACCACCACTCGGTAAGTTTTTTATAGTAGTATAGTCAGCGTCGTAAACTCTGCACGGGCACTCCGCACGGGTGTAGCTTATCATTACTCTAACCCGTATTTTCCTTCGCTTCACCCTACTCCAGCCGACGGTCCGCCCGCGAGGGTCGCGACGGGTCGTTGGGGCGGGAGGGCGGGGGAGGGGCGGGGGATGGGCGGGGGGAGGGCGGCGTGGGACCACGGCTGGACTCGCGAACGAGAACCGCCGCGAGGCGGAGGGCGAGGCGGAGGGGTTTGGGGTGGGGAGGGGTGGGGAGGGGCGGGGACGGGTGGTGGGAGGACGGGTGGGGTTCGCGGGGCGGGGGGGCGCGCGCGTACGCGCGCGCCCCCTCGCCCGAGCCGTGGGATGGGGCGAGGGGTTTGCTCTTTAGACTGGGTTCCGCGGAACAGCCGATGAGGTTTTTGAAATCCCACCCGCGATCGGGGGGAGTAGGTTCTAGGGCTTTGCACATAGAGTGAGGTTTAGGGGAGAGGAGGGGCGAGAGGACGGGTGGGGTGGTCGTCCGCCCGGGGAGTTTTTGGATCTAGGGCTAATACGACGCGGAAAGGGCCGGGTGTCTGTGTAGATCTGCACTGACTATACTACTGACATATCCTCTAATACTGATAGACTACACACAAGTCAGGTACATGTGTATCTTCTTTTGTTATTTCCATCTTGTATATTTTCGGCCCACAACACTCTAATTTATATCATAAGTTTTCTAAGCTGAAGTGTGTCCTATAAGCTACATGTTCATCTAATGTGTTTGTTTTAAACATTTTCATGACAATGAAATTTTGTTAACATTTGCAGCTTTCATCCACGTGTGATCTTTACCATAGGAAAACTGTACATGAAGACGGATTGCACTGAACAGTTTGTACGGTGAACTAGGAAGGGTGGTCTACCCACCGACCCCCAACCCTGTGGACAGGAGCAAGAATGGGCATGTAACTATGTTTTTACGCCATTAAAGTCGGTAACTGAACCTTCGACTCTACTAGTTAAATTTAGGTTTTAACATGTATGTATGTGGGCTGAGACTGTTTATTTGGTTGTTAGGGGCAATTTCATGGTGGGTTGTTTATCTACTTAATTAAATTTCAAATTTCAGTTGTTTAAGTTGAACAAATAGTTCCTTTGTTTGCCTGATTTAGGCTTTTTCTATTCACATCCCCACAGGAGAAATAATTTTCTAAGCCCTTTGTTCAAGCTGTATTATAGCATTGTGAATCGAGTGCAATCTCACAGTCTATATTTCTTAGTCATCTTTATTGATTGCTAGTGAAATGCAAACAGGCACATTAATTCAAGTGTACTGTATACTGTGTTGTGTTTATTTAACCAAGCCAAGCTGTCGTTTCTTCAACTTGTATACTATACATACAAGCTAGCTTATCAGTGAATATGTTTGTTGCTATGATATATTTGTATGGGTATAAACACATGGCCTCTCCCACTCTCCAAGTATATATCTAGCAATAGTCCAACCACTTTATCTGCTACATTTTATTTACCATATTTGCTCTCGCAGTATAAAATCAAATTTCGAGTGGTCTATGAACTATTCCCCCTCCCGCAGGTATTAGTTTACCAATATTTTTGATATACTAGCATGTATGTACATGGTAGTATATCATTTGGTGCTACTTTTTATGGCATTGATGTAACCACAATTTCAAACGTACACATACATGTAATATACACATATACACACACTTTCATTTGATCTCAACCAATACAAGGGCCATTTGTGAAGTATTTGTTAGGTGAATATAGCTGTAGTATATTACTATAGATGTCATAGTACCACCTGTTACACTTCATGGGTATATTATATACTTCTAGTGTACCTAGACTTATATACCGAGCTGTAGCTATACTGTCAGTAGATGTACTCAGGGTAACATATGGCTACAGCATCTTCTGATTCACTGAATATTGATTTTGTTACAGTGTGTAATATGCAGCTCTGCTGTCGGCTGTCATCATGCTGTATATATATCCCTGTAGGAAAGCAATGGATTCATCTGATACAAACAACAGTGAGCTTTGACAAGTCAGTGTAACTATATTATAGTTATCTTACTTATTTGTAGCAATATAATTTACTTCTCAAACCCCTACACCAACATATGTTATAATGTACACACAAGCTGACAACCAAGTTTCTGTGATGATATGCACAGTGAATGTAGAGCTATGACCTACAAAGGCCCAGTAAATTAATGTATTATTATTTTATTACTCAAAGAACTGTGGTATACCACTTTATTCTCCTTCTTAATAGCAAATCAGGCTCAGAATTATTCAGAGCTGAAGTAACTTAGCATGATGCATTTTAGCACCTATTGTTGTTTCCGTGTGTTGCATTTGTTTTGATATGGTAACCAACGACTACCTAGTAAAATTAGACTGTAAATTTAAGTGTGAACTTTCTGTGGGGCTGGTAATGACAACTAACACTACATTAACTTTTTTGTTTGTAAATTACAGTAAAACTTTGTGTAACAAATTTCCCTCAAGCAACGCTGTAGCAGGTAAATATTCAGTTACAAGTTGGAGTAAGCATTATGCAAACATTCCTACTTGCTTTGCGCTTCACTGAAAGTAATCAATATGAAGTTTGAAAATTGTTTTGTTTGGTTAGTAACAACAGCTAGGCAACTGTGTCCTTAGAAGCGAGTCATGTGATTAGCAACACCAATCATAATCTTAGATGATTTGAATTTGTCCAATCAAATATGCTAGGCTATGACATCACAACTTGCTAGTATATAAACGGGAGAGTAGCCAGGCAGCTTCATTCTGCTTCCTTGCTTGACAATAACAAGTCGTGTGCAAGTGCTCAATACTGTTCTTTCTTTCTTTACAAAGAATATCTAAATCAATCAATCAATATGGTAAGTTAAGTTAGATTATTAATGAAGACATTGTCTATTTATTGATGTGTTGCGTTTTAATAGATTTCAATAATATAATAATATTATTTATATAGGAATTTATAATGTAGGCCTATGAAATAAATGTTAGTAAACAATGTTGATGTTAGTAATATGTAGCCATCACTACAACTATTATCTATTCTATTTACAGCGTGAGTGTATCTCCATCCACGTTGGACAGGCCGGTTGCCAGATTGGTAATGCCTGCTGGGAGTTGTACTGCCTGGAGCACGGTATCCAGCCAGATGGTCAGATGCCTTCTGACAAGACCATCGGAGGTGGTGATGACTCTTTCAACACCTTCTTCAGTGAGACTGGAGCTGGCAAGCACGTCCCAAGAGCCGTCTTTGTAGATCTTGAGCCAACAGTTGTTGGTAAGTTGAATAAAGCCATTGTTTGATAATACACCTGATGTAACTTACTACTTATGATATATTTTTTTGTATCTGCATGCTTTAAAATGTGTCATATTCCTAAGTTCATTTACTACTATTATAGATGAGGTCCGAACTGGAACCTACCGTCAACTGTTCCACCCCGAGCAGCTCATCACCGGCAAGGAAGATGCTGCCAACAACTACGCCCGTGGTCACTACACCATTGGTAAGGAGATCGTAGACCTTGTCCTCGACAGGATCAGGAAGCTGGCTGACCAGTGTACTGGTCTTCAGGGATTCCTCATCTTCCACTCCTTCGGTGGTGGTACCGGATCCGGATTCACCTCCCTTCTTATGGAACGTCTCAGTGTTGATTATGGCAAGAAGTCTAAGCTTGAGTTTGCCGTCTACCCAGCTCCCCAGATCTCCACCGCTGTTGTTGAGCCCTACAACTCCATCCTCACCACCCACACCACCCTTGAGCACTCTGACTGTGCTTTCATGGTTGACAACGAGGCCATCTATGACATCTGCAGACGTAACCTCGACATCGAGAGACCAACCTACACCAACTTGAACAGACTGATTGGACAGATCGTCTCATCCATCACCGCCTCTCTGAGATTCGATGGTGCCCTGAACGTTGATCTGACTGAGTTCCAGACCAACTTGGTGCCATACCCCCGTATCCATTTCCCTCTGGCCACTTATGCCCCTGTCATCTCTGCCGAGAAGGCCTACCATGAGCAGCTGTCCGTTGCTGAGATCACCAACGCTTGCTTTGAGCCAGCCAACCAGATGGTGAAATGTGACCCACGTCACGGCAAGTACATGGCCTGCTGCATGTTGTACAGAGGAGATGTTGTACCCAAGGATGTCAACGCTGCCATCGCCACCATCAAGACCAAGAGAACCATCCAGTTTGTTGACTGGTGTCCCACTGGATTCAAGGTTGGAATCAACTACCAGCCACCAACTGTTGTACCAGGAGGTGATCTTGCCAAGGTACAGAGAGCTGTGTGCATGTTGAGCAACACCACCGCCATCGCTGAGGCCTGGGCTCGTCTTGACCACAAGTTCGATCTCATGTACGCCAAGCGTGCCTTCGTCCACTGGTACGTAGGAGAAGGTATGGAGGAGGGAGAGTTCTCTGAGGCTCGTGAGGATTTGGCTGCCCTTGAGAAGGATTACGAAGAGGTCGGTGTCGACTCTGTTGAGGGTGAGGGAGAAGAGGAAGGCGAGGAGTACTAAACTCATCCCTGCTACTCACTGATGATACGAACATTGATTGATGCATAATTTTGAATATCTAACTTTATCTTCTGTAAAAAAGAAAGAACTAGTATTTTCAATCAAATTTCTTTCTGACGCAAAACATCTTTCTATCATCAAGATAATAAGTAATAAAAGTATAAAAATATATATCACACAGTCTCTTATATTAATAATGTTGTCTTCCTACCTCTTGTTCAAAGTTAGCTTGTAATACTGCTCTGTAAGGTCTGTTTTGTCAGTGTTACATGTTTCCTAGATATACCTAGCAGAAAAAGTGGTGATGCCCAATTGACACCCCTCATGGTTTGTTGGTAGTAATATCATCAGAAAAAAACATAAAGTAACACAAGTAATAATTTATCAGTTCTAAATTAATAACCAAAAAACGAGGAGATAATTCTACAATTAGCACATTTTACGTCTTGCCCTTTATTGTTAAACATGCACATATGCCAGAATCGAGGAGTTGTGGTGCTGCACATCCTTACTGGGATTCTGTAACTAATTCGGAGTTATCAGTCTTGTTTTTCATTTGCATTTCTCGGACTAATGACAGTTGAAAGCTCTCTGTGGTTTTATGCAACATGCGCCACTTGTAGAATTATCACCTCCGTTTTGCCTTGTGCTGACACGGATTTATGTCAAGTGAGCTATCTCAACTCCTAACTTTGAATTTTAGACACCACTCCAGTCAAATATTCATATCGCATGCGATTTATAGTCTTCACGCTTGCATAATAAATTTATTATAGTTATGTAAATAATAAGAGATGGCAACTTTTGGGCTTAAACCAGCTAAACCATAATATGATGTTGACAATATTTGTGTTGGTGTAGAAATCAAGCACCCTGATATCGGGAGATGACAACTCCCCAGTGCATGATGTACATGTATAGAATATACTATACTGCATGTCAAGTAAATTGGAAGAGGACAACTTCACAATGTAATTGATAGGTTGTAAGCACCCATACATTATACTTTTAAATAATAAATATTACCTACAGCTAGCCGTTTATTTTGCCAGATTTTTGTTACTTTATTACCTGTACCTCTACAATGGTACTGACTGCATTGTATAATGCTGCATAGCTCTGTGTCGTGAGTTACAGTCCGTGCCCTATAAAACCAAAAACTATTTTGTGATTGTGGAAATTAAAGGGAAGACAACTACCAATACATAAAATGAATAAAATATTATTTATATATTCTGGATATCAATTCGATTGAAAAACTTTTGAGATGGTTAACAGACACGACTGGTAGTGTAGTTTGAAACATTGTCTGGCCCTACCATGCTCCTTATTATGGAAGGTAACTCTCTGTAGGTGAACACGAAGCATTATTCTAGACATGAGAGCTACATCTTCGTAAGACGGAGAGTGAACCAACAACATGACGTTGGATGTTGTTAGCACAAGACATGTTGAGTATGTGGTATGTATTGCTATCAAGTACTCTTTATTGTCATGAAGTTGTTTAGTCGACCTATGCCTCCGTTTATACATGTATATTAATTGTATGAGATGAGGCTGGGTGACTGATAACCTTTAAATTTAAGCTCAGGTTTAAGGAAACACATAGGCTACAGTTTTGGCCCAACTGTTCTAGTTTACTTTTCCCCTCAAAAGACATGATTAGTGACAGGGCATGTCTAGGTCGAGAGATGTTATGTTCAACAGCACTCGCAGCGGCAGGATGTGTTGAATTACACTACAATGGTACCAGACCACTTATAATGTTTGATTAGTAACCGTCACTATAGCATTTAAATAAACATGCGCCAAACACCTTTACTAATTTGAACGATATTATTAAATGTTATCATATAACAAAAGAGGAAACAGTCTTCGGTCTGTGGTCTGCGGTCTGTCGTCCTCCAATCAGATTCAAGGTCGAAAATCGGGTTAATTTATATATGTCGCAATGCTGCCGGTCAGGATCGCGGCTCTGAGTGGTGCTAGGATCTTGGGGTCGGGTCCACCGACATCGCTACCAGGGTGGATCCGAAGCCTTAGGCCCTCGACCCGACCCAAGGCGGGGTGGGTGCATGACCCACTCCACCCGCCAGGTGGGTGTTGTAACTCAGGCTATGCCAGCAGTGGAGATCCTCCTGGACCCGTGATTGATATAGTTATGTTGCAATGCTGCCGGTGAGAATCGCGGCTCCGGGTGGTACTAGGACCTTGGGACCGGGTCCTCCGACATCGCTGCCGGAGAGGGGCCGTAGCGTAAGCCCTCAACCCTGACCAAGGGTGGGGTGGGTACCCGAACCACCCCATCCGGCACATTGGTGTTGGAACTCGGGCTATGTACTTGGAGTTGTCTTCTTAATGCAAGGAAGCACAACTCCTCGTGGAATCATTGTAACATGCCACCACAGTACATGAATACAAGCTATCATTACACGCGAGCGAAGCGAGCAATTAATGCAGTGAGACTTGCGTCGCAGACCAAGCACGAAGTGCTTGTTCATTAAAACACCATAGGAAACTTTACTACAACTAATGTCTCTATTTCCAGTTTTTGTAAATTATTCAATCGGCTGTTACTAATGTACACATTCACTCTTTGGCCATCTTGTTGTACAGGTATTACAATGAGGAATAATGGACTAAGATTGTGAAGACGAAAGATATGGCTCCACCTTAAAAGGGTCCCTGGCACATACATAATTAATAGATGGCGATAAGCCATGTTCACTCAGTTGGAGTTATGTGCACTTTCCTTTCCCATCTCAGTTGGTGACTGGACTAGGTGAGTCAAATTGAATGGTCACAAAATTTTGACCCAAGTGTGTTAAATTTTCCTATTGGTAATAGTTGCTGTCTGATGAGATATCACCGATGAGGTCTCTTCGTTGAGTTAGTTGTTATACTTAGGCTGCGCTCAATCGAAGGTAAATGCGCAATGTTATTTGTCGTGTCACTACGTGCGTTTATTATTGAGGTAATAGCTTCCCTTCCGTGATCTTTGTACTAAGGTGAATTACTCATAATATACATGAAAAGGATACACTTATCAATTTTCACTCATATTCAGTCACATCACCTCTATTTATTAATATGTTGGTGTGGGTAAAGTCGTACTAGATGATGATACCTGGACTGGCATCAAAATATCAGAAATAAAAAGATGCAGAAATGCTGTTAGTACTACTTTATATTGTTTGTATAGTTGTTCGATTATTTGAAATTACGAATAATTTCTAGACATGTGCATAATATGGCCAAACCTGATCACATACATTATATCGATATGAAATTTTCTCTCAGTACTTTTACAGCCGGCAAAACAATACATAGCTACTCAGACATATCTTGCCAGTCTTGAAATCAATTTTGCTTATACCACTCTCACAATATTATTATATAATGACAATGAAGTGTTCTCCCATTAGTAAACCTATTAGCTGCAAGCATTCAAGACATACTTCTACTACAAATTAAAGACTCGTTGAAAGCTTTCAAAACAGTCGCTATAATAGAATCAGCAATATAACTAATTTATGACTAAAATCCTAAATAATATCATTATCTATAATAATGCTTGATGAAGGCTGACAGCAGTATATTATCTTATTGGCTTATGTTACAATGGTACAGACCACTTGAAATGTATGATTAGTAACTGTCGTTATTGCATTGAAATCTTGTTTTGGACTCATTGTCCTGTTGTTTATGCTTGCAGCGTGTATAATTACTCCCAGACCTATAAAAGCTCGTCGCAGCTGCTTCATAGCCTCATTAACTCTCCGTATCTTGCTTGACTCTTCTCAGTCATCTGCAAGTGCTGTGTGTAATTCTTATTTTCTCAGCATCTCATTTTTTTGCTACATCAACCAACATGGTAAGTGATTTACTTAGTATGAACTGAGGTTACTTTGGGTGTTAGTGATTTAAACTTTAGAATTGCTCAAAGTCACAGTATTTCCAATAATGTTTTTCACTGCTTGAGTTTTGTATGTCCTCTGTTACAGCGTGAGTGTATCTCCATCCACGTCGGACAGGCCGGTTGCCAGATTGGTAATGCCTGCTGGGAGTTGTACTGTCTGGAGCACGGTATCCAGCCAGATGGTCAGATGCCTTCTGACAAGACCATCGGAGGTGGTGATGACTCTTTCAACACCTTCTTCAGTGAGACTGGAGCTGGCAAGCATGTTCCAAGGGCTGTTTTTGTTGATCTTGAGCCAACAGTTGTTGGTAAGTCAATTTTTGACACCAATCATTGTGTTGAATGAATGAATTTCGACACTTTTACAACTGCAGTGGCTGTTTGGCAGCATAATCAAACGCTCATGAAATTGCAAAACTAACTATAAATTTCTTTATAGTGTATTGGGCAAGTGTGGCAAACTTCATGTCTATCATCCTTAAAGATTTGTGACGGTTATAGAGTATTTGTACTGCTGTATTGTTGAGATTACCTTGAATTGATTCTTGCCTTGATGTAGCCTACCTTGTAGATCTTTGCTACACCTATACATAATGGTCTCTGGGATGAAATGTGAATACAACCAGACAATGCTAACAGAATTGCAATGAATATAATTATACTGTGCTTCTCTGACTTTCCAAAGTGCTAATCCTTACCTTATTATACTGTTCAATAGATGAGGTGAGAACTGGAACCTATCGGCAGCTGTTTCACCCTGAACAACTAATCACTGCAAAAGAAGATGCCGCAAACAACTATGCCCGTGGTCACTACACAGTTGGTAAAGAATTGGTTGATCTTGTTCTGGACAGAATCAGGAAGCTGGCTGATCAATGTACTGGTCTTCAGGGATTCCTCATCTTCCACTCCTTTGGTGGTGGTACCGGATCTGGATTCACCTCCCTTCTCATGGAACGTCTCAGTGTTGATTATGGCAAGAAGTCCAAGCTTGAGTTCGCCGTCTACCCGGCTCCCCAGATCTCCACCGCTGTTGTTGAGCCCTACAACTCCATCCTCACCACCCACACCACCCTTGAGCACTCTGACTGTGCTTTCATGGTTGACAATGAGGCCATCTACGACATCTGCAGACGTAACCTCGACATCGAGAGACCAACCTACACCAACTTGAACAGACTGATTGGACAGATCGTCTCATCCATAACCGCCTCCCTGAGATTCGATGGTGCCCTGAACGTCGATCTGACTGAATTCCAGACCAACTTGGTGCCATACCCTCGTATCCACTTCCCTCTGGCCACCTATGCCCCAGTCATCTCTGCTGAGAAGGCCTACCATGAGCAACTGTCCGTTGCTGAGATCACCAATGCTTGCTTTGAGCCAGCCAACCAGATGGTGAAATGTGACCCACGTCACGGCAAGTATATGGCCTGCTGCATGTTGTACAGAGGAGATGTCGTACCCAAGGATGTCAACGCTGCCATTGCTACCATCAAGACGAAGAGAACCATCCAGTTTGTTGACTGGTGTCCCACTGGATTCAAGGTTGGAATCAACTACCAGCCACCAACTGTTGTACCAGGAGGTGATCTTGCCAAGGTCCAGAGAGCCGTCTGCATGTTGAGCAACACCACCGCCATTGCTGAGGCCTGGGCACGTCTTGACCATAAGTTTGATCTCATGTACGCTAAGCGCGCCTTTGTCCACTGGTACGTAGGAGAAGGTATGGAGGAAGGCGAGTTCTCTGAGGCTCGTGAGGACTTGGCTGCTCTTGAGAAGGATTACGAAGAGGTCGGTGTCGACTCTGTTGAAGGAGAGGGAGAGGAGGAAGGTGAAGAGTATTAAACTTCTGATTTTTATTGGTTAAGGAATATTCATATGAGGGTCAAAAGAATGAATGTGTTCTATGTGTTTAGTTAGTAACTTTTAATTACTACAGCTGTGTAATCTGTCATACTTTACTTCATGTGTATCAATGTAATCGATTAATAAAATATTTAAACTCAAGGTTCTATTTGCCAATATTTCCTCAAAGATTGCGGTGTCAAGTCTCACTGCATATTAAATACACATTCTAATTTACACTGCAGACAACTGCACAGATTGAGCATTTCATTCAGCATCTTAAAATAGGAATAAAGGCTTCCCATTTTTGCACCTTTATAATGATAACCTCTACCGAACACTACTAATACAGACAAATGGGTAAAAGGACATCTCGAAAAAGACAGTTCGAAACAGGACGTTTCAAAACCGGACATTTGGACAACAACCATTTTGAAAGTGTGTAGATTACCTTTAGAAGAACACAACTCACGGATAATTAATTATTTTTAGCATTCCACAGGTTAGTTGTAGTAAAAACGAAAAATATATTATTAAAAATAAAAATTAGTTGACTTCTGGGCATTGGGGTTCGGGGTTTTGAAATGGCAGTTTCCAAACGTTCGGGTTCGAAACGTCCTGTTTGGAACTGTCTTTTTCGAACAGTTGCAAATTCGACAACTGAATCCAGGATATTGACTCGGTGTCACCTTGACCTTTATGGCAACTGCCAATTGAGCACAATATAAAAGATAACGACAACTTTGCACCTGAATGCTTAAAAAGTTCTTTTACTACAGATTGAGTTGCCTGTAGATAAATCATGAATCACAAAGCATTAGCTGACAAGACTAAATTCAACTACATTCATAAGTCTGAACATCTGATCTTTTGATGCAACTAATTTGGCTCTTCATATGAAATAGTGGCATAAGGCCCCTCTTTTCATTTAGTGATATCTGTCTTAATCAACATATTGAGTTAACATTGAGGAGAAATGATACTTTTCACAGCTAACAGGTTACGAGCTTCTAGAAGAGTTTGGCAGTGTGGTTGGGGCTGCCACCACCCTGATCACAGGCCAAGTCTGTATCGGGTGACAGACAGTTTAAACGTCTGAATTTTCTCTCCCACATCAACACCACTGAGCTAGACACTTTGGAAAGCGCATTGTATACACATTATTTTATCGGCTAATTTAGGGCATCAGGTAGAATAAAGTTCCATTACTAAGTAACCTACATGTATATTGATTTTTCAAACTTCGTTTAAGGTGCTTTTACCATTGACTGTTGAGTTTAGTTCTTAAGATTATGTAACTAATGTCATGTGAATAATAGTAAATGCATCACCAAAACAAAATTAATAGAATATTTATAGGCCTATTTAGGTAATCTAATAATACCACACTATACAACTTCAATGAATACCTGAAAATGAAATCTGTCGGCAATATTGTTATAATTTGAATGGGTATGAATGGAGAGAAGCGTATAAACTGTTGATGTACCTAATATATATACCGTAGCAGCCCTGGTAACTGTTGCTATTGGTACCAAATCTTCTTAATATTATCCATCAGAAATTTACTATAAAATGAAATCCAGTCTGGAGACTGCTTCATTAGTGGTTTGCTGTCTTGCTTGGCTCTATCCTGTCATCTGCAAGTAAATTTGCCTTCTAAACTTTTCAGAATGGTGAGTTTTATATGTATTTAATTTGAACTTTCAAGTTTTCATTCAGCAAACAATGTAAAACAGAATATGTTCAACATACTACACATACATTTGCATGTACATATTTTGGTGTGGAATAATTTTCTACAATTGTTTGGAAATATTCTAGCAGAAGATCTTACGTATATAGCCAAGGTAATTAAGTTGGGAAGTACCCAAAAAGACATAGGCAGAACAGCTGTGTCTGCTTCGATTTTAGCAAAGAACGTAGAACCATCACTGTCTAAAATGTGTTTACTTTGCACCTACAGCGTAAAGCAAATTGTTATTGTATAACTATGTAGATTTTGGAAGTGTAAATTTTAGTTGTATACCATGATATTCTACTTACAGCGTGAGTGTATCTCCATCCACATCGGACAGGCCGGTTGCCAGATTGGTAATGCCTGCTGGGAGTTGTACTGTTTGGAGCACGGTATCCAGCCAGATGGTCAGATGCCTTCTGATAAGACTATCGGAGGTGGTGATGACTCTTTCAATACCTTCTTTAGTGAGACTGGTGCTGGCAAGCACGTCCCAAGAGCCGTCTTTGTAGATCTTGAACCAACAGTTGTAGGTAGGTTGCATACTGTCACTATAAAGGCTAAGTACTGTACTGTCAATAAAGTGTTGAGAACTCCTCACTATGTGTAGTTCTCTGTTTGGGTATATGGATTAGCATTTACCTGCATCTTTACATATTGGCATAAATACGTATGTAATTATTCCCCGACTTGCTGTATGGGTTTTATTCATTATGTTGTTATATTCTTCAATTCATTCATGTTTACCGCCACTTACTACCCGTTATGACTGTGGAATATTCTCATTTCATTACAGATGAAGTAAGGACAGGAACCTATCGCCAACTGTTCCACCCTGAGCAGCTTATTACTGCCAAAGAAGATGCTGCCAACAACTACGCTCGTGGTCACTATACAGCTGGCAAAGAACTGGTGGATCTTGTTCTGGACAGGATCAGGAAGCTGGCTGATCAGTGTACTGGTCTTCAGGGATTCCTCATCTTTCACTCCTTTGGTGGTGGCACTGGATCTGGATTCACCTCTCTTCTCATGGAGCGTCTCAGTGTCGATTATGGCAAAAAGTCCAAGCTTGAGTTTGCCGTCTACCCTGCTCCCCAGATCTCCACTGCGGTTGTTGAGCCCTACAACTCCATCCTCACCACCCACACCACTCTTGAGCACTCTGACTGCGCTTTCATGGTTGACAACGAGGCTATCTATGACATCTGCAGACGTAACCTTGACATCGAGAGACCAACCTACACCAACTTAAACAGATTGATTGGACAGATCGTCTCCTCTATCACCGCCTCCCTGAGATTCGATGGTGCCCTAAACGTCGATCTGACGGAGTTCCAAACCAACTTGGTGCCGTACCCCCGTATCCACTTCCCTCTGGCCACCTATGCCCCAGTCATCTCTGCTGAGAAGGCCTACCATGAGCAGCTGTCTGTTGCTGAGATCACCAACGCTTGCTTTGAGCCAGCCAACCAGATGGTGAAATGTGACCCACGTCACGGCAAGTACATGGCCTGCTGCATGTTGTACAGAGGAGATGTCGTACCCAAGGATGTCAACGCTGCCATCGCCACCATCAAGACGAAGAGAACCATCCAGTTTGTTGACTGGTGTCCCACTGGATTCAAGGTTGGAATCAACTACCAGCCACCAACTGTTGTACCAGGAGGTGATCTTGCCAAGGTACAGAGAGCTGTGTGCATGTTGAGCAACACCACCGCCATCGCTGAGGCCTGGGCTCGTCTTGACCACAAGTTTGATCTCATGTACGCTAAGCGTGCTTTTGTCCACTGGTACGTAGGAGAAGGTATGGAGGAAGGAGAGTTCTCTGAGGCTCGTGAGGATTTGGCCGCCCTTGAGAAGGATTATGAAGAGGTTGGTGTCGACTCTGTTGAAGGAGAAGGCGAAGAGGAAGGCGAAGAGTATTAGTCTCTGACTTTCATTGGTTCATTAATAATGATATAAGGGTCGAAAGAGTAAATGTATTCTAAATGTTCAGTTAGTCATTTTGAATTACTACAGCTGTGTAATATGTTATACTTTACTTTATGTGTATCCATGATTGATTAAAGATTAAAGATTTAAAACTCAAGGTTCTATTTGTCAACATTTCCTCAAAAAATGCAGTATGAAGTTTTATTCTAATTTATGCTGCAGACATGAAAGTTGTAACCTTTTTACCCCTAGCTCCACAGATTGAGCATTTCAAAATAGGAATAAAGGCTTCCCATTTGTGCACCCAAATACTATTTTATTGTAAGTAAATGTGCATATACATTACTATAGCAGCAAGCATTTTCTACTCGCATGCTCAACGCTATAAACACTAGGATATGTCGATAAAAATCTGTGCTGTGCTATAAAATGACATGACAGTGTGTTTCAAATAAGAGTGGTTAGCATGCTAGTATGTGGGACCTGTCCACTTTAATTCCACCGATTATTATTGGTATTAAATTACTCAGTTCCCCATAGAGTATTTCTATCATAGTAAGGAAGTATTCAGTGTCTCCATAGTTCATAATACTGAAAAATCTTTGTTATAGCGATAACCTCAAGGTTATTTTATGTTGCAGTTAGAGTAATATCTGTAGATTATTGTGTGGTGCTGTAGTACTTAGATTAATTTGGCTATGTTTGTGATGTTAGCAGTCACATCACCAATGCTTGCATGCATTCAGTATAAGAATACTTCCGACTACCAGAAAGGTATTGAATGAATCACCAAGAGTCTACTAGTTAGAATAAACAACTCCGATCCGTAGAAGTATAATAGACGTGACTTTATTGAAATCTCAGGAACAACTGACTACTATGATAAAACATCGCCTCTTTTATATCAACATGCTTCTGGTAACCTCTGGCAAAAAGGGCGGGGTCTGTCTTTACAGTAATACAAAAAACTACAATTTTATAAGATAATATATAGGCATTGAGGAGGACGACTAGGACATGATATCAGATGTATGATGATGGACCCTAGGCCAGTCTTGCATTAAGATCATAGAAATGCAATTATTCAACACTATAATTCATCATAGGTTATACACATTACAGGAAAAATATGCAAAGGTATTAATTATGTAATTTACGTAGAATACAGTCACTCGGTCATGAATTGTGGAATGGCGAACATCTTGGTCGCATCAGACCTTTTCACTATGTCGGAATACTTCTGATTCACCGCAGTAACAACATACTGCCAATTGGGCATAACGCAAAACTGCTGTCTTCTATTGTTCTTTTAAAAAGTTGACAGCAACTTCCTGAAAAATTCTTTACGACAAATTCAGTTGTCTGTACATAAATTATGAATCACCAAACATTAGCTGGCATGACTAAACAACATGCATAAGTTTGAACATCTGATCTTTTGATGCAACTAATTTGGCTCTTCATATAAAATAGTGGCATAAGGCCCCTCTTTCCACCTATGGGTATCTGTCATAAGCAAGCTCACAACAAATAGTGAGACCATATACCGCTGGGAAATTGGTAGTCACCTCACCCAAAGGATCCTCATAACTTCTTCCTATACCCATAGTGTTCACATGATTTGAACTAAAGTTGTTGTTGGCCTCAATAGCAAACACTCCCAGTTTGCTATGTTACTTCTACCATGCTGGACATACACTACATACAGAATCAGGTTATCATGGTAGTGAACTTTATTTTAGATATGTCTGTATGACCCATGTACATAGGTCTGTCTCTATAAATTTAGTATGCTACAACAAATAATAGCAATTATATTGCAAATGTTTGCTATATAAGCATCATGAGTTAACGTTGAGAAGAAATGATGCTTTTCACAACCACAGGTTAAGAGCTTCTAAAAGAGTTTGGCAGTGTGGTTGGGTTGTCACCACCCTGGACATAGCCTGAATCTGTATCGGGTAATAAACAGTTTAAATGTCCGAAACTTCTCTTCAACGTCACCCATATACCGGCTAATTTAGGGCATCATGTAGAATCAATTTCCATTACTAAGTAACCTACATGTATATTGATTTTTCAAACTGTGTTAAGGTGCTTTTACCATTAACCATTGAGTTTAGTTCTTAAGATTATGTAACTAATGTCATGTGAATAATAGTAAATGCATCACCAAAACAAAATTAATAGAGTATTTATAGGTCTATAGGTAATCTAATAATACCACGCTGTATAACTTCAATGAATGCCTGAAAATGAAATCTGTCGACAATATTGTTATATTTTGAATGGGTATAAATGGGGAGAAGGATATAAACTGTTGATCTACAAATACATGCATATATCATGGTAACAAACCTGGCAACTGTTGCCATTGGTACCAAATCTTCTTAAAGTTATCTATAGGCAAGAATTACTATAAAATGGAATCCAGTCTGAGATTGCTTCATTAGTGGTTTGCTGTCTTGCTTGGCTCTATCCTGTCATCTGCAAGTAAATTTACCTTCTAAACTTTTCAGAATGGTGAGTTTTATATTATGTATTTAATTCATACTCTACCTTTCTCATTCAACAATTTAAAACATAATATGAATGTACTACACATACAATCATGTACATGTATATACAAATTCTGATGTATTTTCTGAAGGTGCACTTGCGTAGAAATGTTACAGCATGAGATCTAATGTATATAATCAGAGTGATTAAGTTGAGAATGACCCATAAAGGTATAAGCAGGACATGTGCTTCTGTTTTGATTTTAAGGAAGAATCAGCATTGTCTCGGATGTGTATACTTTGTACCTACAGAGTAAAACAAAATATGGTTGTATGTATACGATTTAGAAGCGTAGGTTTTATTTGCATACAGTGATATACATATAAATATATTCTGTTTACAGCGTGAGTGTATCTCCATCCACATCGGACAGGCCGGTTGCCAGATTGGTAATGCCTGCTGGGAATTGTACTGTTTGGAGCACGGTATCCAGCCAGATGGTCAGATGCCTTCTGACAAGACCATCGGAGGTGGTGATGACTCTTTCAACACCTTCTTCAGTGAGACTGGAGCTGGCAAGCATGTGCCCAGAGCCGTCTTTGTAGATCTTGAACCAACAGTTGTTGGTAGGTTGCATACTGTCACTATAGAAACTAAGTACTGTACTGTACGCTGCCAATAAAGTGTTGAGAACTCCTCACTGGAGTTAATTCTCTCTTTGGGTATATGAAATAGTATTTGCCTGCATATCATATCACATAACACCTGTGGTAGCATCACATATAAATTATCATTATATCTAATAGTCAAAACAGTTGTAGATAATTATAAAAAGGCTTAAGTGGGAAAACGCTAGACACCATAAATGGATGATAATTGCACTAGATGGTTGTATGTTTAGTTGTCTACTTACCTACCTGCATTTTCATATTGGCATAAATCCCCAGGTTTAGTTCTTGACTTGCTGTATGAGTTTTTTCATCATGTTGTTGTATTCTTCAATTCATTCATATTTATCTCCACTTACTACCCATTATGACTGTGGAATATTCTCATCTCATTACAGATGAAGTAAGGACAGGAACCTACCGTCAACTGTTCCACCCTGAACAGCTTATTACTGCCAAAGAAGATGCTGCCAACAACTACGCTCGTGGTCACTATACAGCTGGCAAGGAACTGGTGGATCTTGTTCTCGACAGAATCAGGAAGCTGGCTGACCAATGTACTGGTCTTCAGGGATTCCTCATCTTCCACTCCTTTGGTGGTGGTACCGGATCTGGATTTACCTCCCTTCTCATGGAACGTCTCAGTGTTGATTATGGCAAGAAATCCAAGCTTGAGTTTGCTGTCTACCCAGCTCCCCAGATCTCCACCGCTGTTGTTGAGCCTTACAACTCCATCCTCACCACCCACACTACCCTTGAGCACTCTGACTGTGCTTTCATGGTTGACAACGAGGCCATCTACGACATCTGCAGACGTAACCTTGACATCGAGAGACCAACCTACACCAACTTGAACAGACTGATTGGACAGATCGTCTCATCCATCACCGCCTCCCTGAGATTCGATGGTGCCCTGAACGTCGATCTGACTGAGTTCCAGACCAACTTGGTACCATACCCTCGTATCCACTTCCCTCTGGCCACCTATGCCCCAGTCATCTCTGCTGAGAAGGCTTATCATGAGCAGCTGTCCGTTGCTGAGATCACCAACGCTTGCTTTGAGCCAGCCAACCAGATGGTGAAATGTGACCCACGTCACGGCAAGTACATGGCCTGCTGCATGTTGTACAGAGGAGATGTCGTACCCAAGGATGTCAACGCTGCCATTGCTACCATCAAGACCAAGAGAACCATCCAGTTTGTTGACTGGTGTCCCACTGGATTCAAGGTTGGAATCAACTACCAGCCACCAACTGTTGTACCAGGAGGTGATCTTGCCAAGGTACAGAGAGCCGTGTGCATGTTGAGCAACACCACCGCCATTGCTGAGGCCTGGGCTCGTCTTGACCACAAGTTTGATCTTATGTATGCCAAGCGTGCCTTTGTCCACTGGTACGTAGGAGAAGGTATGGAGGAAGGAGAGTTCTCTGAGGCTCGTGAGGATTTGGCTGCCCTTGAGAAGGATTACGAAGAGGTCGGTGTTGACTCTGTTGAAGGAGAGGGAGAGGAGGAAGGCGAGGAGTACTAACCTTGACCCTAGACTTGAGCCTTTTTTCTATGAGAATGTCTATCACATAGTATAATATTAATTTGCGAATAATAGTATCAATCTATTATTTAATTTTTGGCTAGAATAATTCAAGTTGAGTCAATAAATTTAATCTAACTCAGCAACATTTTAGTATTTTGGTGAAGTCCTGTCTGCATTAGGATACATTTATGTTAGAGTTGCCTACCCTTGATTGTGATCATAATCACACTTCAGAGTTCACATCGTAGAAACTTACTGCGTATCAAATCTCTACTGTTTCTCACAGTAATGGTTTTAGTCCTAAACAGTGTGCACTGTAATACACAGCATAAGTTTCACATTTATGGCTCTAGCTCTCTGATACCCAGTTGTATGATATGATCATACTTATTCTCTCCTATTACTTTATGCATTATGCTACCAAAGATCATGCATTTATTTGCCAGAATATTTGAGAAATTAGGCAAGTTTGTATCATAGTCTCATTGGTTTCATACTGTAGTTATGAGTATGGTGATGTATATGTAATATATACATACCATACCCCTATTTGACCGCAAACAGGCTAAGAGAATCATAGTTATCATAGGAAATCATAGTTATACTGCCATAAACTGTATAAAATAAATATTATGATAGTTCATTTAATACAATGTTTGCTTGTATAGAGTTGTCCATATATAGTGTAGCGCTCTCAACCTCAGACCACGTACTAACTGTCTGTGATAGGGGAGAATTCTATAGATGTTATGCAGCATAGTGCAAGTATATTTGAGGATCCCATGATTAACAAGGAGTTGTCCTACATTGCATATTACTGTACTGTACAAGAATGTTTCTGAAGATCTTATTATAGCTACAATGTAACAAGAAATGATCAGTCATGGATTTGTGGAATGTAGTTTGTTCACCAACATACATGTAGATAATGGGCAATTCCCTTCTGCTGGTCAACAAAATCTTCAAAGTATATACATATAGGCATAATCACACCGTCTGCCATAAGATCAATGATATATATTTATATATTGACTTTAGATTATACAGTCATGTACATGCACTAAGTTTAAGCATATATACATGAATCCTGAGTGAGATGACATGTAGGTAGTTAGATGACATGAAGCTATTTCTATCATGATTTAAAACTACTTGCCATATTCGGCGAGAGATACTGGGGCCATTTCTCATGATCAACATGTAGACGCAAATTTGTAAATTTATACAAGTGGAAGTAGTTTTAACTATTAAGGTGGGAGAGTCACCACACTAATGAAATGTTGTATGAATGACTTTGTTCTTTAGTTTAGAGACTGAACACCTTCAAGGCTGCTTACAAAGAGGGTGCTTCGGGGTTGAACTAATGAGAAATAATGGAATAGAGTTAGAAAATTAATCTGTGTTGATACAATAGTAATGTAGGATGGGCACTTACAAAAATATTGATAATAATAAGAAGCTGTCCTCACATAATTTCTGCTCTCTGAAAAACCAACAGAATTTGAGAGATTTGGTTATGTGTTTGGTCTGCTACAAAGTCATGATTGGCTGAGTCTTCGGTCCAAAAAATTTGATTGGTCAGATAAAATGTCATTTGGAGGTGCACTTATAAGCTGTTCCTTTCATATTTCTCCTCCTCGGGTGCAACACACTTTTGTTAACAGTTACTAGCCCAATATTCTTGCTATAAAAGTAAAACTATAGCCAATGCAATAATTTTGAAATTACTTTCAGGTTCCAAAAGATGAAAAAACGGGAGAAAGACATTGGGAGACGACAACTTTTAACTACATTAATATTATGTACATGATTGTATGATCAACATACAGTATTTGTGAATACCCATACCAAAGAACTTTGTCTATTTGTACTACAGACTTGACATGCACTGAAATATTTCAGTGAAGCCATCAGTGAACGGTTCACCTAAAGCTATCCAATGTTTTTGCATAGCTTTGGGTTCATCAACACCAATAGTATTAACGCTACATTGTAGTTGTCCTCTCCTATAAAAAGTTTTTTATCATAATTAGAAGTTGTCCCCTCCCAACAGAGAGGACAACTTTTAATTTTGATCAATAGCTTATTAGTGCCCGCGCCTACAATGCTTGTAGGGCATTATGTGCTCATTTTGGCCAAATGTGCGCAAAGATGATACAAGGACAACTTTGCCATGCACGTCAAATTGCCAATGTAAATATATAATCAATCTACATTGAATATAAACTGAGTTATTATCGATAGAGATACCATTGTATGTATAATGTGGACCACAACTTTTTTCTTGGTGATGATTGACAGCCAATGTGCAGCGGCTACAAACAACAAACAACTTCACTAATTTACCAACATTATCTTCAAACTACTTGTATCAATAATATAATATTCAGGAGAATTATATACATGCAACTTTATTGGAAGATTGTCAAACTGTGTAGGAAATAGGTTAGCATGCCAAACCTCGTAAAAGAAGATACTAATACAATGATAATACTGTAAGATGATATGCCATTTTCATTTAATGTTCTGAATAATATTATGCTTAGTACTCCTCGCCTTCCTCTTCTCCCTCCCCTTCAACAGAGTCTACACCAACTTCTTCATAATCCTTCTCAAGGGCAGCCAAATCCTCACGAGCCTCAGAGAACTCTCCCTCCTCCATACCTTCTCCTACATACCAGTGGACGAAGGCACGCTTAGCGTACATGAGATCAAACTTGTGGTCAAGACGAGCCCAGGCCTCAGCGATGGCAGTGGTGTTGCTCAACATGCACACAGCTCTCTGTACCTTGGCAAGATCACCTCCTGGTACAACAGTTGGTGGCTGGTAGTTGATTCCAACCTTGAATCCAGTGGGACACCAGTCAACAAACTGGATGGTTCTCTTCGTCTTGATGGTAGCGATGGCAGCGTTGACATCCTTGGGTACGACATCGCCTCTGTACAACATGCAGCACGCCATGTACTTGCCGTGACGTGGGTCACATTTCACCATCTGGTTGGCTGGCTCAAAGCAAGCGTTGGTGATCTCAGCAACAGACAGTTGTTCATGGTAGGCCTTCTCAGCGGAGATGACTGGGGCATAGGTGGCCAGAGGGAAGTGGATACGAGGGTATGGCACCAAGTTGGTCTGGAACTCAGTCAAATCGACGTTCAGGGCACCATCGAATCTCAGTGAGGCGGTTATGGATGAGACGATCTGTCCAATCAGCCTGTTCAAGTTGGTATAGGTTGGTCTCTCGATGTCGAGGTTACGTCTGCAGATGTCATAGATGGCCTCGTTGTCAACCATGAAAGCACAGTCAGAGTGCTCAAGGGTGGTGTGGGTGGTAAGGATTGAGTTGTAGGGCTCAACAACAGCAGTGGAGATCTGGGGAGCTGGGTAGACAGCAAACTCAAGCTTGGACTTCTTGCCATAATCAACACTGAGACGTTCCATGAGGAGGGAGGTGAATCCAGATCCGGTACCACCACCAAAGGAGTGGAAGATGAGGAATCCCTGAAGACCAGTACACTGGTCAGCCAGCTTCCTAATCCTGTCCAGAACAAGATCAACCAATTCTTTTCCAATAGTGTAGTGACCACGAGCATAGTTGTTGGCAGCGTCTTCCTTACCAGTAATAAGCTGTTCTGGATGGAATAGTTGACGATATGTCCCAGTTCTCACCTCATCTGCAATTGAATATTATTTTAGACCTAACTTAATCTTGTCTTGAACAATTGTCAGTCCTCATATTTTATTTAGCACAAAGCACCACAATTACATGTAAGTGGTATAAAAGAGCATGACTATTAGGCCTACATGTATGTACAATATTCCCATTGGTGCAGGCTGTACAAGGCAGCTCTGGGTTAGAATACTGCACCTGGGTTTTATTTGTGTGATTTTAATTTAATGTTTTAAAGAGGGGATTGAACTGTTAAACGTATTAGTAAACTATTAGTTAGCTATATTCACGTGTTGTTTTTATTAGCCTGCAGGATTTATGGCTAATTTTCGTGATTTTCTGATAGCTCAGGTGGTAGAGTGTTCGACTGTGATTCCAATGGACGTGGGTTTGAATCTCACTGAAGCACTATGCTTTTTTCATTTTTTTTCATAAGATTAGAGCTATACAATACTAATCTCATCTGTGACTGTCACATAGGATTACTGCAAGTGCAATTTTATATTCAACTATAGGGATTGCCTTAAGATTGCATGCACAGTGTAAAGAACTACCATGGTACGTCATGGCCGAGCCAAACAGAGAAGCACTTTTTTGCAGTATACTAATCTGATGTTTGCTATGTTTTGTACTTTTGTACCATCACACTTTGTATCACCACATTTTACCACAACCCTGTATCTTTGTGGTCGTTGAATTAAAATCTACTTTTGGTGAGAATCGTTAAATTAAAATCGCGTTATGCCCTTCTCAAGCCCATTTTTACCAAAATCGTTATCTTTTAAACGCGTGCTGAAAACCCAGAGTACAGTATCCAAGTAACCAAAAGTTATTCGCATGCTGAAGTATTCACTATTATACACCACAAGTGGTACAAGAAAATTAATGGCTATACGTGTCACTCACCAACAACGGTTGGCTCAAGATCCACAAAAACGGCTCTGGGAACATGTTTGCCAGCTCCGGTCTCACTGAAAAAGGTGTTGAAAGAGTCATCACCACCTCCGATGGTCTTGTCGGAAGGCATCTGACCATCTGGCTGGATACCGTGCTCTAAACAGTACAACTCCCAGCAAGCATTACCAATCTGGCAACCGGCCTGTCCAACATGGATGGAGATACATTCGCGCTGTAAATAAGAAATAATATTCAACTTTAGCATTCACATACAATGTACATGCATAGTATTATTTGTCATGGGAATGGGAAACTATGTGCATACTTTATCTGGTGGGAAGGTTTCAAGAATTCGTTTAAGCGTAATTTCATTGTCAGTTGATTTTTACTAGACTAGTTCATGGATTTTTATGAACATCATATTATTACTGAATAAAATCAAGTCAAGTCTCATTGAGTAATAATGGATTCATGAATCATGTAGATGAAAATTGGCAATCAAGAATCTTATTAGAATTATCATCTCATGATTAAATAATAATCAGGTAACTCAATCGAACCATCTTGAATCAGTTTCATTTAATTTTTGTTAGATGATGGTTTGTCACAAGTAGGCTGGGCAGTTTTTTATTTGCACGTGCATTCACTTTTATTTGCTGATTTTTCAAAAAACTGAATGATCCCAGAGTTGTCTTCTACCCTTCGGTTTAATTTAGTGTTTCAAATTCAGGAAAAAACGGAATCGAACCGAAAGTTAAACATTCAAGAGTTGTCACACTCTGCTATTAACTGTAGTGGAAGCCATTTTTAATTTTCTTTAATAAAGCGCAGCTATTAAATACTAATATTATTAAAAGAACATGCAGCATGTATAACTACTAGAATTGAGTGAAAGTACAGAAAGTTATCACCGGGTGACATTTATGGCTACAGCTACACGCAAGTAGGTATTCCAAGGATGACATCGAATTATAAAGATTGAGAGATGCATAACACAAAGTTATCGGAAGTGGGTGCACTAAGGGACCAGGTGTAATTTGAATCTTAAAACTGAACCGCTGCATTCGGTTTAGGTTTGCATTTTAAATTTTCACGGTTTCTGAACCGAAAGAAAAAAACTGCATGATACCAAGACATCGTGCAACATTAGCCACAAATCTTTAAGTATAGTATATGTATGTCATTCCTTTTCAATTGGAAGACAATTACAACACTAATGCAGTCTAACTGATAAACTGAAAAATATTGTTGTCTCTCTAGGTGGCGAGGCATAGTCATTTAATTAAATGTACCAAAAAGAGAGAGTAGTACCAGCTCAAGCGCAGAGCCAACCAGCCAAGGCAGGCACTAACCATTGTATGATTAAGCCCAGCCTAGTTACTGGTAGGACAACCCTGCACTTGTGACCTAGCTGATGTATGAGTTAATTGGACAATTACCAAAGGACAGGACCCAACATCAGTAGAAGTGTAGGACAGTCAGTGTTCTAACTAACCTACTACTTGCAGGGTACGATACCTAGCTAGACCATCCATGAGATGCATGGGCTATCAGTATCGTATCTACTAACCGAACTAGAATTATTTAATAATAAACTTAACTAGATAAAAGATATATTTTAATTTTTATTATTATTTATATAGATAATAAGTATAATAATAATGATAATATAAATTTTAATACCAATAGAATATGAATATTATATAAATATTAGAATATAAATGTTAAAAACTACTATAAATAATAGTTATAAAATATTAATAATATTTTATTACTATATACATGTATAAAAATAATATAAATATCTAGTTTTCAATTTGAATTTAATAAATTTAAAATTAAAATTAATAAACAGTTAGTTTTAAACAAAAAGCAAATAAATGTTGTGTATACTAAATTTATTTTAAATTAAATACTATATTTAAATATTATCTATTATTAAAATAATAATTATTTATTATCTATGTTCTGTTGTTATTATATAGTAAACTAAATAGTAGTAATAATTATAAATAATATTCATATTCAACCAATTATTATATCAATATGATATTGATATAATAATAATAATAATTATTTGGTTGAATTATTATTTCAATTTCTATCAGTGCTACTATAGGTCGAGGAAGAAATTTGTGCTTACCATGATGATGATTTGAATTGGAGCAAGATGTAAGATACACAGCTACACAGGTCACCCGGTGGTTGCAAAGCTCACCTGACAAAACTACCAGTCTAGCAAGACGCTGCAAATAGAATGAATCACCAACTTCTGCTAACAAAATTGCGCGGTTGTATCATTCTCATTGGCTGACTAAGGGTGTTTTGATTGGCTAGTAAAATATTCGCCCAAAGCCTAGGATTGTTATTGGTTGTCTAAAAATGTCATAACAATTCATAGGGAGATAACTCTACTGTCATATGGTGGTCTCCATTTTGAACAAGTGCGTTCTTCACGCTAACCAATGATGTGGCAGAGTTGTGTTCTCTCTGTTAGAAAGAGTCGACAATTCTATATTTTATAGTTCACCTGTCCTATCTTGCCATTAATGATTATACATTTTTTTTACTGAATTAGAGGCTACAGTACAATACTAAATGCCATGCAAATGCACTACATTAATCGTCACACTATTTGTTAAATGTCTTATAGGATAAGATATTGAGCTATAACAAATACAACTTCAAAGTGTTTTATGGTGCATTCAGTTGTTCCCACTTTAGCAAGCACTTATTCAAGCTGCCACGGGCAGATACCCATTAACTAGCCACATCACAATCGATATCATGTGATATAACACAATAATAAGTTTATAAGCATTTATAATATGCTATGATGCGCACTATTTCATGAATTGAACTTAAAATACTGTAAGATGAAATAAATGCTGTAAAGAAGCTAAGATTGCATATTTGTTTATTGGTGGATATGGTAGAAACATGTAGTTATAGCACAGGCTTAGCAAAATTACATCTACATGTATTAGAATCAGAGGTAGCTTGAGGAACAGTAAAAGCGGAAGTAAAAACAGGTTCTCGGTGTTCATCTGATTGACTAACAGTTTAAAGGGGCTAAGCCATCTGTTTTATGTCCATATTCATACCAGACTCTGTTCTTCAGGCTACCAAGAATTAGCTTGAAAGTCACGGAGTTGTGCTCTCTAGCCTGATCTTTCGTATGAGTTTTGGCATGGAAGGTAGAAAAGCCTTTATATGTATTAGTTCCGTTAGTATACAAAAATGAGCAATTCCATGCTTCAAAATTGGAAGTGTAACCCCCTAAAGCCATCTCTGATTACACAGACATGGCATGACTTGGGGAAAGGTAGCACTATTAGCTATAATATTATTTTAAAATCGTCATATTACATTAGTTTTCAGAATGCTGTGTCATTTATTAGTACTCCGCGCCTTCCTCTTCTCCCTCCCCCTCAATGGAATCTACGCCAACTTCTTCATAATCCTTCTCAAGGGCAGCCAAATCCTCACGAGCCTCAGAGAACTCTCCTTCCTCCATACCTTCTCCTACATACCAGTGGACGAAGGCACGCTTAGCGTACATGAGATCAAACTTGTGGTCAAGACGAGCCCAGGCCTCAGCGATGGCGGTGGTGTTGCTCAACATGCACACAGCTCTCTGTACCTTGGCAAGATCACCTCCTGGTACAACAGTTGGTGGCTGGTAGTTGATTCCAACCTTGAATCCAGTGGGACACCAGTCAACAAACTGGATGGTTCTCTTCGTCTTGATGGTAGCGATGGCAGCGTTAACATCCTTGGGTACGACATCTCCTCTGTACAACATGCAGCAGGCCATGTACTTGCCGTGACGTGGGTCACATTTCACCATCTGGTTGGCTGGCTCAAAGCAAGCATTGGTGATCTCAGCAACGGACAGCTGCTCATGGTAGGCCTTCTCAGCAGAGATGACTGGGGCATAGGTGGCCAGAGGGAAGTGGATACGAGGGTATGGTACCAAGTTGGTCTGGAACTCAGTCAGATCGACGTTCAGGGCACCATCGAATCTCAGAGAGGCGGTGATGGATGAGACGATCTGTCCAATCAGTCTGTTTAAGTTGGTGTAGGTTGGTCTCTCGATGTCGAGGTTACGTCTGCAGATGT
Organism: Bugulina stolonifera; assembly: GCA_935421135.1. NCBI lineage: Eukaryota > Metazoa > Bryozoa > Gymnolaemata > Cheilostomatida > Bugulidae > Bugulina > Bugulina stolonifera. The sequence goes on along the minus strand of OW285188.1, from coordinate 12,036,986 downwards.
CGTAGATGGCCTCGTTGTCAACCATGAAAGCACAGTCAGAGTGCTCAAGGGTGGTGTGGGTGGTGAGGATGGAGTTGTAAGGCTCAACAACAGCGGTGGAGATCTGGGGAGCTGGGTAGACAGCAAACTCAAGCTTGGACTTCTTGCCATAATCAACACTGAGACGTTCCATGAGAAGGGAGGTGAATCCAGATCCGGTACCACCACCGAAGGAGTGGAAGATGAGGAAACCCTGAAGACCAGTACACTGGTCCGCCAGCTTCCTGATCCTATCTAAACAGATATCAATCAGTTCCTTGCCAGCTGTATAGTGACCACGAGCGTAGTTGTTGGCAGCATCTTCTTTGGCAGTAATAAGCTGCTCAGGGTGGAAGAGTTGACGGTAGGTTCCCGTCCTTACCTCATCTATAATTGAAAAACACCAGGTTAAGTTTTATAATCTCAATAGTCAATAATATATAGCAGCTACATAGGCTGGTACCAAATGCTTGTATATCTTGACACAAGGACGGGAAGATGACACAAGGGAAGACAACTTCTAATTATGATTATCAGCTGGGGGTACCCATGATAAACAAATAGCTTGATATCTAATTGCATACTGCAATTTTTAGTCTGTAATGGTTAATGTGATGTATAAGAAACCCTGTATATTCACATGGAATCAGTACTGCATCTAAAATTTAACTTACCAACAACTGTTGGCTCAAGATCCACAAAGACGGCTCTTGGGACGTGCTTGCCAGCTCCAGTCTCACTGAAAAATGTGTTGAAAGAGTCATCACCACCTCCGATGGTCTTGTCGGAAGGCATCTGACCATCTGGCTGGATACCGTGCTCCAAACAGTACAACTCCCAGCAAGCATTACCAATCTGGCAACCGGCCTGTCCGATGTGGATGGAGATACACTCACGCTATTCAAAGGAAAATAAACTGAGTTTACGCAGGAGGCAAAAGCAATTTTTACACGCGAACGGAAGAGAATCAAATTCTTACTCACAACATGCTGAATTTCAAAAGCACGCAATTAACAATATAATATTGTAATGACTGTACTCATACATGCGTACATGTATGTACATGTGCTGTATATACAAACACATGACATCTAAATTTATATTATACAGCTAAAATACTCTACTTACCATAATGACTGATGATAGGCTTGAAAAGCAATGGAGAGTACTTGCAGAAGACTGGGTATAGTCTAGCAAGGTAGCAGGCAATGTATCACTGTCTGAGATGCAGACGATTTATATACGAACTGCTAGCAACGGTTATTCCACTGCTAAGCCAGAGACTGCTGATAAATATAGAGACATCAATTTATTGAACCCAGTTGCTTAGATATTTGATCATTATTATTATTTATAATTAACAAGGTTTCTACTGATTAAGTGCAGACACAGCTATTTATTGAAAGTGACCAGGTTTACTAATTTATATTATATTCATAAATATTGTATCTTATATTATATCCTTTGTTATAAAATTGTTAATCATGGGTCAAAATTCCTTATGCTATTTGCAGGCTGTCTGTGATTCAAAAGTGACGATTGCTTGGACTCGTACAAACTCAGACTCTCCTGTAGACTACAATCTATGCTCAGGACTTTTATGATTGGTAGATGATGGTAAAACTCACCCCAAGTATTGCTTTCCCTTTCATTCAGTGTAAATAATATAGAGTTATACAGCCAACACAGGTCCAGTTCAAGATGTAGGTACTGGCTGCACCCTTGGTATCTTAGATAATATTTTAACTATGTTCTACAACTGTAAGATGCAAGAAGAAGATCCCATCATATCAATCAATGCATATCTGTCAAGTAAACAGAAATTAAAACTTGGAGGTTTTGATCAGCGCTTTCCAGTGATTCTTCTGGTTGGAAACCTTTAAGATGGTAAAATATGGCAAAACACCAGTTTTTTCATGGATTTATTAGGTTTTTTGAACTTACTCACAATTTGAAATACTTCCACACATTAATCTAATAGGAATCTTAACTACATGTGTTAACAGTCAAATTAGAATCACTTTAATGTACAGTTTCAGGCTTAAGAAAGATTATAGACAAAGTTACATGATTGGTGATGATATGGGTGATTTAAACGTGAAGACCATTTGAAAATTCCTTATATTGTAAAACCTAGAGGAGACAGAAAGGTTTAGAAAGGCCCAAGAAGTAGCCTTAAAATCTGGAAGTCTCTCTGTTAAACCTGGAGACTTGGTTGGTACAAAATCAAATGTAATGCAGGAATTCTTGATTAGAAGTTACAATGTTCATGTAAATAAGATCCTGGATCAGAGGTGAGGTGTACACAAGTGAAACTTTATACTTTTCACCATTAGTGACGCTGAAAGCAGGCACCCTTGGGCCTTGGCTGGGGTTGTTTATATCTGAGGCCCTAGCCCCACTATTATTTATAGTATCAAACCATGATTACCTTGTATTACGAAAGTTGTCTGCTCTTTTCGTGGGCGGATCGATAATCTGAGTAGAGAAATAATCATCAAGAGTTATCTTTTCCTAGAAGACAACTCCATGAACCCGCCTGTGGTCCGAATAAATTTCTAGTGCAAATGCTTCAAAGCTGACTAGTCACCAACAGTGTGTATAACTAAACTTTATAGCAAGGTGTTTTTATAAATTTTCTTGTTCCAACTTGAAATGCAACTTGTTACTCTTGTTTTTTTTGTCTTCCCGTAACAAATTACTATACTGAGTACAACAATGAATGAATGAATTTAAATTTAAATACAGATTGAGATTCATTCATTCATCCAAGGAGTAAGTTACTCCTTGATTCATCGAATACAACAATACAATAATACAATTCAATAGTCATTTAAATGATTTATTAACTAATTTAATATAAAAGATATAACTAATTATAATGAATAATATAATTAATAAATAATTTAATAATAATAGGCTAATCTAAATCTAATCTTAAATATTTTTGAGCAGTCAGAGACTTGTTGTTTCAAATCTATGAAAATACCAGTCCCTGACTGGAGTTTGAACCCGCAGTTAGATGCAGAAATGGAGAAATTTGGAAGTTTACAAAACAGTTGCAAAAGTTGTAGAAGAGTTACGAAACACTGTAGAAGAGTAGTGAGCCCAAAATATCTACACCCCATAGGAAGTTGAAAGCTGCTGGGAAAATTGTTGGGTTGGCGCATAGAGTTATCTGTTACCTTTATGGGTTGGTGGTAGTTATTTTTGTTGCCTTGTTGGGATGTCGGGGAAAATTTGAAGGAGCTGGTGATTATCCGAGTCATGAGGATTGGCATTTGGTGAACACTGCGACAGCTGCATTACTCATAAACTTTTCATTTCTCATTCTGGGTTGATCAACTTGGTCGGTCACAAAAGCATTTGGATTCATCATGGGCTTCATCTACATATTCACTGATACGGTAACAGAAGATACTTTAGTGCCTGTTTAAATGCATAAGCATTATGCTATAGGCATATCATGCAGAAGTTTACACAAAATCAAGGCTCTCAAGTTGCTCAGTCAACAAATCCGAGCAAATGTACAATGTACTGCAGTGTAGCAGTATTACTCTGCTAGCAATTGGTGGGAGATATAAATAAAGCTGTTGGTCACTTACATGCACATATCTATAGCTCTATGAAGTTAGCGTAACTAATTTCTCACAGCCTAATAATCCCAGTCCATATATGTAATTCAGTCCTTGCCCTTGGAAAGTAATGGGATTAGTAGCTTTTTCCTACGCAACTCACAAGCTATGAGATAAACTGAAAATTAATTTGGAGATTTGGAGCATTTCAATTCAAAATATAGCTAATGTGAGAAAATCTCTCAAAATCCGAGCAGATCATCAATAATGGAAAACCTCCCGAGCTCTCCGAGTAAGCACTCAAAATCCGGACTGCTCGGGGAAAAATCCGAGAACTTGAGAGCCCTGCACAAAATAGTACAGCAAACAAAGTGTTGGTACATATCGGAACACTTCCTTTCAGCCATCTTTATGCATCATATGCAAGTTTAACTGAATATTACCGCAGCCTACTCTTTATAATTATTTAGTCACGATACTTCCCCAAAACCTAAATATTAACACAATAACTCTGTGAAAAAAAACTCTTGAGCTGCTAAGCAAGAACAAAATTGAATTGTAACCTGACTTGATAAATATTCAAAACTTAATTTTCCTGAACATTGCGGCTTGCAAGTTTTAATTAGTCACTAAAAAGGATTGACTCGTGACTTCAAGGTTCACAACTAGAAGGTGAACAAGGAAACTTGAGTTTTCAAAAATAGACTTGCAGACATCTCTACCCAAGATACAATACCAACAGTTATTACTATCGTTGCTATGGGTTAATAGGCTTTGGTGTCAGTCTAGGGCTCGTTAACAATCACGTTACCCTATTAGTGAACACAACTCTTCTGTAGGCCCTATAGAAATAGGAAGTCTATAATAAGCATTTATAAAAGTTTGTTTTGTATAATCTTTTATAGACTGCCGATATGGTTGGTGCATCCACATATCATGTCAAGCTCCTCTCACAATTCTCGACAGCAAATGGCAAGACTCCAGAGATCACTATCACTGATGCCGACAGCCAGGCTGACAGTGAAGTAATACTTGGTAGATCTGACATCACTGGTATCACAGACAAGCGTTGTTCAAGGGAACACACAAAGCTAAAAGTAGATGCTGCGTCTGAAGAATTGGTTGTTACACAGATGGGATCGAACCCTTGCTGTTTAAACTGCCGTGGGAAAGATCATGTACTATCAAAACATGATGTAAAGAGGTTTCCGTTTACATGGCTGAACGATGAAGATTGTACATTACACTTAATACATAAAGATATGTTGTATGGCTACAACATTATAATAAATAGGGAAAAGAAGCCATCCAAAGACAATAATGGTGCAAGTCATGGAAATATCTCGCACAAGGTCGCTGGTGCAAAACGTCCATCCTCTACATTAGACTCCTTTGTGATAAAGAAGCCTAAACCAGATCAAAAGGATTCCAAAGTCAAGTCCACTGGTGAGTAAATTGTTCACTAAGGTGGGGGAGGGTTATGCCTAACTAGAGCAATTAATAGTTGATGGTACTGTTGGGAGTTACCCTCTCTCTCTCATGTTGCTGACTCGTACAACGCATTGGATGTGATGTCAAATTTTATTTCAGTTTCTCATTGTATCTGAAAATAGGCTTGTTTTCACCTATTCCAGTTATGTAAGGTATGGTAGGCAATGCGTGGCGTAATATGTGGATGCCAATACCTCTTATACTACATAGCATGTACACTTCAGACTATGGAAACCAAATTGTTTGCTTTCTACATGTACATGTATATCATGTTTGTGTTATCATGTTCATGCATAGCGTAATTATGCTACAGTCCGAGATGAAGGATTTTATAACTTGTAGTTGCAGGTACTTGGACTGAGCCTTCCCCTTTAATCTTTCTATACACTCCGAGTGAGTTGGCACCAAGTTCTAAAATTATTGCATTTGACATGGATGGTACATTGATTGTTACTAAGAGTGGCGCAAAGTGGCCCAAAAACAAAGGTATGTTCATGTAACCTTCAAACCATACTGTGGCGATAGCAACTATATCTATTGCAGTTGATGCCTGGCACCATTTACTGTCCATGAGGTTGTTTCATACAAATAATATGCATTGTATTGCCAGAAGAATAGAAGGCTGATCAAATCATTTAAAATGTTTGATTGGGGTTGCCTTCTCCTGTGAGTGGCGTGGGGATAACTCTAACCATTTGAACTAATGTATCTATGTAGATTTTGAAATGACTTGAATATTATGTTCTTGCTCTATGATTGGATTCTTTCAGATGACTGGAAGTTCTTGATGAGTTCAATTCCTAAGAAATTACAATCTCTCTACTCAGAAGGTTATAAACTGGTTATATTTACTAATCAAGCTGGCATTGCTCAGGGTACTCAATCACCTAACGACATCAAACATAAATTAGAGTCCATAATTAATGCAGTTGGTGTCCCGATGATGGCAATGGTCGCGGGTGAAAAAAGAGGTGGGCCTTATAGTATTTGGACTTTCCTTTTTTATATCGTATAATTGTCATCTCCAATCACAAGCACATAGGAATTCATTTTATAATTTGTTAAACTACAAGTGGATGCTTTTGTTAAGCATCATTAAACAGTCTGTTATGACTGGTGGTATTGTTTCAGGCACATATAGAAAACCAAAGATCGGTATGTGGTCACATATATGCTCCTCACCAAACAATGGGGTTACAGTAGACATGCAGAGCTGTATCTATGTGGGTGATGCTGCTGGTAGAGTAGCCAATTGGCAGCCAGGAAAGAAGAAAGATTTCTCCAGCTCTGACAGACTCTTCGCGCTAAATGCAGGCAAGTTGTTCAGCTGGGGGAACTTGTAGATTTGTTGGAAGAAAATAACAGTTAGCCTAATCTGTCTTATATCATTGGTTGCCGTGTGTGATCCTTAGTAACAAGTGCCTATAATTATATCCCAATAATACCTAAAACTGTTGAAAACTGTCAATTCTGACACCCCTGTAAGATAATGAGCTCTAATTAGCTACCCCTTACACTTGTAAATGAGCTTTATAAACCAATATCAATGATGTACGGGGCGGGGGGGGGGGGGAGGATAGTGATTATTCTCAACAGACTATATTCTCAACTGACTAATACTCTACTAACTACTTACTTCATGATAAAGTTTATTGATTAAAAACTTTGCATTACACACCGAGCCACTAGCCAGCTCGAGAACTATGCCCAGTATATTATATAACCTTTTGAACACGCTTTGCTGTAAATGTGCATTATTGCCAAGGTGTGCTCCTATTGCTAGGACTATCTCTGATGAGATGTCAAACAGTATACGGTATGCAGATGGAGTGTTTATGTATACGAATAGTTTATTGCACCTGAAAATGTCACTACATTCTCAATAATGAAAAACTTGTTGTAGGAATTAAATTCGCTACACCTGAAAGTTTCTTTAATGGGGAAAAGGAAGGTGTATACGAGTTACCAGAGTTTAAACCAGCTGATGCTCTAATGGTGAAGAACTTAGTGGAGCCAGCCAATAGTAATCTATATGCCAGCACACAAGAGATCATTGTCATGGTGGGATTTCCCGGGAGTGGGAAGAGTTATGTATCAACTACTCACCTTGCAAAGTATCAACGTGTTAACAGAGACACCCTAGGATCTTGGCAGAAATGTGTGGCAAAGTAAGTTAGTTTTTTCGGCGTTTTATGGTTATTTCAGTCATAAAGTTCTCATTGCTATACAACCAATCGATTTACTAATGACAGTGTTATGGCATTTACCAAACTGATAATATGTAACACTTTATGATATGTGACCCCTGCTATTAGAATAGAAGGGAGGGCCAAAAAGGTTTCGTAAAGTTTGACTTTGACAAGCTATAACCAAGGATCATACATAATTAATATTTTTGATGACTAATAATTCATTATGTTTATTGTGTATATCTCAATTTTCAAGCATGTGAATTAGTTCAAGTTGCAAATATTTGCTGATAAAAATATTCCTTACTGCAGTTTTATGGACCTCCGCAATATCCGATTCTGACAGAAAGGTTTACGTATTTTATACTGAATTTAAAGTCTGTAAAATTACCTAAATACCCTTGCCAGGAACAGAATGAAAAGAGTACTTGGTATTTCAAGTGCAAGTTAACCAAAGAGAGGACAACTTGTCTAATGTTATTTTGTCCGTTGGCCAATTTTTAAATCTATAACTTTGCAGTATCTTATGATAATTCTATCATTATTTGGTAACACAACCAGTAATCCTGAATATTTTGAACTTATTCTAGATGCGACACTGAAATACAGAATGGGAAATCTGTAGTAGTTGATAACACCAACCCTGATAAGGAATCCAGAGCCAGGTACATTGAAGTAGCCAAGAAACACAAGATTCCAGTGAGATGCTTCCTTATGTCCACATCATATAAACAAGCAAGACACAATGAAGTCTACAGACAGCTGACTGACAGCAAACACAAGCCTATAAATGATATGATAGTCAACTCCTACAAGTCAAAATACACAGAGCCCAGCCTGTCTGAAGGATTTTCAGAAATTGTTAAAGTTAATTTTGTACCAAAGTTTGACAATGAAGAGCAGAAGAGACTATACTCTATGTATTTACTTGAGAAGTAACAAGAGATATAACAACATTACTTTGACAGAATATAATATATTTTATATACACTTATTTGCACTCCTCAATGGTACTAGAAATGTTAGCTAAGTGACTGTACAGACATGCCCACATAAATATAAATAAAATATCATTATAGCTGATTACTTGTGATGAGACTAGTTAATGGTGGGAAGATTGTCCCTGATCAACTTCAGTCCTTTTTGCTATAACCTTAGGTTTGGTGGGGAATGGAATGCCTTCATCCAACTCACTTGAAGATGTTGAAGTTTCGATCACTCCTTCACTCCTAGTGTCACTTCCTTCATCATCACTACTCTCTACTTCATTATTCATAGTTCCTTTCTTACCTGTAACCAAGAATGCAACAGCATGTAATAAAACTGTTACAGTAGATGGAGCATATTTAAATAAACAAACCTTGTCAAATAACCCATACGTATGTACTATGCACTGTATTTATTATAAGTAGGTAGGGAAATGTGTGGGAGAAATACTATACAACTAATTCAGGGTCTGTTAAAACTTGACAGTTGGATGACGGATTTCAACAACATCCATGTAGGCCTACATGTACAGCTGAGTAGGTAAGCTGAGAACTCACCGTCTCCTGGTAGAATAGCAATAACTCTTCTATAAGATGACACCCAAGATTCACTCTCTGAAATACACAAGAGCTGTGCTTATAATGGTGAGAGCAACAAAAGAATTTAAGTTGTAATATTAACTAACCATCACTAAATTGACTATATTGAGAAGTTGCCCTCTCTCAAGGATAATCAAAACCAAGAGAGGACAACTTCACAATATGTACATTACAATCATGAGTAGCTATGGTGCACTGGAAACATGAATAACTACATTACAGGTTAACGAAATCAACTGAACTTTGAATAATATTGAAATATTTTCCTGATGCCAGCAGCCTAGTCTGAGTTGTCTTACCTCCATTGTGACAGGTTTTTGGTGCTTTGGTCGATGGCTCCCCAGTATCATCAGTACAGCTGCAATAAGAAATTATACAGTAAATTTACAGAGTTTGTGTTACTAGACAAGAGGGTCCTATGAACACAAAATGATGTACGTCACAATATATAGATAATGTGTGAACTCCAGTTTAACTAAACGAGAACATAAACGTGTATGGGGTCATGTACTCCGTACCCATCATTCTGCTATGCATTTGTACAGTATTCAGTTCTGGCCAAATTTGATGTTTTCCATTGATAACCCCAGTTGTAAAATCTAACCTAGCTTGGCAGTTTGCAGTTCTAAGGATTTAGGATGGCCAAGTCTCTGCTTTGGCTAATTATTTATAAAACATACAAATAGATGCAATGGAATGCCCACTCCACAAAACTGATTGGTAGTATGTATAGACAGTAAATTACAAACCCTTCTGGCCTAGATTCTGCTCCACATGGATCACTCAGTCTGGTTGCATCTACACAAAACAGAGCACAGCATATTTGAATACTAAAATACATTCAAGTTGGATAGTATGCTCCGTATTTCCATTACAAACATGCTAGGGTATGACACTGTGAAATATGCAATCTTAAAATACAGTGCTTTCTGTTCTGTCAGAGCAATTTTGTCATTAAATAACAAAATTGCTGTACACTATAGGTGTTACGGTCCAAGTATAGAATGAATAGGAGGACTTGAGTTATCAAATGTTGAACATTTCTGGCATGATTGTGGTGATAGCAGAATGGTGTTGTATACTCTCTAAATTTTAGAGAGTATACAACACCATTCTGCTATCACCACAATCATGCCAGAAATGTTCAACATTTGATAACTCAAGTCCTCCTATTCATTCTATACTCGGACCGTAACAGCTATACTTAAAATAGTGTACAGCAAAAGATATGGACTAGTGGCATGGCAAATACAGTACATGATGCTACATGCACAATGTAGACTATATAATTATAATGGTTCATGTACATACTTTCAGCAGGCAAATCGTCAGCTGAAGCTGTTTTGTTGCTGGCCATCTGCGCAGCTGGTTTCTCTAAAATAAAGACAATACAAATTATACGAATAAATAATCAATGCAAAGTTCACTGGTGCTATCAGAAAAATCTACTCTAAAAATAATAAATACAATGGGAAGGTTTTATGAAATATGTATTTGTAAAGATACATGTAACTGAAGCCGAAGCTATCCATTTAATGTAATGTAACCGAGGATCAAATTTTCGCCATATCTAAAAAGGCCTGAAAAGCTTTTAGTTTTAACTATGGCGCGATGCTACAGAGGGTTAAAGACTGGAAACAGTGCTATAAGATTTTCCCGTTGTTACTGGAATGATTTATGTCTCAGTTAATATCCAATAGTACTGTTAGGCCTGTACTATTCAGTATTGGATATTATTGTTCAACATGCATGAATATTTAACTAAACTTGTGCTATAAAAAATAAAACAATTGATTTTTAGATGCTCCTTACACTGGCTATTGGCAGGAAAAACTTCCAGTTTGTCTTATCTGTAACATAAATTCCTTTTCATGAAATGAACTAACTCATGCATATGGTTCTCTAACTGCTGTAGGAACATATAATGTTGTCAACAGAAGCCATTAGAGGTTATGATCTTTTGATTTTGGACAATTTATATTGTACTAATAGCATTACTTTGGCGTGAACTATCTCACTCCATATTACATCAGTAGCTCATTTTTCAATAGTTTTAAGCCTTTAGGCCTAATTAAATTCAACAATAAAGAAAAAGGCTACATTATGCATCAGTTAGTTGATATGATGGATACTACAGTAATTTTGAAAAACCAAAATTCTAGCCATAAATTCACAATTTTCTGTTAAATACCATGGCAAAATTGACTGACATTTACTGCTAATCTAACCAAATTATTTTTAGGAAGCTTTCGACACTTGTAAGGAATTTTTCACTAAGCAGCCAGGAACTTGGGTCCACATCTATGTAGCGTATATAACCCATCCCTGACTGGGGTTTGAGCCCGAAGCCTTTGTAGCAGCTAGTCGTTGTGCTTTCAAACAGTCATATGCAACATGTAGGCTACAACAAGAATTGCATAAGACTAATGATTTACTCGTCGTCCTAAGTAGGGTGCTCACTGCTCCAGAAAACAAATTGTTGTATATTATATTTTGAGCCTATATTAATAACAATTAGAATTAAGCCTAAATAAACAACAACAAAATGACATAATAATAATAATTTAATAATTAAAAATTAAAATTAAAAATAAGAGTAAAATAAAAATCTAAAAATGCCTACTCGTTTTACGTGGACTTACTTGGATATTGTTGTCATACTAGACCGCCTAGGGAGGCAGAAGAGGTATGCCTCACATGGGACAGGAATGGTGCATGGTTTGGTCAGTGTTCGATGGGTATGGACCAGGGGGGTCATTACATAGTTTGGCAGTGCAGGTTGTTATGACCTGCCATTTGGAGAAATCAAGAATATTTTGTCATTTATCATAGCTGACCAATTTTTAAATCTCGAATAGTTCGAGGCAGAAAACTCTGCTGGTATAGGTTGCTGTTTGCTCTCAAGGATCTTGGTTGGCCTTTGCTCTGGGATCTAGTTTGCATCTGGCAGTTTTTTTGTTTGGTGAGCTCATCATAACATAAATCCAGAGCAGGGCGAGAACCTTCATTTGAAATGATAGCCATCAGATCTACTCTGCGCTTTCTCCTCCTCTCTGCCAAGGGCACCAGCCCAAGCTTATGCTTAACTTCTTCAGAGTCCCTTTCTTCCCTTGATGTCGGCGATGAATCTAGTTGCATCGTCCTGTATATTCTCAAACTCTTTGATGTCCTTCTTTGTGCTTGGATCCCATGCCACAGAAACATACTCCAGATGGAGACATAAAAACTTATATGCTCATTATATATCGATTATGTAGATTAACTTTAAAAGAGTTTATAGGTTTACTAGTTGCTGTATTACACTACTAACATGTTGACAGAACAACACTCAAGACTCGACTGACTCATCAATATAACCACATAAAAGCATTACAGCAATTATGATGAAACAATGATGCAATGCAAACAGCCAGGCAAACCAATGACACTGGCAAAGAACACATTAATATGAAACGTTGTGATACTATAAACAATGATGTGTTAATTAGAGCAAAAACATAACCAGAAGTTAAAACTGAACTATGATAAGATATAATATGTAATGCAACTCTACAAGTTAAAACTGAACTATGATAAGATACATGTATAATATATAATGCAACTTTACAGATTATCTATGACTATTATTTATATTAATATTTATTATTATATTATATTTTTATTTTATTTTCGATTTTGGGTTTTAATTCAACCCGTATTTAGTATAGTATTCAAACAGAAAATAAAAACAATAATCGCTAGGTGAAAAAACACTGTACATCACTATGATTTTGATTATGATCCTAACTATCTCACAAAACTAAAATATTTAATAATAATTAATAAATAATAATAGTAATTAGTAATTACCATTATATAATATAATTACAATGATTGTTATTATCGTTGGCTGAAAAACGTGATTCTCAAAAAAATTGACTAAACAGTTTTAAAACAACACCCGTACTAAGCTTTAATGTAAGTATTCAAACAACAAAGTGTAACACGAATAAACGATAGAGCTAGGTCTATAATGTTACCCAGCAATAACAAAGGTAATTCTGGACTACTGATGGAAAAGAGTAGACAACGTCAAATAAAACGTTATTGGATCAGAGTTGACAACTCCCAGATTTAGCGTGGCTGTTTGCTATACATGTAGCAATGAAGAAAGTTGTCAATCTCAATTCTCAACAGGTCTGATTTGCCAATGGCACATTCAGATAAATATACTTGCCATTTTGCCAAGTTTTCCTAATTTGGTAGCAACGCTAATACTTCAGATGCTAAACCCAACTAGATATACTTGATATTATTTTGTTGACAACCATGAACAAATAAATAACCATAAACCATGAAAAAGTAAAATCACACTCCTGACTCATATCAGTGTGCGCATGGACCAATATACCACATGCATGCATTGCTTCCCCATCTGTTAAAATCTCTATATATGACTGTTACAAAGCAAGGGCATGGAGATTCCTGCTGCTAAAACAAACCTCCTAACTTTGCATGAGGCTGATCTGAAGTCTCTCTCCTGGGCCAAAACTCTTTAGGTATTTAAAGTAACAGTAATTAGGCAAGTAAAAAGTACTTGGTGGTCCTGAGCTTGGCCTCCCATAACTAGTAACTGCCAAGAATCGAATACTAATTATTATCTCCAATATCTACACAAATATCTGCACATAACAACATTGAGTGGCACAATTTTCTTTTACCAGCAACTTGAGCTCAAAACCCGGCCTGGAAAGGAGTTATGGATGTACATGTAACTATCCGCAACGGAGTCCATCATTCAACGAATTCATATAATATAGTATAAATAATACAACGCATTATTCTCTTGATATGTAATAATTTATTGAAAGTGATAAATACAAGTATAAGTAAAATAATAAAATTTTACATGTTGCTGGAAGATAACTTCACTTATGATGGCTTAGCATAAGTATTTATGATGGCTTAGCATACATGTAAGTATAAAGAGATCAACGTCACGTCTCAAAAATTATAAGAATCTACAATCTCCAGCATCAAGTAAAACTTATTAGAACTAAGATAATTAGCACCAGAAACAGTTTGCAGAAAGAAATATAAACAATCAAGGTGTGTGATACCTTCTAGTATAAGTAAAAACATAACAGTGTCTAGACGTAGCTACAAACTGAAATAAATAATAAGGAATGGTGATAAAGAAAATGGTCAACCATCTTCTGTCAGTGGCCATAATTAAATTTTTACCTAGTATAAATATATATACTAAGTAGTACTTGAACATTGAAAACATTAATATCCTATTTAACTTTTAATCAACTGATAGACTGAACTCCAGCAGTTCATGCTTAAGATTAGATTTGTGGTGCCAAACATTAATTAAAATAGCAGCAAGTCAAAGTTGGGGGTTCATTGAGTATTACACGCCCACAAACTAATAATATTGGGACTATTGGTAAATAACCACTATAATTAACCTCAGCTGACTAATGTATTATTAATATGATTGATAGTCAAGGAACATATTATGACTTAAAAAAGAAAATATGCTAGGGGAATGCTGGCAGTTTTCATATGCCTCAATAAATTTGACACCAACTAAGCAACGAAGTAGCATTCACTTTAGGCATGCTTATCAGATACATCATCGTGACCACCGATAGGCTCATAACCATGTGAGCCTGTGTTAAGAACGGACCACTCAGCAATGAAGAAGCAGAACGCACCTAGAGTTCCTGTGATGACTAAGATGAGTAGCTGCCATTTCATCAACAGATAAGAACTGTAGAAGAAGGCTATCGCTGCCGCAAGTGACTAAAATATAATTATAAAATGATTGGCGTATTTGGTTAGCAAAGGAAAGACATAATGATAAAACGAAAGATGCAGATCTCTTTAGATCATTGCTTTCTTATCTGGAATTAATAGGGGGGAGTAAAATTGGTAGGTAAGACCATGTAGCCTGTGTCAAACCAAACAAATCCTAAAGACTATGACCATGCTGGTATTTGATCTCTCTTACCTGAGAAAACTTGAATAGGGAGAAGGCTGCACCGCTATCATCTTTATACATCACACCAATGATTGAGTATATCTGTAGCATAAATAATATTCAAAGTCCTACACTATACTTGTAATAATACAGACACAAGTGATAGCGTACAGAATGGCAAAAGAGGAAATTGAGATGTTGCATAAAACAGTTGTGTAACTTCAGTTACAACGACTATAGAGGCATAGCTGTCAACATGTATTAACTATAGACTCACTTGCCCAACATCAAATTTGATTTTTAATTCCCATGAAAACCAAACAACTACTATGAAAGTTATAAACAAATAAGCAGTTATTTACTTCCTGTGTAATGTGCGCTATATCAAGTATCCATGAAACGCATACCTGAGTGTTAAAGCAACTGTCCCCAAAACCAAGCAGGAAACTGCAGAGCAGGGCTACTGA
Source organism: Bugulina stolonifera (assembly GCA_935421135.1). Taxonomy (NCBI): domain Eukaryota; kingdom Metazoa; phylum Bryozoa; class Gymnolaemata; order Cheilostomatida; family Bugulidae; genus Bugulina; species Bugulina stolonifera. The sequence goes on along the minus strand of OW285188.1, from coordinate 12,021,692 downwards.
AGGGCTGAAATTGAATACAAGCAATGTAGACAACATTATCTAAGATTAGTTACATACACAATATGACGATACACATTCTGATGTAGTTTTCTAATGAGTCTGAAGAGGCTGTGCACTGAGCTCTTCACACAGAATAGTATACAGTATTATTGTGTGTACATATATAGCATCACAGTAGAATGGATGTACATACAGCATACATAATATAGAATAACATTGTGGTTTCTAGGTTTGAGAAGTACGTATCAGTGGGCAACCATGGCGCTCACTCAGCTAACTTGAAGCTCCACTAGATCGATGAGCTCAGTAAGGATCATGTTAGAACAAGATTTCATGCCTGAACTACTACATCACCACAATATACATGTGGGTCCCTTACTAAATATACATATACAGCCATGTAGTAGGTTTACACGGTTTGAAATCATGGGTGCGCATCAATTAATGATCTTGAAATGAAGTTGTCCTCTCTCAATCTTGATCTCATTCTCCCAGTGAATGACATACTTTTTCTAACTTCTGCTAGTCAGATGATTTGCTACTAGAAAATTGTTGAAATTAAAGTCTCTGCCACTATTCTGAAGTTATTATCAAGTCTCAGATCACTGGCAAAATCCCTTAGAAAAAATAAATATACTTGAACTTAACTCACTGCTATTATAGGGATGATTCTATAAGTAGAGCAGGTTTTTACTGTTTACACTTTTTGCACTGCTGATTATATATATATATATGACTCACCTACATGTAACAGTAACATATTATGTAGACCCATCTAATAGTAATATTCATGTAGACCTATCCAATAGTAATATTTATGTAGACTTACCTAGCAGTAATATATGTAGAAGCATCACTTGTTTTGACAGGAGAATCATCTGGTAGATTTATAAACACAAGAAAAAATGTCACCATGTGGATGAGGTACCCAAGCATAACTATGATATCTCTCCCATATTTATTGGTCTTTGATCCCAGTATGCCAAACAATAATCCACCTGTTACGTAAACAACCACATGTTACATATCCACCTGTTACATAAACAACCACATGTTACATATCCACCTGTTACATAAACAACCATATGCTCTGTAACAAAGTTATTTTAACTCTATGGTACAAAAATGCACATACATGTGATTGGTTTTATAATAACAAAATAGGCTGCATGTTGTAATCATAAAATATACAAGCTAAATATCCAGATATTATACAGTGTACAATAAACTCTACAATGGATAGAAAGCCTTCTATGAACAACATATTATTAGGGTGTCACTGAAGTGTTTATTCAGAGTCAAGTTGGATACTATACAAGCTCAGGATATATCAAATACAGTGGAGTAGTACCAGGTAGAGTATATGTAGATAATTTTATAATTATAGTATACATGTTAACCAAGTTGAAATGGGGAAAGATTGACTATACAGTGCATCCATATCTCTACATCACATTGTGTAAACCTGTTATATAATGTTATTATAGTACTAGATACATCTACAAACATGCAATCTGTTTAATGATGCACCCCATACTTATCCTATCTAGTACATAATACATAGTCAATGTATCCACTATGCTCACCAATTATCTCCCCTGCTCCAATAAGCATACCAGAGAAACCAATATAACTGTTGGCAGCCTCTCCAAATGCCTTTGTATGAGTTATACATGTTCCATACACACCGCTGAAGAATGTTAGCTCTAGTCCTAGAAGGTACATATTGGTAAAGATAAAATATAAACTGACTTACTATGATGTAACATGCATGTATATGAACAGAAAATCGCTATGATTGCTATCAAGGTGACAAATTATATAACGATTTAAGGTAAAATACATTACTCGCTATTTACAGGTATTTTGACTAATTATAACTATTAATTTTGGCCACAGAAACCAACCTGTGTAGAAGAATCCAACAAACAGCAGTCCCATATTTTTCGTGAAAAGCATCCTGAAAGCCGTTTCTAAAATAGTACATTTTACAGATATTGATGCTACATTAGTATAATATCACTATTGGCCTGTGAAACTGCACATCGTAGTAACCATAAGGCATATTATGATACAATATCCTACCATAATTGCAACAATAAAGAAATATGAGAAATACTTGTATCTGATTATTATAAAATTATTATGTGCACTGAACTAACAGTGAATATAGTACAGTATTATATAAATGAATGGAATAAAATACATACTCAATTCTTCTACCATCTTGGTCCACGGTGATAACTGGAGGCCAAGTGCTCTAAAACACATAGTATATTACATGTATTACATGTATGTCATAAATCTGTTACACATTACCCATAGTACCGCTGTAATATATCACTGTCTGTTACACATTATCCATAGTACTGCTGTAATATATCACTGTCTATTACACATTACCCATAGTACCGCTGTAATATATCACTGTCTATTACACATTATCCATAGTACTGCTGTAATATATCACTGTCTATTACACATTATCCACAGCACTACTGGAATATACCACTGTCTGTTACACATTGTCAGCACCTACCCGTTGATGGTAGAATCACTCTCAGTGCTCGGTGGTTTTCTCAGAACAATAATAAGGAGCGTCCCAAGGACAGCTGTACCAGTAAGGGCACCATATACAATAGTTCGTACACTCTTTGGTATGTCTTGGCTCGTGTCTTGGAACTCAAAATGCACAAACAGGTTTCCGAACAGCAGGCTGTAATATTGATACAAAAATATACATTAGGTAGGCTAGCCAAATGATCTCAAGTAATTCGCCAAAATGAAGCAAATTCTGTAAAATTTGCCACTAACATAATAAACCACTTTCACACGATATATAATTCCCATAGAATCTGGTGACAAACTTTACCACAATGTAGGCACGTAGAGCATACCTATTACAGTCTCATCTTACAAATACACAAAAAATAAAACAAAAATAATAACACCTATGCATGTAATATCCTCACCTTGACTGAAAAAGAGCCCAAAATAGTCCAGAGTTCCTTCCCATTGTTTCCTTTGTAGAGTTCAAGGTAAGATAATTCCCTTGGGCAGTCCATATCACTAGAATCATATATCAGTCAGTATTTTTCATTTAGCTGTGAACCAGCAGACAGGTCTACCATCTAAACTAAACGTTAGTCAGACTAATCTACACACACAGTCTAATCAGAGGTAAACATGGTAAATCTCCAGCCTCACACACATGTCTATGTCTATTTACTACCACTCTTACTTCTCTTTGATTTGGTGAAGGTTCTCTCGCTATTTATAACACTTCACAAGTAAACCAGTACTCGGTAGTGTAGCTAGTGGGGTGGTAGGGACTCCCATATCCCCCCCCCCCCCCCACAAATCATACAAAAATTTTCATTGAGTTTATAAGGTACTGATAACTGATCATAACCAACACCAATAAATACTTGGTTTAGATGTTAACCTGAAGTTGTCCTCTCTCAGCTGGTGATATCAAAATGGTGAAGGACAAATTTACATTATAACAAGCAGCCTTTGAGCTTCCATTCCTAATTCAAATTAGTGATCCTCGTGTATTATTATAATTATTATCTCTGCAAGTAAGCACAGCCTTGAATAATTTCCGGCTGCTCTCCTGGTACTAATAGTTATGAAAATGTTTTTTGTTCAAAGTTCTATTTTACAAAACTTAATTGAGAGAACCTACCAGCTGCAGCTATTCCTAGCAGTGCTGACATGGTGTAAAGGACCCAAGTTGTAGGACCCAGGAATGAAGCTATGAATCCCCTAAAACAGAGCAGGCCACATTATTGATAGATGCTTCCTCAATATCTTATCAGCCTGACCTTTGTACATCATACATGACAGAAGAGTGAGTCCAAAGATAATATCATAGGCCTACTAGTTTATCATGCCTTGGAAATAACACAACCAATAACATCAATAAATATTAGTGCCCAATAAAAGAATTGGCTGCCTGATAGACTCTCAGAAATGACTTACGTATAAACCAATGCACCTCCAAACATTCCCACTCTAGCTCCAACAACTGCAACAATAGGAGCGGCTATCCAGTTGGCAAATGCAAAGATGAGGTAAATCACACACAAACTAGAAACAATGAGGTATACAAATTTATGACCCACATGTAGTAGTGAAAAGAATCTGCATGTAGGCTACAATATTATAATACAAGACAAGGGATGTGACTCACTGTTTATAACAATAGCATAGGCTAAGTTTCAGGTATAGGAAAAATACATTTTAGTAATCATCACCATTTGCAGTTGATTATTAGCTATTGTTATTAGACACATTGGTAACCTATGTATCAGAGCCGTTTATTGTGAGAGTAACGTCACTGGGGGAGCATTATGGATGCCATGTTGGGCCCATTGTAACCAATCAGAATTTCCGATAAAATGATTTTACCAATGCAACCCTTTGTTACATGGGCCCAATATAGCCTCTTGTTTACTTCCGGTGGTGTAATTCTCACAATCAACGGCTCTGCTATGGATTGGTTAATTCCCAATATAAACTAGTAGTAGCAGGTACTGGGTCTGACGATATAGTCTGCTACAACTTCCACATGGCAGCCGGGCCACCCACTAGCCTGGCTATACTCTCCTAACTAAAATTCTTTTCCTGTGGGCTTCTCTTGGTAAAGAGCCACTCCTAGACTGATTTCATAGAGTAGGCCAGAGCAATAAGTCTACACTGGGTAAAAACACCCTTGTAATTATGCTAGGTCTGAGGTTATGCTAACAAATCCAAAGAGAAAGTTCAAGGTAAGCCTGGCAAGAGGAAGTCCTGCCTATATCGGCATCACAGAACCAGATTAAGTAAATGTTTATACTTTGCATTGCTGCCTAACAAAAGGCGCCAAGCTTATAGATAACAATGCCCCCCAACCACAATATGAGTGCATGTTTGTCATTGCAGATAAGTCCTACTAGCTATTGTAATAGATCCACAACATAACTGCATTTACCTAGTGTATCCATCACCTGTGAAAGTACCTTTCGTGTCTTTCCTCACTGCCTCCAATACACGGGGCTAAAATAAAATAATTCTTTTATCATAGAATAAATAAAGATCTTTGATTAACCTTAGTTCCTTGCTTGTGGTTGGTATACTGATGCTCAACCAACAAAATAGAGAAGACAACTTCTCCTGTTTTCGTTTTAGTGGAAAACAAAGGTTCCCTTAACTTTCTCCACTTCTGCATGTAACTTTAATCTGTTTTAGTGACTAGATAATTAGGATGGCAATTGAATTACGTCTGTGGGCATACTTGCCAAGCTACTGTCACTACAAGTAAGCATAACCGCATGGCCGAAGACTCAGCAGGCGGTGGGTGGGAATGGGCAACATCCTTTTACGAAGTGAAAGATTTCAAAGTTCTGACAGCAAAATTAAATATAATATATATCATTTTCCCTGCATTCTGAGAGCAACATATACATTAGGTTTGCAAGAGATGAGAATGGGATATATTTGAATTTATAGCTGAATATTAGACACTCATACTGTGAGGTCTAGTTGACTCAAACTAAAACAAAACCATCAAATCAACCTAAACAAATTTTTAAAGAGTAATTTAAGATTGCAATAGTCACATTAGCAAGAACTCGAGGAAGGAAGGAAAGGGGAAAGGATGGTTTCAAAACGAAAATTTCAATTTGGGTGCCATCCCTAAATTGACAAACTTGGCAAGTATGATTGTGGGTCACAATATGAACATACTCTAATACTGTAACTATATAATTAAATATAGACTTCAATACTAAATAATAGCCAAAGTATATTAAATTTAATGTTTGATAGGATCTCAGTATGTTATGCCTTTTATTACTATTAGTTTCATGTTAATAAAATGTTTCAGTTAAAATCATTGGAATATAAAATATTATAATATAAACATAAACATTCATCAGATAAAATATATACTACCAATGGGCAAAGGGGTTTTTAATTTATACAGTAATACACAGCGATTGTTTGGCTGAGTGCTACATAATTATATACCTGTAGATAGCTAAAGAGATTAAGACTAATCTTGAGAAGTACAGTTCTATCCTTGGTACTATATATTATAGTAAATATATTTATATTATTTGGTTTATTTTTAGATTTTAAAATTAACTGAATTTTCGATTTTGATCTTGATTTTAACATTACCTCTATCATTGCTCCTGTTTGGAACGCAGTGAACACGAGCATGAAAGATAACCCCGTTAAAACAACATTTAGAACTGCCCTGTCCAACTTCATATTGCAGTATTCAATAAATGAAGACTTTGCTAGATTTTGACACCACAACTCAACTTCTTCCAGCGCCTTGAGGTAATTTCATTTTTTCCAGACAATTTCATCAAGTCACATGATCGATACCAGATCTGGCACATACAATCGCCCACACCAGAACTAGTACTACATTTTGTATGCAATGCCTCTAATTTTGTAACGGTTATATAGGTACACACGCTATTGAATGTTTTGTCATTGTTTTAGAAGAAGTTATGCTCCCTTATTGCTTCATAATAACGTGAGTGGACAACTTCAACGATGCAATAATGCATCATTATGAAGTTTGACTCTTTGTACAGTAGTACACAGCCAAGACACCATATACATTGTACAATCAGCATAAGCTGACCAAATAAAGGTAGAGGTCAAGCAATAGCACCAGAATATGGCTAACAGAATCCTAGGACAATCATTTATGCAACTGAGCCAGACCGATAGCGTGACCCCATTTTGGGAATTATATGTGCATGCATAGGACCGACCTTGCTCCATGTCTGATGTGTGTACTGTAATTGCACAACTACACTATACAAGATGCTCCAAGAACTCCATTCCTCTAATGGCTGAAGGCATATGCAGTTGACACAATAACTGTAAAAATGTAATCATATTATATAGTATTATATAGCATGGGCTAATCCAAGACTCTCTGTGTGAAGGCTATTTACAATAATAATTGTAACATAATAATGTAATATAATACAGAAGTTTAATAAGCCTTCAATCCGTTTTCATCACTTTATAATATTCAGTGCACTAATTGGATTCAACTATTTAGCTGGTCTGGAAATGATCGGGCATGTACACTGCAGTGTGTAGATACATGCACATACAACAATATGTAGGCCTACACTACAGCAGCATGAGCACATAATACACACGAATCCTCTCTTTGGTCTCAGTTTATTTCCCTGTATGTGCATTTTGTATATAATATACATGTACTTGTGCATGTAATATTATTACTACAATGGCAGACCCTTAATTCTGAGTGTTTTTGCATACCACAGCTAAGTGTGTCTTATTTTATAGTGGTGCGTGACTGAGCTTATCAACTTCTCACCACCACTCTTCAGTCACTGCCAGTTATGAACCCAGGGTGAAGCATTGCTACAAGGCCGGAACAGACAGTACTGGTGCTGCTGTTTTTCACCTGCCCCGCCGTGATGTAATGTATTGCATAGCATAATTATGCTAATGCATCTCTATATTTCTGTTGCCAAATAGAAAATTTATAGGGCCATAAATAGTAAAAATCAAACATAATACAAAATGATGCATGTTATAAATATCATTTTAGCAACCTTGAGTGAAATGCCAGGTATTCACAGCTATAGAATATGTACACATGTACATGTATATCCTAGTCCCAATTTCACTCAATATAGTTTAGTAGAAAATCTGTAATTAACTTTATTTTGTAAGTATATGCATGATGGGCAGTGGGCACCCAGATCCATGCATTATTGATCTTCGCTTCCAGACTAGAAGTTATCTATACATGTAATTATTAGAAATATTCATAAGGTAGCGAAATATTGACCGGCATTAATCTGATTTGTGGAAAGAGCACAAAATAGCTGAGTGAACACGCAAATTATTTGGTAATAATAGTTTGCGTTGGTCAACAGGAGTCCTACTTTGCTCAATATAGTGCCGTTGGTAATGACGTTGCATCGCTGGGGGTTCTCTTTAGTTCCAACTACCGGCAAGAGCGGAGTCACTGTTGGTCTCTCATCAGAACTGAGCTATTCACTTCTACTGCATCACCAGAAGCTAAACAGACGGTAAGCCACAGCTATGATTGTATCAATTATATTCTGTTAGCACACGAGGGGTTTCTCGTTTGCTGATATGTGCAAGCTACACTACAAATTCATGTAAGTAGATAAAATAACACGCACAGTGACAGTTGACCGAGTCGCCACGATCATCATCCATCGCGTCACACGACAGTCATGGATAGAATTCACTTGTCTTCAATTCACCTTACCACGTTTTCTACATATAGATTGCTTGTGCTAGGAATTATCTATCATTATCACCATCATCCTTTCATTCATGGTCATACTTTAACTTTACTCGTTTTGTTCTGCTCTGGATCAGATCAGAAGGAAGGACAGCTAGAAAGATTCAATATTACATTGAGATTAATTGCTTAGTTGGAAACAAATATTAATTCCCGAAATTGAAATTGTGGAAATTCAATTAGGCCTAAGCACTAATCTACTGCCTAGTTCAATAGATCTGAATGTTGCAATGTGAAATGTAGCTTTTGTTTGGTCTGTTCTGTAGTCATGTTTAAATTTTATTTCTCTCTGTTTGCTCCTTGCTAATCAAATCGGTGAAAGTATATTAATATTGACTATTTTCACCGAGCATTGAGTGTGAGCGATTTTTAGTAACCATAGTGTCAGTTAACATTGTGCCACATCATTAGTTCATTCAATATCCTTTCTGTTTTTAGAAAATGGGTGACAAGAATAAACTTAGTTTTTTTGAGAATTTTGCCCTCAGTGGCACAGCAGCCATCATCTCCAAAACAGCTTCGGCTCCAATTGAGCGTGTAAAGCTGTTGGTGCAAAATCAAGATGAGATGATTAAACAAGGTCGTCTGGAAACCCCATACAAGGGAGTTGTGGACTGCACACTTAGAACATTCAGAACAGAAGGTAAAAATCTACTTGCTAAATCAAACTTCTAAATGTTCGCTATTTACAGGTTAGCGAAATAGCTTTGTGATGGAGGACTATGTATTATCTTTATATTTCTTGGCTAATTGTTTTATATGCATTAATAGGTGTACTGCCATTCTGGAGAGGTAACTTGGCCAACTGCATCAGATACTTTCCAACACAGGCGTTGAACTTCGCTTTTAAAGATAGCATCAAGAAATTGTTCAACCCCAAGAAAACAGATTCGTATGGCTCCAAGTTTGGCAAAAATATCGCCTCTGGAGGAACCGCTGGTGCTATGTCATTGTGTTTTGTATACTCACTTGATTATGCCCGTACCCGTCTAGCTAATGATGCAAAATCAGCAGGTAAAGGAGGTGGTGAGCGTCAATTCAATGGTCTCGTTGATGTGTACAGGAAGACCTTGAAGAGCGATGGTATCCAAGGTCTATATAGAGGTTTTGTCATCTCGTGTGTTGGTATCATTGTTTACCGTGGTTTCTACTTCGGTCTATACGACACCCTCAAACCAATCCTTCTGAAGGAAGATGCTGGTTTGTTGATCAGCTTTGCTCTTGGATGGGTTGTCACAGTCTCAGCTGGTCTTATGTCATATCCTATCGACACTATCAGACGTAGAATGATGATGACATCTGGCCAGGCTGTCAAATACAAAGGATCAATCGACTGTGGTGTTCAGATCGTAAAGGGCGAAGGATTTATGTCACTGATGAAGGGAGCTGGAGCCAACATTCTCCGTGGTGTTGCCGGTGCTGGTGTATTGGCTGGTTTCGACAAATTCCAGGCACTCTATGTGAAATGGCGATTAGGCGCCTAAGTAAAACTCACAAATTAAAAAGTCTGTAATTTATAATAGGTAATTATTAGTTTTCTTTGACTGAAACCAGTTCTAGGATAACTGTCTAGTTCTTGATAACCGTCAAGGTTTCTATTATTTTTATCTTCGACAACATTGAATGCCACCTAGCAATGTATTGGTCATTATAAATATAATCAATGTGGTGTTTGTACATTGGTGTATGTTTTGGAAAGTAGCTTTTGTTGAGTGTCATTTGAGCACATTTGCTGTTACCACCGTTGATGTAAGTTATTGTACTGTATATCTCAACTTGAAGAATTCATTAAAACATATTTTGATACTGAGAAAATAACCTTTTAAGTGTCATCTTATCTCTTGGCCCTCAACATTTATTGTGGTGTATCTTATCTCCCAGCTACGATGTAAGGTATGGTTGCCCATACTATATCTACATTGGTTACATATCAGGAGCGTGCATAATATCCAAGAGTTCAGTAGTCCAAGTTAATTTCCTTTTTTGATTACAAGGATTTTTCCCTGAACATCATCAGGTCCAATAAACTAGTCCTCAGGATAATTAATATTTTACCATGGCAGATTAGTAAGCCAGACTAGCAAGAAAAATCATGGGGAATCTTGATAGAATGGCCTATTTTGTAGCCACAAGTAGGATGTGATTATAAGGAATACAAAGCCTTTTCGTGTCATAATGGCATGCATGGAATGACTGATTGAACCATTGGTCAGAAGAAAGTCAATTAGACCCCCAGGCCTGTAGTTGGTTTCTGACACCGTAATGTTAGAGCTGCTGAACAAGAAAAATAGTCGTAGCTGTTTCTTGTTTTTGAAGTTCAGGAAATCATATTGCAATATTTCTAGAGCGATAATGTGCTCACATCGACATAGAAACATTACAATTTAGAGTTATGCTCTTCCTCTCCTTTTTGCACGTGATGTAGAGAGAGGACAACTTTCAATAATTTATATTATGCGAGACCACCAGAGTTGGCTCCAAGTCAGAGGTTTGAGTTGACTTGGCAAGTCACAAGTCGACTTGGACTTGCCAACATGTTGATTTGACTTTGACTTGTACATCAATGTGCCTTGACTTGTACATCAATGTGACTTGACTTGGACACATAAATGACTTGTGACTTTGACTTGGATTCTGCCAAGTCAATGTGGAGGATAAAAATTTTGTACAGTGTGTAGCCAACGTGGAAAAAAGGTCTCAATTGTCTACCTATTTATCATTTTTACTTCATCAGTGCGACTGGCAGCATAGAGTACATCAAGGTTTACTATGAGGATACACATCAAGTGTAATATCTATGCTGAGTAAACGTGAGACTACTCGTGCATAGTCACAAGCACACACAGTGTAAGTGTTGTATAAGTAGTGAATACAATGTACAGTACAATAATTACTAAATTACTAAAATATGTATAGATTGGAATTGCAGGACTGGCCAGTGGACACTACATACTGCACCATGTGCTGCTTATATGCTATGTAACACTACCACCATTACTAATACATGTATATAATACTACATGACCAGTCTCAACCATAGTACCAAATATTACTACATTCATTGCATATAGACTAGTTGCCATAATTGTATAACATACATGTCCAGCGACACCTTGGCAGGGTTTTTCATGCATTGAAATGTCTACTAAAAGAAAGTGATGTTTTAGAAAATGTAAGGTTTCTGAAGTTGTTTCCTACTTGACTTGCATTTTGACTTGTAAGTAAACAAGTAGACTTCGATATGACTTGCGACTTGCATGCTGGCTGACTTGAGGCAGCACTGACTTTACTTGGACTTGATTTGCCTCCAAAATTTTTGAAGTAGCTTGACTTGTTGATTTGCAGGTCGACTTGGACCCAACTCTGCAAACCACACTAGTTTATGTAATACTTTTATTATATCATTATATTCATAAAATTCAATACCTTATTACTTACTGCTATTGAACTTTGCATGCATAGAAACTAGATAGAGAGACGATTGTGCAGACTAACGAAGGACATTTATTGTCAGAATAAATCTATAATAACAATGTTGATACCCATATGTGTACATGTTTGCATGCAATAATAAAAAAACATGTAGTTCCAACATTGGGACAGCTACCAAATACATAGTTTGAAGTTGTCCTTTCTCTTATTTTAAGAAATAGAGAGAGGACAACTTTTAACCTAATATAGCTGTAAATTCTATATCCTATTATACTTGTACCTCTATTATAATTATTTTGAAGCAGAGCATGATATATTAAACAAAAAACAACAGTGTATGTGAGCTCAGGGCATTGAAATTTAAGCAACTGTACATTTGTAATAATATATAAATAATACATGTATAACAAACAGGGCATCATACATATCATCTACCTAGGAAATCAATAAGTTGAACAAAAGTGCTACCAAGAGAATCTATAGTTCTATCGCCCTTGGCATTACTAAACCAGAGTTGCATCTGTAGGTAAGCAGCATTATTCATCGCAGCAAAAAATCAAATTCCTGAGATTTATTTTTCTCTATCTCAAGACCGCCAAGTGTTTGGTATTTTTAACTGGTATGGAAACCAACACTCATCCAGGTGATAGTGAGTTCTGCTACCACTCTCCTCCAGCACGGCCTCCTACACCAACTTCTTCCAGCAACCATTCAGCAACAGTTGAACTTGATACAACTTCTCTGGTTGACAAACCACCAATAAGGTAATTCTGCTACATTTACATGTATATTTATAAAGTTACAAAAACGCTGCAATATATAAACAACCAGACCCTGAATTACCCAGGAGTCTAGTTTATTGGACCTGGTGATGTTCAGGAATAAATGAGTAGGTCTATACGTTTTACATCAGATTGCAAGACTGCTACTGCTGCCAAGTCAAACGGTAATTGACCGGTAATTATACAAAGTAACATGAAATATTGAGAATTTATCACATTCACATTGATCTTCACCCTATGCCCAAAAATCAATTATATCCACAAGAGTTTTGTATATTCTTTTACAATTTAGTCAATGAAGTAAACAATATTGATGAGGTAAGAGTGTTTGTTAGCAATTCTAAGTAGTAGCTAATAATAACTAATACAAATATTCTGAACCATTGTATATTGTGTAATAATGTTTTCTATTAACACTTAACAGTACAATCAACTGCAATGTTCAAACCACACACAGTTCAGATGATACCTCTGAAGAAGAGATTGTCGATCTTATACCAAAATCCAGATGGCCTGGCCAGTGGATAACACCTGCTCCAGAAATGAAAATTAACTATGAGGAGAAACAATTCTATCATATTTTACAAAGTGCCAAACAAATACTACAAGTTGGCGATGATAAAAATATCTTTCCAACTTGGACAAATGAAAGACCTCCTGATATTGAAGAGAGGATAATTACCAAGAAAGATAAATCTACCCATAAAATGTCAAAAGTAAGCACCAAGTGCAAACAATACAAAACATAATTTAGCCCATTCTATCTCTATAAGTTTATGGAACAGAACGAGTTAAGAACTTCATTTTCATTGCATTTCAAGTTCATGTTTTTATCTCCTCTGTTAGTCATTAATATATGACGCAATAACACATACACCACTTGCTACAATGAACCACCCTTCAACTACAAAAAGTAGAAGAAAATTAAATCTTAATTACGTTAATAATATTATACCATTGCCATGCATTCCTAGTTGATACAATTCAGTGTTTTATCAATATTGCTTACAGAGATTATCTGCATCGCTGCCATCAATCCCCCGATCATGTGATATAGAAAAGACCCGGCCAGAGCTTACGCACTTGATTTCAAAATCTGACAGGAACCGTTTCAACTCCCAGTCAGCTACACCCATGCCCACTAAGAGAGTTGAGAAGCGTCAACGACCAAAGACAGTAAGATAATATGTCACTATAATTGGTCACGTGGTTGACGTACAAAAACCATTCTAAATGGTGTCAAAAATTGATATTGAATACAATATTTTACAGACTCAAGGCAAACTAATATTTGATGCGGAGAAAAAACAACCTCAACGACAACAGTCAGCTGTAGTGAACACAAGGTTAACTGCAAGTCATACGCTCCACAAATACACACCTCCAACTAGTGAGAGACTAAAAAGAGATTATGCTCAACCCTGGAACGAAAAAGGAAAAATCATAAAGAAAGACACAGCCTACATTGGTAAGACATAACGCTATTTAGTCAATCTGAACATATAGATAGCCTCAAATAACCGTGTAACAAGATATTTATAAAAACAGGTTACAAGGCTAATAATACCTATACCTACTTCAAAAATTTTCAACGTGTGCAGCTATTAGCCAATCCGTATACATTACACATACTCTGTTACTATTATCTATTAAAGTTTTTAATATTTCCGTAATCACTATATACATGTATAATTATTTGTGCCTACAAAAAATGACAAAAAATAATGCGTTGCAAATGATTTCAGAGATTTACTATGACAACTACCTGCCAGTGGTTGGTGATTTGAAGATTAGTCCTAAAGCTTTTACATACAATCACAGGCATGGAAACCACTGGGAGATCAGGTAATATTCATTATAAATCTAAAACAACCAAAGACATGGAAACCAGTAGAAGATACTCGATAGTGTATATCTCTGTACATATAGTCACAAGCGAGGACAGCACTAGAAGATAGGGCCATATTAATTTCTCATAGCCACAAGCATGATATTTAAAAGCATGAATAATTTATATTATAGAAAATTATGAAACAAACTGAAGAACAACTGGGTCTATTGATCCAGTTGTTCTATTGTGTGATAGAATAGCTATCAAATTCCACATGGATATACGTTCTTTAACAACTACATTGTAGAACTAATTTAAACTAATTTGCCTCAAGTTTAGATATCTAACTTAAGCATCTTCATAACAGGCTACAAATATACAAGCACAGTCATGCCAACACTCAAGAGAAACGTAATAGATCCATTGTTCCTGTCTCCAAATCATGGGCACTTAGTACTTAGCACTTAGAAGCTATTGACATCCATTTGAAGTTATCGTCTCCTAGCTGGAAGAGGGTAACTTCAAATTATGGCCAGTAATGCTCCAAACTTTGAAGATTCTGCCAAGCCAAATTTACAGGAACCTTTAGATCAGACTTGCTCAAATGATTCGCATGGTTTTAACCACTTGTACCGATCGATCACTCTACCAGCCACCCAAGTATTATTTTGAATAACTATTATTTTCTATTAGCATACGTATATTAGTATTACTACCCATAGATGCTATGGATATACTGTATACATGTTTAGATACAAAGAAGAGCAAGAGAGAGCACAACCAAAACTCAAGAAAGTAGAGAGGATTTGGGAGAATGAATTCCAAATGTTTAAGCTTGACCAGATGTTGGACAAACAACGGAGTGCACGGCTGTCTAATACTGGTCAGAGCCACAAGCAGAGTAACACAGATAACCAATCTTTGCAAACTACCCAGAGTGATGTATGTGAAGAAGATTTTTAGCCCCAAGTCATTTTTACGTGCAACTGTTATAATACATGACATGCACACAACAAAGAGATTAGTAAGAATTGACACAGTAATTTTTATGTATAATTATCAATACAAACACCGATAAAATAGAACCATATAATATAGTAGCAGATAATAGTTATTATTAGTTTTTTGTACAATTGTTCATGTAATACTTATAATATATTACTATACCGAACTGGATTTCTTAGACAATTCCTGCAAAAGTTCAGTAGTTGATTTGGTAAACCTGTGGGCTTGAAACAGATCATCATTGGGAAAAGTAAAGTCTGCAGGATATGATTTTTTATTAGTGTAAGGTGTCCATGTCCCTTGGATGCTAGGTGTGTGCGTGTGCTGCATTTTCCGTATTCTACACAACTCGTCTCCTAAAGTCAAACATGTACAAGTGCTTTGGATAACACTGTATAAGCTGCTGCCTCTATAATATCTACACATGAGATGTCAATACAGTGTAATATCGCACAACCCTACAACTTAATTCTAGCAATGTGTGCCAACTGTAGTAAAATTGTTTAAAGACAAATTCATAACAAAGTAGAATTCTTTGCGCTAGCTAAACTAATAGACCATACGATCAATAGTTTTTTGACACAGATTGTGATTTCTAAGTGTGTTCAGGAAATTTGTTTTTCTGCAGGTCTACTTTATAAATATAATTAAATGCTAGTATTCATGAAATTACTCATTAGATGCTGAAGTATTGAACTCCTTTAGGATAAAAGAAAGTCTAGATACCTGAGCGGGTTCGTAAGAAATCCAGCCATTCTTCTATTTCACTGGGATCCTTGCTTCCAATTTCGATAGTGTGAGTTTGTCCATTTACTAAATAAATCAGTTAAATTCTAGAGCTTTTGCCAAACATCTAGGCCTACTACTAAAATTCTGCTGCAAAGTTTGTGGTCATGAAGCAGTAAATATGAAACTGATTGGTTGGTATGAGTTATTTGGCATCGAAAACCAACTAGTTTGTGTAAATAATTAGTCAGCATAATGCAAGAGATGATCAAATACTTGTAAGCTAACTGCCAGGGGTAGGTCACGTAACTATAACTAAAAAATCATGCATGAAATGAGAAAACATGAAGCGGTGTATTAC